>CM040240.1:88143740-88543740 GCA_022545495.1 Chrysanthemum lavandulifolium
GACCCTTTCTTATTCAAGATCCGTGCGGATCAAGTCATCCGACGGTGTGTTTATGGACGAGGAAGCTATTGATATTCTCACGACTTGCCATCTTTGGACCCATTGGGGCCATCATAGTCCAAACTACACCGCCAAAAAGGTGTTTGATTCCGGATTCTATTGGCCCACAATTTATAAGGATGCCCACGATTTTGTCAAAACACGTGGCGCTTGTCAACGTCATGGAAATATATCTCAAAGAAATGAAATGCCACAAAATGCCATTCAAGTTTGTGAGATATTTGACATCCGGGGTATTGACTTTATGGGGCCATTTCCATCTTCTCGTGGTAACAAGTACATACTCGTGGTCGTTGACTATTTGTCGAAATGGGTTGAAGCGAAGCTTTACCTACAAATGATGCCCGAGTTGTTGTGAAATTTTGAAAGCTCTTTTGCCGTGTTTGGAACTCCTCGTGCTATAATCGGTGATCGTGGTACACATTTTTGTAATGACCAATTTGATCGTGTCATGCAAAAGTATGGTGTTACCCACCGTCTATCTATCGCATACCACCCCAAACAAGTGGGCGGTGGAAGTTTCAAACCGTGGTATTAAAAGAATCCTTGAAAGGACGAGAGGCGAAAATCGTGCATCCGGTCGGATAAACTTGATGACGCTCTGGCCTTCCGTCATTTTACAAAACACCCATTGGGTGTACTCCATACAAGCTAGTGTACGGAAGGCATGTCATCTTCCGATTGAGCTAGAGCACAAGGCTTCTTGGGCCTTAAAACATGCAAACTTCGATATCTGAGACGGTCGGTGATCACGTAAAAGTTCAAATGAATGAACTAAATGAACTTCGTGATCAAGCTTACGAGAACTCTTTGATCTATAAACAAAAGACAAAGAAGATTCATGACTCTAAAATCAAGAACCGCGTTTTCAATGTTGGTGATCGAGTCCTTCTTTTCAATTCTAGATTGAAGATTTTCTCGAAAGCTTAAGTCCTACTGATCCGGTCCATTTACTATCACTAAGGTTTATCCTTATGGTACCATTGAGTTATCTCAACTCGATGGTCCAAATTTTAAAGTAAATGGTCATCGATTAAAGCATTACTTTGGAGAGGACATTCCCCACGTGGTTGTCCGGATCTACAAACATTCCCATGAACCAATGAATGCGGGATCGAGTCAAGCTAGTGACTCGGGAATCAAAAACAAGAGCACACACCATATGGGTTTTCACCCATATTTACATCTTCTTAACCCCTTTCTACCACCCTAGTGTGGGGAGTTGCCCATTGTTGTATATATCAACCTTAAAAAAAAAAAAAAAAAAAAATGTATATATCAAAACAAAATAATGGCGTAATATTTCCTTTTATGTTCGTGTTTCGCATAACCGCTGGTACTTTGAATATTGAGGGCAATATTCATTTCTAAGTGTGGGGAATTCTCACTAATTTCATCATGTAATTATTTCACCCAATTCCCGTTTTGGCCAAAATTTTTTTGGAGTAAGTGTTTTCACTTACTCAACAAATGGTAATCATCCACCATGTCTAACCCACATAAGGATTGGCTAATCCAGGAGCAAACGGCTCTTGGTAAAGATATCTCAAATCCGTTTATGGCTTGCAATTTGCCCAAAATTGTATGGTTCTCAACTCACCATATCTTTAAACTAGTGAAAAGTTGGCTAGCCCGCAAGTTTATGGCTTGTGGTAAAGGCAGTTGAAAATCCATAATTGGTAATCGACTCACCAAAGATAATATTGATAATTTATCTAAGAGTTGGCTAGTCCGAGCAAACGGCTTCGGTAAAGACAAATCAAATCCGTTCTGACTTATGATTTGCTCAAAATCATTTGGTTATCATTGTACCAAGGTTCTTACTTGAACTAAAACAATTGGCTACTCCGAAGTAATGGCTTTTGGTAAAGAGATAAAATCCATTAAATTTTCTCAAATCATTGCTAGGGACTAGCAATATCTTAGTGTGAGGATTGATGAGTGTCTAAATACTCATCATTTTTGTACTATCTAGATCGCAAAAACATCCGAAAACACTCGAAACACATCAAAATGATAAAATATCACAAATAAGTGTTTTATGTGTTTTAAATGCAAAACATCAAAATCGGATGAAAACGTATCAAGTTTGCATAATTGGCAGTTTTAGTCCCCCAAGTTGCAAAAGTTTTCAAAATTAGTCCCTGGTAATTCAAAAACTTGTAAAATGTCATTTAAGGTCCATGAGATTCAAAAGTTGTCAAAATAAACCCTTTAAAGTTTAAAAATCACAAAATGACAACTTTAGTCCCTCAAGTTTGGAAAATGTCAAATATAGTCCTTGGTTAATTTAAAAAGTGAAATTTATCAAAAATAAACCTTGTACTATTCATAAATGACAAAATTGGTCCTTATGATAAACTTTGGAGAAATTACATTTTTGGTCCCTCAAGTTTCAAACTTGACAGTTTTGGTCCCTGGATTTACAAAAAATGGAAAATAATCAATATTGGTCCTTGTACTATTCACATATGGCAGGAATGGTCCTTGTGTTAACTTTGGGAAATGGACAGTTTCAAACCTTCAAGATTGGTGGAATTACACAAATGGTCCTTGTGATGTTAAGCTTAAACAAACGGACCCTATTATTAACCAAATCCAATCCAAATCCTTTAACCCTACCGCCCAGTCCATAGCCCAAACCCAACACCGTTATTAAAACCGGTCAAATAAGGTCAAACACCCAAGAACCCGCCTTCCTGCTCACTTATCTCTTTCCCCATACCCAAAACCGGTGGTTTTCACCACCTCCTTTCCACCTCATCCCTACCACCTTTCCACCATCCCCTCCTTACCAACTAGCCCACAACTAATAAATGCTTCCCACCATGTAACTTTCATTGTTACACTCTCGATCTGCTTTTGCTTTCCAAATCATTCCTACTCCATGACTACTTCACATATTGTCCCCTACACCTCACATAACATCCCAAACTTCTTTAATTGCTCAAAATTATCTCAAGCAACCATGAGCACTTTTGGCGCCAAAATCTATTTTAAAGGTCATGATCATTTTGACCGCATCAATGGCTAGGATTGTAAGTGGGATATGCTCGTAATCAAGTGGAAAGATAAAAAGTCTATAAAGAAGAAAGGGCATGCGAAGAAAAAAATATCTAGTGTAATTTCATTTTATGTATTATCGTTTTAATTAACTTTCAATTTCGATTATAATTTCCACTTGAAAGTACTTTGTTAAGCATATTCGAGTGTATTATTAAACTTTATCAAGTATCAATTTCAAGTGTTAAGTCCTATCTCGGTTTATGCATATTTTAAAATTTCAAAATTTCATGAAGTGTTGAATGTTGTTAGCGATTATTATTATGGACTCTTAAGCCACTATAAGCTCCTATATAGCTTATTAAAGCTATTAGATACTCTAAAAAGCAGTTTAGTAGCCAAAACCGTAAATTCACAAAATACCAAATAAATAGTTTAAAATAAAAAGCCATGGTAAAAGGTACAAGAAGGTGGGCGGGGTTGATATTGGATGGCCTTGGGTTTAGAGCTTTGTGGAAAGCCATAGGTTGTGTTTCAGTCCTCAGTTCTCAGTCTACATTGGAATTCAAATTTGTAAGCCATTTATGGAAAATTTGCATTTCCTAGTTTCAGTGTTTAATCCTTGTTATTTATAGCTTAATCTTGCTTTAATATAGTTAATATTAATTAATCAGTAGGTAATTTGGTTTAAAAATTTGTTTTAGTATAGAAAGCTTAAAAACTGTCTCATTAAGGACTGTTTGGTTCTGCATGATACTCTGTGTTTGAAGCTTGTGGTTTTGTTAATTGTTGTTGTTCAGAGTTACTTAGGTTCTAAATAGTCAATATAAGCCATAAAATACAATTACTCATAAGATAAAAAGTCAAAATCTCATGTATTTGCTCTTAATCCTTTGTTGGGATTTTGAGTTGCAAAATTCATTTTACAAGCTTAAAGGTTGTTGGTCTAGCTTTAGATAATCTCATTTTAGCTTATTACAACATAATTAGTGAGTAAATTCAATTCAAAGTTCATTAAAGTCAAACCTTCAGTTTAATCAAAAAGTCAAAATGTTGTCCTGTGCACAGTGAGTAGGCTCAATTTGATAAGCTCACAAATAGCTTATTAGTTGGCTTCTTCCTGTGATTTTTAGTTCTTTGGACAGCTAACATGGTCCTCTTTAAGTTCCAAGTTTAAAATTTCAAATTGCGACTTATTTGATAAGCTCATGTGCTTATCATTTAGTCCCATATCAATCAAAGATATGTTAAGTCATCCTCGGTGGTTTTCAAATTCTTCATAAGCTTCTCACAAGCTATTTAGTATAAGCCAAACCGAGTAATTTAGTTTTTAGAAAGCTTAATTGGTCATCTAGTTTATCCAAGCATTTGTTTCCATTTTCTAGCTTATTAGATAAGGCGCAATAAGCCTTTTGTTTGTCCCATTTTCAAGATAACCAAGCATTCAAGAACTATAAGTTTTTCATAAGCTCCTTATAAGCTCACCAATGAACAATACGGTGAGTAACTTAGCTTTTGGAAAGCTTATTAGGTCAACTTGTTAGTCCAAGTATTCATTTTACTACCTAGCTTATTTCAAGACCTAAATTCTAGCTTAAAAGTATCTAGTACCTTAAGCAGCCTCTGTGCAAAAAATCGAGATAAGCTATTGCTTAATTATTGCTTGTTCAGTGCTTATTCCTAGTTTATGTGCTCATTCAGTCTTCATTTTAGCTTATTATCAATATTGAGCTTATTTCTATTTTACATGTTGCTTAGTTATTAGCTTTTTAGCCAACTTAGCTTGAAAATTGTTCTTATTTTACTTTATTGGCTACTGTTGAGTTAATAAGCTCAATACAGAGCTTATTGGTAGAATTTAGAATAAGTCATAGTTATAAAAAATGCTTATCATTATTAGTTTGATTAGTTTGTAAAAAGAAAAACCAAAAAAAATAGTTGCAAAAAATAGCATTCTTGGATTCGAACCACGCCACCCGATCACCACACACACTTTACCATCGCCCTTGGGACTTGTCTCGGTTTAACTTTGCACAATTAAATACATAGACCTTGTTTTCTTTTAAGCTTATACGTATAATATAGCTTATTTCCAGCTTATTTAGACCATATTTTTCATCTTTTGTATTTTTTATAAAAGTGTATTAGTATTAAGTATTTTATAAAAAGTTTGATTTTCTCATTAGTTTTAGTATTTTTAAACATTTAATTAGTGTAAAATCTTAATTAATTCATAATAAAAATATAAAAGTCAAAAAATATAAATCTTTTTCTAAAATTTTCTTTTATCATATAGTACGTGAAAAATTGTTTTACACTTGTAGGACTTTTATTTCATAAATTTTACGCTTTTGCTTGCGCCCAACAGTAATTTTTAAACGTAACGCTCGTTTTCATTTTAAACCACGTTTCTAGATAATTTAGGATTACGTTTTAGTTAATATAGTTTATTTAAGTCATTTTATTTTATAAAATCACAAAAACATCATTGTAAAAATAGTGATAGCGTTTATTTAATATATTTTAACTTTTTAATTTCTTTTAATTTGCATTTAAGTCGCTGTAATTTGTAGATCTTTTCTTTAGGTAATTATCCATCAAAAACCTTCGATCACTATCCTTAGTGATCATTCTATCATCGATCAAGTGTTTATACACCAATTCATCCTCCGTGGGACTTAACGACCCGAGAATCCACTATATTCCTCGATCTTAAATTGCATTGGTGTGTGATCTGCTTTGAGTTTCTTACGGTTGGTCATTCACAAGTGGCTAGCTTGCGTGAGATAACAGCGGTTTTGCACCAATCAAAGACTAAGCATGCTATTGAGGTTTTGATCGGCTCTAGGAGAATAATTAATGTATGCTAAGAGTGGTTAGAGAACCAAAAGGTGACATGAGTTTGAATATAGAAGGCGATTTATGCTCTGCATCTACGGATCCCGCGGATCCCTCTTAGTAGGGATCCGCTTTCAGTTAAAGACCGGGGATCCGGCTATCGACAAGGTCTAGGTGAAATTATTATGCTTTTTAAGGTTTGTTATTAATGGATTTCGAGGGTTTGACTTAATTTTGAAGTCTTTAGTCGCTGGATATCTCAAATCCTTAACCATAACAAGTAATGGTGCTTAATGTTGGTTTTGGCCAAGAAAATTTGACCTTGGGTAATCTAACTATATGTTTGACAATGATTCCATATAATTTGATGAAGAGAAATGGTGATAACAAGTCCTAGAAGTCAGATGATATCCTAATAGGTTTTTACTAAAATCCTTAAAAATAAGAAGAAATGAAAAGCTAATTTTTAACCCTAATTTTGATTAAAAAAATGATTGAGATCAATTTGCTAAAATTGAAAGATATAGCTAACTAAGTGCTATCAATCGTAATGGATAATGTGTGAGTGTTGGAGCGGAAATAAGGTGGGTTTTGACTAGTTGAAAAATCAAGGATATTTCAAAGATGTATCCTAGATAAGCCATGGATGAGTGAAGTTTTCAACTATAAGAGAAAGACTTAGTTGGCTCGGTATCTTGTGTTTGACTTGTTTGAGGTGGTCTAGTAGATTATTTTGAAGTATCTAAATCAGATTGTATATCGGATACTACGGATCCCACGTTCCCTCTGAGGAGGGATCCGTCTAGTATAATCTTGGGATCCGCCTCTGCGGATCGAGGCTTTCAAAGAAATGTGCAAATTTGCACTTCTTAGTAAATGCTTCTCCTAGTTGTTTCTATGGGGACTAAATGCAAGAACACAAGTAATATAATTAATAACAAAGTAGGAAGAACTAAAATTCCTAAAATGAGTGACGACGACCACTCCAAGAGGTCGTAAAATCTCATTTTCCAAACACACAAGTTAGGATGTTTAGTGCCAAGGTATGTCAATACCTACATACTACAAGTGTTAGGAATTAGAAATTCCTAGTATTAAAGAGTCGGTCACCTCAAGTATATGTAATCGTTAGAAAGCTCGTAGTCGTAGTTCTTTTAAGTTAAGTAGTAATTTAGTTAAGTAACACCGTGGAGGACGGACGGTCTTTACCCACCGTATGCACGATCCACAGCCCAAAGTGTGGCGATTTATGTAAGACTATAAATACTCTCTACCTCCCAAGGTAGAGAGTTGGAGCTCATAATAATATCTTTCACTTTCTCTCACTAAGTTCCCTAAACCTCTAACTTTCTCTCTAGAATTCCATCTATATGCTACTTTGTGCTATGGTTTGATGTGTATGTGAAAAGTTAATATCTAACAATTGGTATCAAGAGCCATGGTTAGATCATATCTTGCACATCTTTGGATTTATAGTGGTTTTAGGTGGTTTTAAGTTTGAAAAGTTTAGTGGTTTTTGCATCATTTGGTTGATTTCTTGTGTTAAAGTTTGAATTTTGTTGGTACTTTTGTGTTTAGAATCATCATAAGTGTTTAGGTTTTCATTTGGTAAGCTTGAATCATCTTGGTTGGGTTGTTTTGGATTGAAAAGTGATGTTTATATGGTTTTCATGGTAGCGAGTTAGTTCACGGATAAGTTTTCTTCATAGCGACTTGCTTGATGAAATTGTAGCGAGTTACGGTGTTAAATCTAGCGAGTTAGATCTAGCGAGTTAAAGTACAAGTAGTGGAATCTCCACTACTGGTGGCGACTTAATGGTAGTGACTTGGTCGATGTGAGTTGCTCTTTAGCGACTTGTGTTTCTAGCGACTTGTGTGGCAATTCTCGCCAAAATTTGGTTAGCGACTTGGTCCGTAGCGAGTTACTACTTAGCGACTTGTTTTTCTCATTAGCGACTTGGGATTCTAGCGACTTGGTCATCTAGCGAATTAATTGGTAGCGACTTAGTGGATTTGTTTCTAGCGACTTAGAGCTTTATCATCTAGCGACTTGAGTGATTGTTTACGGTTTCTCTTGATTTAGTAAAATCCGTGAAAGAATCTATTTCCGGTTTAATCATTGAGTTATAAAATCCGTATAATCGATAACATGTCCACCAACGTCCCTACATCATCTCCACAGCTGTCGAGGATGTACAAGCAATGGATCGGATACTGCCCACCCATGCTTGACAGAATCGACTAAGATTCTTGGGCTCAACGAATCGATTGTATTGCCTTGGAAAGGAAAATGGTGTCAATATTCTAAAATCCATTGATGAAGGACCATATCGAGTTGAAACGACTAGAGACATACTTGATACTAATGAAGATGGTACTCCTATTTACGGAATGGACGGACCTAAGATGTATGATGAGCTTGATGATAAGGAGAAAAGAGATTTGATGCGGATATCGGGGCTTCAAACATTGTTCTTCAAGGTCTTCCTAAAGACATCTACAAGTCGATCAATCATAACATGAAGCAAAGGCGGTTTGGGATAATGTTAAGATGCTTCTCTCGGGTTCGAACTAACTATGGAAGACAGAGAATCCCAACTCTATGACGAATTTGAGCATTTCAAGATGAAACCGGATGAGAGTGTCTATGAGTACTATGTGAGATTTCATAAATTAGTGAATGACATGAGGAACATCGAATGACTATGCCCAACATTCACTCAACTCAAAGTTTGTGAACAACATGAATCCCGAATGGCACAAGTTTGTCACTGTGTGAAGCTCACTAAAGGATGAAGAATACAAACTATGAGCAACTCTATGCCTTCCTCCTTGAGAATGAGAGACATGCTATGTTTGAAAATTTGATTCTCAATCGGTTCAAAACCAACCAGGAGAGACAAGTTCGTCTAATGACTCAACAACTTTCTACTCAAACATTGGAATCACAACCAAAGCATCACAAGTCATACCCTTGGGTAATGGTAATCACAAACTCATTCCCGATCCTATGTTCAAACAAGGCGATCTTTGATGCACGCGGGTAACATCATTGATCAACTAGCTCTACTCATTAGTCAAAACATGAATTCTCTCCCACAAACCAACAACAACCTCGAATCGCATCTAATCCACATAATCAAGCCACCGTTAAAGATGGAAGGATTGTGGTGCAACCGATTCGGAAAGACAAGATGATCGGGGAAGGGGTGGTCTTGGTAGAGGATATGTGGGCAATCGAATCGAGGAAGGAATGGTAACCAAGGTCAAGCTAAGCCGATCAAATGCTATAACGTGGTGGTGAGGACACATTGCAAGGAACGCACATCTCCAAAGCGTCCACGAATCGCCGATTACTTCGAGAGATAAGATGTTACTTGCACAAGCTCGGGACAATGGTGCGACATTGGATGAAGAGGAATTCTTTGTTTCTTCCGAGGGTAATGCCAAGACCTATGATGCGAGATGTGGATGAGCGACTTATTCGGAGATAGGTCATAATCATCGAACGCCTTTCAAGTTCTTGATCGTGATGCATACGACTGATGTAGATGATGGACCTCATCGCACACACAATCTTTATGGCTAGCATCTCTCCAATGGTTTCTCCCAAGATCTCTTCTTCACCACAAGTGGCCCATCCAAGGACAAACTCATCTCGAGGTATTAAAGCTATACGATGATGTTTGATGTGCAACGGATGCATGACAAAGTACAACCAATCGAAACTATTGAATCAAATATTGAAAATATGGGTAGTATCAATATTGTCCCATACGATCAATACGTGAATCAAAGTGAAAGTGAAGTTGTACCAAGTGATGCATCTTCTGCGATCAACAATGACTATGTCTTTGATGAATACACCGCATGTGCTCCCCGATGATTCCATAATTTACGAATTAAAAGCCTATAAGGAACGTGTTGCCATTTATGAACAACGTGCAAAATTTGAGTTGACCACTCGTGAGCGGTGAAATGGATGACCAAGTGCGTGAGAATTAGAAAAGTAATTTTAGAGAAGAAGTATTGAAACAAGAATTAAATTCTTTGCAAGAAAAACTTTCTAAAACAATTAAGCAAAAACAAGAACTTCAAGAAAGTGTGAAAATGCTTAAGCAAGAATTTAATGCAAAAGAATCAAAGCTCTTGAGAGATTTTCTAATCGAAAACTTTGAAAACAAACTTGAAAACAAGTTGTACATGCAAGGAAACACCATTCGATCGCTCACATGATCACTAAGCATAGAGTTCTAAGCGATAAGCATAGCGTTCCCCTTGTAGAGGAACCAAATCCAGAGGTAATTAAAAGGCTAGAAATGCTCATAAGGTAATTTATGATGGTAATGAAGTCCTTAAGCCTAGGCGTAAACCTAGTTGCGTTGAGTGCACCGAGGAAGATAAGATTTTAAATGAAATCACTAGGAAAAGATGAATAAGAAGCAAGATGATCCCAAATGCAAAGAGAAAACATAATCTTCTCTCCTCATGATTACAAGAAGGAAAACTGGATTTCCTTGAACAAGTTTAAGCCTCGACTTTGTTGACTCCCGAACAAGTCTTACGGAAAATGGATTTAGATAAGCGAAAAGTCGAAAATATTGTAGAAACAAACCCTCCCTTCGGAAAATGCCTAGAGCAACCGTGTATCCTCCTAATACACCTATGCATCTTGTACCTAGAACAATTGCCACTAAAAGCAAGACATTAATTAGCCAATACGTTATATTCCAACTATTTGTTGATTTTGAGAAAACTTGCAAGAAAAGGATCACTCCCACGGGTATAACGAAGGTGAAAGAGGTTTTGAACAAATGAAAGAATGTTATTTAATCGAGGTCATGCCCTTCTTTAAACTTTTAAAAGATCACTTTGAGAGTCTTAAAAAGGGGTAGAAGTTTATATTAAGGGTATGGAAAAGGAATTTGATGCAATGGTTCTTTGAAGTTAGTGATTATGAGCGCACTAAAATATAATGAGATTGAGAGAAAGAACTTGCATACATTAAATGAGAATCTTATTACCGAATGTGTTGCTCAAGATGTGTTTTCAACGCTTCAAATTGCTCTATTAATGCTTCCAAATTTCATGAATTATCTGTGGCCCTGAAAGTCTCCCATGATCGTGTCATTGAGCTTGAAAAAACTAATTCTAAACTAAACGAGAAAATTGAACTGGATGATCACGACACGTTGGTTAAACATTTTTCTAAACTAGAAGTTGAGTATTTTAATTTACAACTAAAATATCAACATCTCAAAGAAAATGTCAAAACTTCAAATATCAAGACATCCTCAGATGCTCCAGAGTTTGATGCAGTTTTTCAAATTAACAAACGTGATGAATGATTCAAGCTCGATGCAACACGATCGAAAGTTGAAAGCCCAAATCTCTCAATTAAAGGGCCAAACGAACAATATGACAGCTCCCAAATGCCTCCTTCTTTAGATTCTCGAATTCTCAAACGTTTCATCTTCAAAACCTAGTAAATGCTTTACAAAAGGAAAACGAAAGTTTTCTAGAAGAAAATGAAAAGGTTAAACGTCATTTCAATGAGTTGTTTGAATCAATTAAAGTCACTCAGAACAAAACAATGAACAAATAACTTCATTGCAAAAGGAAATCGAGAATCAAGAGTCGTGTAAAAGGGAAAATGCCAATGATCAATGAGGAGAATGTTGTATCTAAGGTTCGGTCTAGTAATAAATATGCTTTATCTCGTGACATATGTCCCCTCATCTAAGGAACAACAAACTTGCCATTCAAACATATTTCTCATCCCTTAAGGATTGCTTAGAATGCTGCGTGAGATTGTTGAAGAGGATAAGCTAGAGAAACCTCATGATAATGCAATTGGACATGCATGCTTATATGCCAAACGATCTCAAGAAATCTTAGAATGTTTGATCACAATATGCCCAAAGACATTAGGTGAGAGTTAACCCTTTGATTCCATGCTCAATGCCTAAGGCCAAACATGATATGCAATCGACTCCCAATGTTTTGAATGTGAGGAGTAGTGTACCATTGAGTAGTTCGATTCTAGATCCATCAATGCTAGGAAAGTGAACTCAAATGTGCCTTCTAGGGTGCTAATCCCAAGACCTCTAGTGTTAAGAAAGTGAGCCTTAGTGCACTGCATGTAGCTCGGATCCCAAAGACATCTAAACAGTGGTGCAAAGAGTAGTAAAACAAACTAATGTTCCCATTCCCTCTACAGGAGTAATCGGTGACATTAAAGGGAGCAGTCAAAGTCTCAAGACAATACAAGGAATGATAGGACCTCTCAAGCTAAGAATGTGCCTTTGGAAGAAAGTAGAAGAACAATCTAGGAACCTTAAGTTTGAATTGAATAAAACGAATCGTGTTGATTCTAGTATTAGCCATAGGCGCATTATAATTAATTTGAATTCGATACTATTTGCAAAACCTGCATCGATGATTGCTTGAATTTCGCTTCTAAACATGGATGTGATGTCAAAGTTTTGCCTAATGATGTTAATTGTCCAGCTTAATATTGCTAATGCTAAAATTCATGCTAAAAAGGCTAAAAGGCAAAAGCGAAGATAGTTAGAAAACAATGGAAACCCACGGGAAGAACATTCAAAGAATAGGTTCTTATTGGATACATGTTGGTCATAAGACCAATCGATAATGCCCACTAGAAAAGGATGCCTCTTGGTAGAACTATTCCCTTAAGAAGTGGTCACACCGTAAGCAGGACTAATACGTACACTAGTATTGCATCTACTCATAATGATTCCATTACCTCACCGTCGATATGAATGCTTCTATTTCGATGTGGGTGTTCCAACTGTTGCTACTAACCAAATGGAACCCATTCTTGCATGGGGATCCCAACTATCCGATTATCCATTCTTGTGCATGTTCAACCGCAGATCGCTCAAATCGCTCGTGGTACCGGACTCAGTTGTTCCAAGCATATGATTGGAGACCGGTCACGGCTCATGAACTTCGTGAGCAAATTCATCGGGACTGTTAGATTTGGTAATGATCATTTCGGTGCTATTATGGGTTATGGAGATTATGTTGTTGGTGATAGTGTCATCTCCAGTGTATTATGTGGAAGGGTTAGGTCATAACTGCTCTCTCGTTGGTCAATTCGTGATTACGATCTAGAAGTAGCCTTCGAAAACATACCGCTTTGTTAGAAATCTTAATGGTAAGGAACTGCTGAAAGGAACTCGTGGCTCAAACCTTTACACTATCTCTATCGATGACATGATGAGAGCTTCACCAATCTGCTTGTTATCAAAGGCTTCAAAAACAAAGTCATGGCTATGGCATCGTCGTCTCAATCACTTGAACTTCGCACCATCAACGATCTTTCCGAAAGGACTTAGTTGTAGGTTTACCTAGACTAAAGTATGAAAAGGATCATCTTTGTTCAAGATGCCAATTGGGAAAAAGCAAAAGTATGCCCATAAACCCAAACCTACTAACTCATCACGAAGTTCTTCATATGATTCATATGGATCTATGTGGACCAATGAGGTGCGAGAATATCTTTGGGAAGAAATATGTGTTAGTTGTGGTTGATGATTATTCTAGATTCACCGGGTCAAGTTCTTAAGGACAAAGGATGAAACTCCGATATCATCATCAAACTCATCAAACAAATTGCAGTTAGACTAAACAAAACCGCCGAATTATCGAGCATGCACAATGGAACCGGTTTGCCAACAAACAACTTAGTGAATTCTATGAAAGCGTTGGAATCGACCATCAAAGAAGTGTTCCACGAACCCTCAACGAACGGTGTAGTTGAAAGACGAAATCGTACTCTTGTTGAAGCGGCTAGAACAATCTTGATCTACTCAAAGGTTCCAATGTTTCTCCGGGTCAAGCAATTGCCACCGCATGTTACACACAAAATCGTTCCACGATTCACACCATTCATGGAAAAACTCCATATGAACTTGTCCACAAAAGGAAACCTAATCTATCTTTCCTTCGTGTGTTTGGTGCCTTGTGCTATCCAACTAATGAGGGTCAAGACTTGGGCAAACTTAGAGCTAAAGTCGACATTGGAGTATTTGTAGGATATGCACCAAACAAAAGGGATACCGAATCTACAACAAAAGAACCCGAAATATCATGGAAACAATTCACGTTACGTTTGATGAGTGACCGTCAAATGGCTCTGGACACTCCACCAGACCCGCACTTCAAAACAGTCCTATTGGTTCATCCCTTGTTCCAAACTCCTCTCAAGAAACGCCATATGTACCTCCATCCGAAGATGATGTAAAGAAATTGTTTGATCCAATGTTTGATGAACTGATGAGTCTACTACTAATGAGGTGCCGATCCCTACAACAGAGGATGCTCATATTCCGATGAATGAAGTCAATCCTTCGGCCTCAATATCTTTAAGCCAAGAAGCACTGCACGATCCTTGATCTCATCAACAAATCATCATTCTTCAAATGTACATCATGGAAATGTTTCGACATCAATAATGAAGTTAATCCCTTTGCTACTCCCGAAGATGCTCCATTTGAAAACATATTTGCTACTCCCGAATCATCATCGAACCATCTTCTTGAGAGACATCGACTCGCCTACCTCGGTTCCTCAACAAATGCCACATGAACACCTTAGAAAATGGACTCACGATCATCCATTAGACAACATAATTGGGAATCCTCTCGTCTGTATCAACCCGGAAGCAACTCGCAACCGATGCCTTATGGTGCTTCTTCAACTCCGTACTATCTAAGATCGAACCAAAAGATGTTAAACCGCTATGAATGAAGATAGGCGGTTCAATGCTATGCAAGATGAAATTCATGAGTTTGATCGTCTTGATGTATGGGAGTTAGTACCGCTCGAGATCGTGCTATGATTATAGCTCTAAAATGGATCTTCAAAGTAAAACTTGATGAGCATGGTGATGTGTTGAAGAACAAGGCTCGATTAGTTGCTAAAGGATATCGTCAAGAGGAGGTATAGACTTTGAAGAATCTTTTGCTCCGCTTGCTCGAATCGAGGCAATCGTAATCTTTAAGCTAATCTTCGCTAGTAAGAACATGGTAGTTTATCGGATGGATGTAAAGACGGCATTTCTAAACGGAGATCTTAAAGAAGTCGCTCGTCCACCAACTGAAGGATTTGTGAACCAAGAGCATCCTACTCACGCTTATCGTTTGAAGAAGGCTCTTTACGGTTTAAAGCAAGCTCCAAGGGCATGGTATGATACATCACAAAGTTTCTTCTATCAACCGGATTCAAAGAAAGGAGCAGCTTGATCCTACATTGTTCACCGTGAAGTCGTGCAAACATTTGATTCATGTTCAAATTTATGTTGATGATATTATTTTGCCTCGACCGACCCAATGGAATGTGATCGTTTTCTAATGAAATGAGTTCAAAGTTTCAAATGTCAATGATGGGACAAATGTCATTTTCTTGGGATTACAAATTTCTCAAAGTCCCGAGGCATTTTCATAAATCAATCTAAGTATGCAAGAGATTTTAAAGAAATTTGATTTGATTCAAGTGACCACGTTGACACCCCATGATTGACCGAACCAAACTAGATGAGGACCTCTCGGGGATCATGATTGACCAAACGAAATATAGGAGTATGATTGGATCCCCGATGTATCTCACCGCTAGTAGACCGACATTTTGTTCTCTCGTGCATGTGTGCTAGATACCAAGCTAAGCCTACTAAAAAGCACCTTGAAGCGATTAAGCGGGTCTTCGGTATCTCCAAGGAACCATCAATATGGGACTATGGTACCGAAGGACACCGGTATGTCACTAACGGCCTATGCGAGATCCGATCATGCGAGTTGTCAAGATACACGTCAAATCGTCGAGGTGCTCGCTTTTGGGTGATAAGCTTGTAAGTGGGTCTTCAAAGAAGCAAATGAGTACTTCTATTTCCTCTACGGAGGTGAATACATAGCCATGTCATCTTGTTGTGCTCAAATCTTATGGATGAGATCACAATTATCCGACTATGGCTTTGAATTCAACAAAATCCCTCTGCATCGTGATAATAAAAGTGCTATTGCTCTCTCATGCAACAATGTTCAACACTCAAGAGCAAAGCATATCGACATTCGACATCATTTCATCGAGGAGCAGTGGAAAAGGTGTGGTGGAACTATATTTTGTGAGGACCGAATATCGGTTAGCGAACATCTTCACCAAAGCTCTTCCAAGAGAACGTTTGAGTTTATTCTTCCACGACTTGGTTTGAAAAGCCTTCAACCGAAACTCTCAAATGTCTTCGTGAGGAAGACGAGGAGTAAAGGTCTTTCTTCATCTATCTCTTGTAAATAGTTATTCAAAAACAAAATAGAAAATTATAAAACTTTCAAAATCCATAAAAATCTGAAAAATTCGAAAAAAAAAAAAAAAATCTTCAAAAAATATTGTCTTTTTTGTCATGTTTTTCACGGTTCGATAATATCTACGGTCTTTGTCTTTGTCATTCAAAGAATGACACGGGTCTTTAGATGTGTTCAATTCTTAAAAAAAAAAAAAAAAAAAAAAAAAAAAAAATTGGGAGAAAGAGAAATGGTTTATTGTCATTTTCGAGCAATAACCCGCTTTTAAAAGAAAGAACGAGCCATGTTTTACCATGTTTTCAAATTCTATGCTCGATTCTATAAACTCTTATCTCATTGAAAACCAAATGCTTTGAAAAATAACTCGATCTCTATTTTTGATAATCATCCGGACTTATATGTCAAAATCTCTATCTCTCAATCAACAACCTCGTCATTGATTGAGGGAGAATGATTTCAATTAAATTAAAAGTTATTTGGCATTAAATTGTTTTCAAAAGATATACATGCATGTTTAATAAATGGAGTTTAAAGTCTTAAAATCGATCCATATCGCTTAAAACACTTTCACAAACAAGTCACAATTCTCCTAAAAGCTTTCAAAATCAATTTAAATCTATACGAGATCACAAATCTCAAATGATTTGATAATTGTGATCGGGGAGAATGTGTGATTTAAATTGGATTTAAACCGATAATCGGGTAAATGGTTATAAAAGAATGTACATCTTGTCCTTCTCACATGTGACAAACGATTTCAATTTTTCAATGCACATGTTGAGGGGAGCATCTATCTTAAACCTATGATTTGAAACGTGATCATTTATCCCAATGTGGGTTCCTCTAGTATGTGCAAAACTCTTTTCAAACCTCAAGGCACATATTGAGGGGAGCAAAATTCATGAAAACCTCATCCTTCCGGATTTGCTATACCCACTTGATCCGTTGAGGAAGTGATGTTGATATCTTTAGAAAATGGTAATCAAAAGAAGTTAATTCTTTCTCTTGCCTCCGTGTGCAAAACATTTTCAAATACTTGATGCACATGTTGAGGGGAGTTCTCGTTCTAAAATATCAAAACAATTCGGTACAAAATGCTTTGATAATACATCACAAGTATCCGAATTAATTTTCAAATGGTTTTCAATTGGATCCAATGGCGGATGAACAATACCAATTAGACCGACCAACTTTACTTTATGTACGGTGATATAAGGATGATAAGGTTAGGTATTGGTTCCCATGATCCGCCGAACCGAGGGATCTACCGAGGACAACCCACTAGTTAGTGTAGAAGTCCTTAGGTATGATGATAAAAGGAGAAAAATGAGATAAGGGAAGAGTGCGGACTAAGACGAGCTAGTCTTGAATAAACCCAACAAGGTTCTAGCTATGAAGTCTTGGTAAGCACCAAGGGTTGAAGAATTAAAAGAATTGAATGAGAAAAGGGTGAAAACAAATAGCCCTCCATTTATTCAACCTTAGGGCGTAAACCGGGTTCACTTCATATACTATCGATGGTAACATCGGTATTGAAGACAAGACGTCATGGACCCGGTGGACGCTTCGCACTTCAACTTTCCAAACCACTCAAGTTCCTCCTAAAAGGACTTGTTTCATTCTCACGGGAACCGACATTATCTATCGACTTTCTCTTAGAGATGGTTGATATTGAAGAAGGAGACCTCTCCCTAGTCTCCGTTATAGGATCCAAATATGCACAAATTGAGTCTAGAGCCACGAGATCATCAATAAATCTCATTAGGACACTTTCAATGAAGACTCTCTGTTTCACACAATGTGGAAAGAGAGATTATATCTTGAGTCCCACGCATTATCCTTGTGGTATTGCGAACATCCGAGTGATGTGTTTACACATTCACAATGAAGATGGAAAGCCTTCGAGCCAACATCAAACAAGCTCCCGGTAGGTGGCATGTGAGATCTATCATATAGATCAACCATGTGACAACCGAACGAAACAATGGGGCGATTCAATTTCTTGAATCAATCACGGTTCGAGTTAGGGATTGACGGATACCTTTGAAAAACCGGTCTTTGTGCTTAAAAACTCTTTTCTTTAGCACATCGACCGTGTACTCATTTTCAAACCAAAGGTATTTTTATGATTGATAATTGATTTTCAATAAAACCTTCGTTGTATTGCAAAAACAATTTCTATTGAGCAATACACGATTGTTTTCAAATCTCTTTTCATCAATCGGTGGACTTAAAATTATTGGTTCACTCACTCCGTGTTGTCTTCTTTGAGATGTTCCGTTTGAGAACAAATAGAACAGTGCGAAACCACGTCAAGGAGATTCTTAGGAATCCTACCGATCACAGCAAGACTTGTCTTGATCAGCGGGAACCGTGGGCGTGTACCTCAATTCAACGAAGTGATCAAAGACACTTTCGTGCGATTTGTTGCTAATCATTGTATGCGTGTACGCCCGACGTTTGCGGTGATCGAATGAAGCGGTCAATCCACGGCCGCATGCTCACTTAACACATTCATCTCAAAAGAAATCATGATTAGTGCATCAATGACTCGATATTTTCACTCCATGCTTACGCTACTGCTGCCGCCAATATCATGAATCAACTAAAGCTTCCGCTACTCGATGAGAAGATATCATGATCCGAATGTGAGCATGTCGGTCCCAAAGTCACAACACCACAATGGATGTCTCAGAAATTGTTGATAGCTGATGATCTCAAATGATGGCTCAAAATTATCATCACGTGGATCAGTTAAAGACCTCCACTTGGAATAACCAAACATGCAATGTGAAGAATCAATGACTACGAGCTAAGGAGCAAAGGACGACATCAAGAATACAAGATCAATTGTTAATGTAATATCTATTTGTATTCAATGTGTTTTGATACATGATTGAGGTGACCTCCCTTAGGGGGAGATTGTTAGGAATTAGAAATTCCTAGTATTAAAGAGTCGGTCACCTCAAGTATATGTAATCGTTAGAAAGCTCGTAGTCGTAGTTCTTTTAAGTTAAGTAGTAATTTAGTTAAGTAACACCGTGGAGGACGGACGGGTCTTTACCCACTGTATGCTTGATCCACTGCCCAAAGTGTGGCGATTTATGTAAGACTATAAATACTCTCTACCTCCCAAGGTAGAGAGTTGGAGCTCATAATAATATCTTTCACTTTCTCTCACTAAGTTCCCTAAACCTCTAACTTTCTCTCTCTAGAATTCCATCTATATGCTACTTTGTGCTATGGTTTGATGTGTATGTGAAAAGTTAATATCTAACAACAAGTATAGTTTAAAGTGTTTACAAACCATTGTTTGAGATTGTTTATCATATACTAGATTCCTAAGGTCTTACCTTTCTTTTCCTCCTTCACTTCTTCACCCGTCCTCCACTCTTTATCGAACTATCTTCACTTCTTCTTCCTCAAGAAATTGGCGAAGCATTTGAAGATTCCTTGGTTTGTTGCCATTCGGGTGATTCATTAGGGATGTTTGGCAATTGGTTAATGTAGTCCAAGGGTCAAGATCGATATTTTCAAGTGGGTTGCTACTACTCCTTCACCTCCACCTTTTCCTTGCCTTTCCCTTCGTCCGAGGAATCCGTGGGTGGGTGTGGCCTCTTGCCTTCCACCATAAACCTTGTTGTTCTACCCTCGGTTAACGGTACCATAACCTTATTGCGAAGCTATGATCCAAGGACTGTGGAGAAGGGTCTAATGCAAAGATGAATTTTGCAAGGCGGGTTAGAAGCATTGCATATGGAAGCACCATCTTGTCCATGCTTCTTACACTTGCCATTCTCTTGATCATGTAGTAGGCAATGTTGAGCGGGTCTCGATCACAAGACAATAGATCATGAAGCTTAGACATGCGTTAGGGTGATCCTTGTTTCCTACTAGACACACCACATTCTCCCTTATCACATCTTCCCATTTTCTATATAATGCAAACATCTCAAAGCTCCATTTGAAAAGGATCCCTATAGATCACTTTCGACTTTCTAGTCACCCTTGAAGGGGATGCTCTTGGCATAAACACGGTGTCCCTTACGGTGGTTGCTTCCGGGATTATTGTGGGATAAATGTCGTGATGATCAACCATAGAGTGTAGCTCCTGCAACGACCATTCATTTGAATACATGCAAACACCATCGGATGGAACCCCTATTATTCTCCCAAACTCTTCAAGTGAAAGAGTGTACTCATGTCCATTTATGGTGAATTCAATTGAGATGGACCCATCATCATTTCTAATTATACCCATAGTCTTGTAGAACTCAAGCACAAAGACCGGGAAAATTTGTTCGTTTATATCCAATAAACAATCAAACCCAATAGTTGCAAAAACTTCCCTTATGTCAGTATTTGCAAGAAATGATGGATTAACAACTCTACCTTCATGAAAGAGTCTCTTTTCGAGCAACTTAAAGGCTTTTCTATCGTCCGGACTTAAGCCATTTTTCCTATGATACATGGGTATGTAGTGGGCGGTGTCTTGGTAATCTTGTTGCTTGTTGCTAGGCATGATATTCCTAAACAATACAACCCAATGTGGTGTTAATGATGAATAGTAGCCTAGAGGGTTTGATCACAATTTTTCTCTCATCATCTTTGTTGAGTTCAAGAAATGTGTTTAATTTGTATTAACAATGTTAATTCTTTGATTTAGATTATCTTAGAAAACAATGTGGTGACAAATTATAATAAACCCATTTGAACCCAACTCTTAAAGATGAAGAAATTGTAATTCTAAGAATCAAGGAATTAAAATAACAATGTAGTGAAGATTATACTTACACAAGTGATTGTTAGACTTGAGAAGAATGATCAATTTGCTCCTGTGAACAGTACCTGGGTTTTTGTTCGTGAGTCTTTGAGGTGAGTATTATTGTGGAACATCCACAATGATCATTCTTGATCATATACTGTCTTTTGTTGCACGGATCCCGCGGATCCCTCTCATTTGGGATCCGGCTAGTGTAAACCGAGGGATCCGGCATAACAACAAAAATCAGCTCAAACATTCCTTGATAACTAAGGTTTGGGAATTCTAAACAACCTAATGTTTTGGTGTTTAGGGTTCTAAAACTTGTGATTTGAGGTTTTTGAAGATTCAGTACTATTCCTATGAGACGAGGTTCCCTTTTTAAGAATTAGTCATAATTCTTGGGAACCTTTTCAAAATATTATAATAAAATCCCATTTTATTATAACATAAGAAATTTCACATGAAAATTTATAGACATAGACGAAGTGTCAATAAATTCTTTGTGATGAATAATGATAATGGTTATCAAATAACCAAAATGTCATTATTACGAAATCATAGTGTAGTTTCTACAAATGAGTCAAGAATACTATTTTGATAATGACTTTAATATAGAAAACTATTAGAACAATTACTAATCAATCATGCAACTATGATTTCAATAATAAAATTAAAAGCAAGTGATTAGTAATCATACCTTGGCTAAATATTCTTTTTGCGAAAGGAAATATTTAGATAAGTTCTTTATGCTCTTCTTGGTAGCTCCAAACTCAAGTATGGATAATGCTTTTAAAAAAAATGTTAAAGCATTCTATCATTGTCCAACAATAAACAATATAGTGATTTTAAAATATGATGAAGATAATCCTTCTTTGTAGTTTTCAAATATACACGGATCGTATTGAGTCTTTAAAGTACAATATACTTTAAGAAACTTGGTAACGAAGCTCTGATGCCAATTGTGGAAAACTAGAAGGGGGGGTTGAATAGTTTTACCAATTTAAAACTTTCTTTTAAATATTTAGATCGACTTATGTCAATCTATTTGGTTGTTTATGTTGGACGTTGATAGATAGATATATAAACGTGTAATGAAAGATAAAGAGTAAGAAGCACATCACCACGACACAAGTATTTATAGTGGTTCGGCTACAAGGACACCTTCCTTGCCTACTCCACTCCCGAGTCACCTACTCGAGAGTTCAGTAACACTACACCAACTCCTTATGGCGAAGAAGCCTTCACAACGTCGCTTAACCTTTTTCCGGTACAAAGCTAAATACCGAGTTCTTTCACACCAAGGCAAACCACACCTAACACAACGTCGCCTACCCTTTATACGGTGCTAGGCTAACCACCGAGTTCTTTCACACCTTAGGAGAACTAATCCTTCACGACACAACACCTAATCTCAAGGAGATCTACTCCTTGTTACAACACCATCAAGGATATCACCATCCTTGTATATAAACAAATGCATATATGTATAACGATGCACCTCATCGATTATACGACCTAGGCATTCTTCCCAAATGCTACTTGATTTGATTCTTTGGCATCCTTCACTAATGCCTTTGACACAACGCTTGGCACCCTTCACTAATGCCTTCGTCTTGACACCTTTAGCATCCTTCACTAATGCTTTGACACGGATGATGAGCACCTTTCACTAATGCTTTCCTCTTGACACTTTCGGCATTCTTCACTAATGCCTTCAACCCAACATCTATGGAGAAAGGAAGAACTATCAACAAGATAACCTTAGTAGTCTTGATGATGACGTAGCATGGCAACTCATGGACTTTGAGCTTGCACGTCTTCAAGAGGTGGTGATCTTTCCTTTAAGAGGAACCTAGTAGATCACACAAAAACAAAAGACAAACTACATAGATCACTTAGATATGAGGTTAGAGGGTTAGAATACTTTGGGGAAGTATATATGAAAGCACACATAGATTGGAAGAAATGTCTCTCTATTTATATTGGAAATTCTCTTCTGTTTACCCGGATCCCACGGATCCCTACCACAAGGGATCCGGCTAGCACAAAGCTAGGGATCCGTGGTCCGCTCCTCTTTGCCCATGGGTATTTTTGGTTATGGGCCATGGGTCATGGGTTATGGGTTGATCCATGGTTTTCTTTCTAGATACAATGTATCTTAAGGATACAATGAACTTGGTTAAGTGGTATATATAAAACCATGGGTTATGGGTCAAAACCATTTGCTAGTATTTACCCATTTAGTATATACTTGTATTTACCCAATTTAGCATACACTTAGTTTTTACCCATTTTAGTATACTTAGTTTAAGTATATGTTTAAACCAATATGTAAACACTAGTTGTTGTACATATGTATCTAAATCATAAAATCACTTATACTTGTTTTAGTGTTTTATGTGAAAGCGTAAGTGTGTTAGAAAACTATTAACTCAAACTATTTACGTACTCTATTTGTTTCGTTAAAATGATTTTATATTTGTTATCGACAAAACATTAGAAGATCGTAAAATATAAATAAACGTTTTCACGGCTTATTTGTATTAACAAAATCATTTACATTACCGATCCACGGATCCGGAAGATATACTATCCGGATCCCTTTTGTAAAGGAACCGTGGGATCCAGATTCATCGAAAAAGTTTTCATGCAAGATTAAAACCACTATCTTTCTAAAGTAATAATCCACTAGAATTTCAAAACCATGAGTTAGCTAAATGCTAAAACCATTGTTAATAAAAATCTAGTAAAAGCGTTAGATTATTATAGGATGACCATAAACATCACCTCTTATTAACCCATCACCTCTATAGGTTCAACTATGACGATGAATACGAGTTTGATTTTTCACTCACTAGCGTCTACACCTCGAACATCTCTCTTGAGCCCAACACACCGCAATCATGTTCGTGGGTTCAATAATCTCGAAACCGTCACTTCCATGAAGGACGTGTTGACACCTCTTTACAATTCAAGAAGGTATCAATACCTCCTTCCGAGCCATAGGACTAGAATGTCTTCTTGAAATCAACGAGAAGATATGTCCAAGGTTCATAATGGAATTCTTCCGTCAAGTCGAACTCGTTCGTAACGAGGATCCTCTCTATCTCTTTGGTTTTACATCAAAACCAAAAGTTCACTCTAACCCTTGGGCATTTTGCTCACATTCTCCGGATTCCAAATCATGGACAAAGTGCCTTCACCAAGATTGGTCTCTTGATTCTCTCTTCAACTTTCGTGAAGAAAATAGTCCATATTGTTCACACATACCCTCTCCGAAGATTTAAATCGCATAATATGCAAACCTCGACCATATTACTCCAATCCAAACATTATCCATACACGGATATCCGAGAAGAGTACAAGCCTCTTGCTCTCATTCTACGTGAAAATGTTTAGAGTCTTAGGGAAATCGAGATATTCTTCCCGCTTGTTGTGCTCACATGTTGTAATCGCTGCTAACACAACAACCATACAATCTCGCCTACTTCTTCGCAAGGCGATTGCAAATCTTCAAGGCTCCAAGAATAAACTCATCCCTTATGGAATGTTCTTGACACGCCTCTATCACAATGTTATGCACTTCCATCCTCAATTTCAAAGTCCGTTTATGCGTTTTGTGAACAAGATGATGGAACCATTGAACATTTCCTCATGAAGACGTTCTTCATTCCTGAATCCGCCAATACCCATCAATCACATAATGATCCTCCTAGCGAAGACACTCAAGGAACCTAGAATAGTCAAATAGGATCAATTCTACTCTACTCATTATTTATCAATGTAATCCTATTTCTTTCATGAAATAAAACATCTTACATTTGATATTTTAGGTTTAGAACTCCTTTAAACAAAACTTGGAAAATAATGCATTGTCAAGATCATTGCATACCTTTAGTAAAGGTTCTGTCTAGCAGATAGACGGATCCCAAATGTTGTACTAAACGGATCCCTACATCTAGGGAACCGTGGGATCCCAAGAAATGTAAAATGCAATTGCAAGCATTGTATGTCAAACACATCCTTAGAACACCTCACACTAAGCTAAACATAGTGTCTTAAGGTAGATTAAGACTTTATCAAGATAGGTTGATCTTTCCTACTCATTCCAACTCACATAGAACACACTCTAAGATATTCATAGATCTATCACTTTGTTTTAATCCATCACTCTTCCGCTCTCAAAACTCACACTTCATTTTTTACTTGATCCCTCACATCTTAGTTAGAAATCTTTCGATTATGAAAAAATCGATCATAAATCAACCTCACCTCAAAATTGATCAAAGTTGATCAAATCCCAGTTTTCCCATCTCAAAAACCCTTAGGATATTTTCCAAAACACAATCCTAAGTCACAACCTGATCTCTAGGATCATTTAGCTTCAATTGACACTCTCATCTCTAGTGTTATCCTTGCTCATTCATTAGTACTCATGAAAGTTCCAAATCCTTTCACAAAAGACAATCATTTGTTATGACCACCTTCAAGTACTTAAGCACCCATTCATTTAAGACACTTAGGAAGACTGAAACACTCAAGATGGTATAGGTCTTAGATTTTAGAAACATCATTTCCACTCTTTCATAGCTGCTGTTAGCCGGATCCCTAGGAATAGCCTAGACGGATCCCTCTGAGAAAGGAACCGTGGGATCCGGATGACAGTATAGGTCAAATCTTGCTAAAACAATCATTTCAACTCATCCTCCTAACTCAAACACTCCATCTCATATTAAATGAGTTCCTAGATCATCCAACCTCAAGTTGACTCTTGTGCATGTCAATCATCACATTCCAATGAATCTAGTGGCTTTAAGCTTAAATGCACTTACCAAATCTCTTAGTTTATAAACCACCTTGTTAGGACCTCCATAGTCATCACTCTCACTCTAACTTTCACTCTTGAAATCATTTCATCATGAGAAAACCCCAAGTAGTAACTTATCCACCAAAGAACCACCCATGAAAAGGCTCGTGTTATACACGAAATCTCCTCAACCGAATCATCTCCGTCAAACCAACAAATGAGAGAATCCTTCATCATCCAATCAAACCAATTCCTAAAAGGATAGTACCCACAAAACTACCTATGCCTAACACCACCATACCTCCTAGGCCAAACAATATCATCTCCACCAAACCATCAACATTGGTTCCTAGAGCTATTTCATTTACATCCCCACTATCATCACCACACCTCTACAATTTAGAGGACTTGCCTCCTAGGCCGTCTCATCCGCTCACGACAACATTCTCCTCATTAGGAGGAATAATGGTTCAAAATCAAGGTGTTGAGTCAACACTTGCTCCGCTTCCTTTTCGCCGTCTCCATCATATAATCCTATATGGATTATGAGAAATCATCAAAGTCAACCACCGACCATATGGAAGTTGACACTTCCTTACCACCACCATCATTCTTGGTCGAGGCATTCTCAAATGCACCTCCACCAATCCTCCATCGTTTGAAGCTCCATGAAGCGCTTTCACTTGATCCTTCGCATCAAGCCATTTTATTTCCTCCACCACCACTACCTAGCCATGACAAAGATTGCTATCATTGTCAACATGTTGAAAGTTTGATACATGAAGTACGAGAAGACCAACGTTTCATGTTCTATCATCTCCTCGAACGTTTCGACGAGATCAAACCTAAACAAAACTTGAGCTAGAAGATTTTTGTGGTGTCCTAGCATCAAGCGTTAGATAGTCTTGAAATTCCTAGTCATGTATTATCTATTTTCTTATTTTTAGAGTCATGTATATCATAACTCTTGTTTTATTAAATGGAATTACATGCTACTTGTTATTTTCTGAGAATATGTATTCATATCTCATTTATGTGATAACATTACTTGTTATATCACCTTTGCTGATTTTAGTCATCGTGAGACGGATCCTCAAGATGTTTGGACGGATCCCTACTAGTAGGAACCGTGGGATCCGTGAAGTCGAAAGTTTTTGTTTAACTTAAATCACATTTGCAAGAAATTGTGAATTATACTTGTTTTCTAACCCTTGTTTTGCGCTTATTCAATTAACACATAAAGAATTTGACATCCTAAAGCTAGGGGAGCTTGGTGTCAAAACAATACGTTGCAAAATTACTTGCAACATTTGATTTAAATTTCATGACTTCCGTTGCAAATATTGCAATCATCTAGGGGAGCACGCCCGTCACATAGACGTAATCTTTTGCATAAGTTAGTTGCAAATGAACTAGATTAGAATTAGTTTCTTGGCGCCTTACTTAGGGATGGACTCGTCAAGGGGAGTAACGACGAGATCCTTTCCGTTACTTGCTCTCTATTTTTTCTTCTTTCCTTTCACATGTTTTCTTAAAAGCGATGTGTTGCTTTCTTTCAAACACTTTTGTTTCGAAAAAGGGGAGAAGAAAGTAAAACTACAAATTCAAACTTTTACAATTTTAGCTTTTCCTTAAAATAATCTTATGTTTTGTCATCAACAAAAAGGGGGAGATTGTTAATACAAATAAGCCGTAAAAACGTTTATTTATATTTTACGATCTTCTAGTGTTTTGTCGATAACAAAAGTAAGATCATTTTAACGAAACAAATAAAATACGTAAATGGTTTGAACTAATAGTTTTCTAACACACTTACGCTTTCACATAAAACACTAAAACTAGTATAAGTGATTTTATGCTTAAGATATACATATGTACAACAACTAGTGTTTACATATTGGGATAACATATACTTAACTAAGTATATACCAAAATGGGTAAAAACAAGTATATACTAAAATGGGTAAAAACAAGTATATACTAAATAAGTAAAAACTAGCAAATGGTTTTGACCCATAACCCATGGTTTTGTTTATACCACTTAACTAAGTTCATTGTATCCTCAAGATACATTGTATCTAGAAAGAAAACCATGGATCAACCCATGACCCATGACCCATAACCAAAAATACCCATGGGCAAAGAGGAGCGTTCCACGGATCCCTGGCTTTGTGCTAGCCGGATCCCAAGTGGAAGGGATCCGTGGGATCTGGGGAAACAGTAGGATTTTTCCTCTATAAATAGTGAGCCATTTCTTCATTATTTCTCACCCCTTTCCAATATACTTTCTCCCCTGAGTTAAATCTCACTAACCTTATATCCAAGAGATCTATGTTTGTAGTTTTGTTTTTGTGTGATCTTTTAGGTTCCTCTTAAAGGCAAGATCACAACCTTTGAAGTCAAGCAAGCTCAAGTCCATGAGTTGCCATGCTTCTTCATCATCAAGGCTATTGAAGTTCCTCTTGTTGATGATCTCTATCTTTCTTCAAAGAAGTGTAGTGTTGAAGACATTAGTGAAAGATGTCTCAAGTGTCAAGACGAAGATATTAGTGAAGGGTATCTATCGTCTATAGGATAAGCACTTGTGGTAGGTGCTTAGAAGTCAAGACAAGAAGCATTAGTGAAAGGTGCTTAGAAGTCAAGACTTGAAGCATTAGTGAAAGGTGCTTAGAAGTCAAGACTTGAAGCATTAGTGAAAGGTGCTTCGAAGTAAAGACACAAGACATTAGTGAAAGGTGTTTTGTAGATCTAGTCAAAGGCATTAGTGAAAGGTGCCTTAGATGTACATTCGATATGGTGTGTTTCGATGTACTAGATAGACTAGCATTAGATCCAAGGATATTGATGTCCTTGATGATGTTGTAAAGGAGTAGATCTCCTTTGGGATTACTCGTTGGTGTAGTGTGGTAGTAGTTCCTCCATTGCAATGGAACTAGGTGCTTAGCCTAGTACCTAATAAAGGGTAGGCGACGTTGTGAAGGTGTGGTTCACCTAAGGTGTGAAAGAACTCGGTGGTTAGCCTAGCACCGTATAAAGGGTAGGCGACGTTGTGTAGGTGTGGTTCGCCTTGGTGTGAAAGAACTCGGTATTTAGCTTTGTACCGGAAAAAGGTTAAGCGACGTTGTGAAGGCTTCTCCGCCATAAGGAGATTGGTGTAGTGTTTACGAACTCTCGAGTAGGTGACTCGGGGAGTGGAGTAGGGCAAGGAAGGTGTCCTTGTAGCCGAACCACTATAAATACTCGCGTTGTGGTTTTGTGCTTCTTACTCTTTATCTTTTCATTACATATCTTAATATGCTTGTTTATCAACATCCAACACACACAACTAAATAGATTGACATAAGTCGATCTAAGTAGTTTAAAAGGAAGTTTTAATTGGTAAAACTATTCAACCCTCCTTCTAGTTTTCCACAAAGTTAATTCTTCTTAGCTTTGTTAAGTAAATTCCGCATACTTAATAGAGTTACTTCAGTGTTTCTTTGTTAGCAACTTAGGATTTATCCGAGGTTACTTAGTCCTTACAAGCTACATAAGTTAGTTTGGTTAGAATACATCGATCCAACATCTTAGATCTATACTTTCTCTTCATCCATACGATTTCACATAACATCGAATCTTTAAGTTTTTGAAACTAACTTAAAATCGGCAAAACTATTCAACCCCCTTTCTAGTTTTTCACAACTATATATGTTGTTATGTTGATCATGTTGTACAAAAACTATAAAAAAAAGTAAACATTTAAGTAAAACTTGCTTATGATTTCATGTGAAGATTTATATTAGAAAACTAGTGAAATAAGTAGAGTTATGCTATAAAAATCATCAAAACAATGAATCTAAGACCTTTTATGAAACCATACAGTTATAGAGGAGATTAAAAAAACGTAGCAATTCGAATAAACTAAAACGAGCTTGTGGTTTGAAAGTTACGTCTAGATAAGTTACTAAAAGGAATATCGATTTTTGTCGAAAAAGTATTCTGATCATAAATTAAAAACGCGATTTTGACCACTTTAGAATCCGAATCATCAAAAGTGTAAAACATAAAAGTTGTTCGAAATGATATTTCACATCTCGAAGCGTGGGATTTTTACCTCAAAATGTAAAACGAAGGCTGTATAACGCGGGCTGTTTAGACCCGAAACTTGTTTTTATCCAAAATTCTTTCTCATTCGACCTAGTTTTCGAGATTGATAATTTATCAAACTTCATTACTAACTTATAAATGTCATTTCTATAAAATAAAATGATACACTTAACCTTCGGAATGGTGTTTTCGCAAATGACGGGAATTATGACCATTTTGCCCTTTTCCGCGACTTATAACCAAAAACTGTTTTTGACCTATTTCATAATTCGTAACAAACGACCTGAGTGTTACATATAAATTCATCATTGACGAAATACGGCAAAACCATGTCTCATTATAAGTCTTATGAAGACAAAGTATACGTTTTAAATATTAAAAACGTAACATGTTAGTAGGGAGCTTCATGTGAGGGGCCTCTTTGGGGTGGACGTATTGACGAGTTTCTGGATTTACGATTTAAAGTGTCTTAGCTCCCCATACGTTTACTACACGACTTATGAATTATGATGGCCCGAACAGTGGTACGATATTTAACTAGATATGTTTTATAAACTAGTAAGATGTTTCCTTAACAAGATACACGATTAATATGAACTACCATGAACAACATTATGATCAATATAATGAATTATATAGACTCAGTTATATTCCCACATCGTTATTTCAAAACCTAAGACACAATATCATATTTCTAGGTTGTACGTAGAGGTTTTCAAGGATTGTACATCGATTACGTTATATACTTAACATCATTTACACACAGTGAGTTCATAGCCCCACTTTCTATTACTTAATTGTTTTACAAAACCTTGGGGGAGATACATGCTATTTTTACATGAACACACAGATATTTGAAACTGTATGCTTATCTGATTGTTTTATTGTCAATAAGTAACACCATTGCCATGCTTAAGTCCCCACATCATGAACCATTAATCACTAAACGTAGTGAGCATGAATATTGTGATTAGGCTTATTGGGATTGACGAATCTCGTTTGCATTGACCGGTTAGGCAAACAAGCGCACTATATTTGAAAACATTGGGTAATCGGCAAATTACCTACAGGGGCAAACATTGTAACAAACATGCCAATTGCTATTGGTACACGTTAACGTCTTGGTTTCATGGACTTAGTTAAATAATAAATGTTTTTAACATTATGAGTGTATAACAACGTAACCCGCACAAACATTATGTGTTCAAACATTTAACAATAAACTTATGGATTCACTTAAACTTTGTGTTTACATTTTAAGCATGTTTTATTTCAGGTCCATAATGATCGAGGCTGGCACGGAAGGGCATGAATGCATCAAGAAGGCTATAAATTATTTTATCATTCGAAAAACATCAAAGACTTTATATTATATAATCATGGAACCACTGGGACCTAAATTTTGTAAAACCCTGATATTTCAATAAATCGAATGATAATCCTTCTAAAACGACTCGGTTAGAGTTCGTTTTCTATTCTTATAACTATTATACCGTTGAGTAACACCCAGTTTGAATTTCGCTGCTTTCACAAAATTGGGGGTGTTACAAAACCAAAAGAGGATCATGTTTGCCCGTAAAGGCATGCCATGGATTAGATCCAGCAGTGTTGAAAAGAAGACACGACGAGTACATTGCAAGCTTAGGTGAGGTCAAATGTCACGACCCACACACAAGATATGGTCGTTCAAGAGGTTGGACAGGTTTTCTAGATTATTCTACACTAGCCTAGGATATAAATTATATAGAATGTGTTAGAGGCGCTTGGAAACCCTAAGAAGATCATGGAAACCCTAGAAGGCTCATTGTTTGAAAACTTGTTGAAATATTCTAAAAAGACCCACCTTAGAAAATGTATATAGTTGCTCTACTTTGAGTAGTATAAATAGATGAGGTCTCATTTGGTTAAACCAACTCTTAATTCACTTGTAATATTCTCTTGTAAATTCTTTATATATGAAGTATTTCCTCATTTTCGTTGTTCCTTTCTTTGGTTGCCTAGTTCGGTAAGTGTTCGAGAAAAACTGATTTAGACGAAAGTAAGTGTCGCACAAAAACCATTTTCAAAACAAGTCCGTGACATAAAGCTTTAGCTTACTCGTTTCCGCCCTTAAATATGATATTAACAGAAAATAGCCTGAAATAATATCAAATAATTTTTTTTAATGTATTTTACTCGTGAAACATTGTTCACAATTGTAAAATGAGTATTACTATTGGTACTTCTTGCCCACAAAAAAGTACACAACATTTCGCTTAACTTCGTTGTTAACAGTAAAACATAATTTTTATCAGTTTCTGTTATATATTTTTTTTCAGTTTAATACTTTTAACTTGTTAAATTTTATATTTTATATTTTGTACTTTTAGTTTTATAGTTTTATAATATTAAAAAATAAATAAAAAAATAATATCTTAAAACGGTGTTAATAACCTATTCCTTGTGAAAATTCAGTTCGTGAAATGAATGATAATAAATGTGGGTACTATATTTGTTGATTTTAACACAAACTAAATGACATACTCCATATTCTATTCTATCAACATTCCCTGTAATTTTTTCTCCATTTCATCAATCTCTCTCTCTCACTTTGTCATTTTCTTTTGAATCCTACTTCGCGGAATTCTATGCAACTTTGGGTTGTATTTGATTAATTAAGCTCTTAAAATATAATTTACTCTTTTATTTGATTAAAAAAATATCAACCAGCTTTTGTTGTTTTGTAAATATACTTATTCGCATATTGCTATGAACAATTTCCCGTAGACTTTAATGATTAACTTTCTACAGTTAGATAAGATATTGCTTTAGCCTAGGGTTATACATGATCATTAATTTGTATATAAACATAGATTTGTGTATAATTAGAAATTCATGTACATTGCTAAACCTTGTAAACATAATTGGTAGGAAAAATAAAACAAGAAATAGCTAAATTATACGTTTGAGGTAAAAAAAAAATGCTTTTGGTGAGTTTGGTATGAAAATGGATATTCATTTGTCATTGTTATAACTTATAACTATAGATGAACCACTAAACGTTGTCTTATTAACTCATCTTAAGTATAGTACGTGTCAAGTTTTTGTATAATGAACTAATTACATATCTTGAATGACAAAAAAATTTCTAGTAGTATACTTTACTCGTCTAAATTTATATATTAGCTTGATTGACCTATAATAGCATTGTATTTGTGCATGTAAATATGCTGGCGACGACAAATAATTTTAAGGGACCTTTTAAGTTTTTTTTATGACAATGGAGGGCCGTTTTCCGGTAATTGCCAATGTCCAAAGATGGTGTTAACATAGGGTAACATATATCCTATTGCTATTAAATGCTAAAATTATAGTACCAGGAAGCAAGTTATAATGAATGAAAAAAAAAAAAAAAAACCTTTAACATTAATGCTAGATAATAGAAAAACAGTCTTCAGAAACACATTTCACAACTTATACACTAATCTTTTAAGCAATCCATATATTATACATATGGTCCAGAAACTTAAAACTGGTGTTGTTAATCACTTCACCCATTGGATACTGCTCGGCTTAAAGTCATAAAATTGTATTCGTCGTCTTGAGTTTGATGGAGGCACATGATCACATGAATTTCTTTATCTCTACAAAATTTATTTGTCATAATTAAGTTAAAGTAATGCACATGGTAATCTTGGTCCACGTGAGTTACTTTATGATAAAACGATATATTTGCTTGAAAATTTGTCATAAAATCATATTCCTTAGACCGGATGGCAAGGGCAAGGTGAAGGCAAGGTGAAGGCAAGGTGAGTGGTGTGAGTTCCATGCCATCCCAAACCATGCTCACCTTACTCACTCAAATCAATGCACATTAAGGTGAACGACTCACCGTTGGTTTCACGAAAAGACCTACCACTTAATTATTTATTTTGTGATGTATGTGGGATATTTAGTGGATATTTTAATAAAGTTGGTATTTTAATGAAAGGTGAGGGTAAGGTTCCTTGTCCACATTAAGGTGAGTGAGTGAGTGGAAGAGAGAGTGAGAGAAAGGCGATGTGGCGATGTGAAGCGACCGGTGATCGTTGCTTGCCAAACCTTAATCCTTATATTATAGTTAGGAAAAACCTATATAGATGTACCTAGTATCATAGGGGGGCCAGTAATTGCATTGAATTATACAATGATAAAAAATAAGTTAATCGTAAAAAAAATATATGTATATTATACCTAAAACTTCTTGCACAATTTATGTTATTGTTAATAGAAAATAGCTGCTTGTATTATAACTAAAACTTCTTACATAAATTATGTTATTATTAATAGAAAATAACTGCTTGTTTCGTCTCAAAATTATCGTTCATTTTGTCATTTATCATGTCTTAAAATAATTTTTCACTTTTACGCTCAGTTCTCGAGTTTTGAGTGAAGGGAAATGGAAAAGAATAGGAAAGGGAAAAGAAAGGGAAAAGGAAATGAATTGTTAGTTGATATGTTTTTGATAGAGAAATAGGAAAGGAAAAGGAAAGAATCATGTTTTGGTTTTATGAAAAGGAAAATAACTTGTTTAAATTACATATATGCCTTTAGTTGTTAATATAAAATCTTTTAAAATGGTATATTAGTCTTTCTTGTACATAACTTTCCTTTCCTTTCCTTTCCTCCCATTTTTGCCTAAGATTTTATAAACAAAACTTCTTCCCCTTTTCCTTTCCCTTCTTTAAAAAAACTCAAGAACACAAAAAGTTTCCATTTCCTTTCCTTTCCTATCAAAATATAACTCGAGAACTGAGCGTTAGTTTTAATTAGTAGCATATCCTAATAGTTTCACTTTTAGACTACTTCCAACCCTCACACAATTTCACTTTACAAATCCTCTCTCCTTCATCATCATCTCATTTTTCACTCTCAACCATCTCACACCATTCAAAATAAATTTTAAAGATGAAAAAAAGTTCACGAAAAATTGCAAAATTGATATGGAAACTGATTAAAGAATGCCAAATTTTGGCGAATGAAATTTGACATTACAAGCATCTAAAGTGCCTCTCTAAATTCCACTATTTCTTTCTTTGAAAACTTCATAAGCTAGAACTTAAACCTACGAAATTTTGGTTTAAAAATCTCAAACATTAACTAAATTGAATTTCGAAAACTAGAAAAGAGTAGAAAATGATGCTCTTTCTCCTTAACCACCCTATATCGACTTTATTAGATTAGTTGTCGATAATCTGGACCCAAATGTTGGTGGATTAAGTAGTCGTCCCCTTTGGATACATCAAACATCATGTTCGGATGATGAAAGAAAGGTTGTTGGTGTGCACTTTGCATCTCTTTTTGCCTCCTTAGCTCAAGCACCTTACGGTGCGAATTTGAGTGTTTTGTCAAAACAAATGTGGGGCTCGCTGCAGGTCTATACTCTGGGACTAATCGTCCAGACTTGTAACGAACCCCACAAGCATTACAAAGTGTTTTTGGACCTAATGGTCCAGTACGCCACTGAGGAGTTTTATCAGTGGCGCAATGGAGACACCTTCTTCCGTCTCCATTGGACTCATTGTCATAAACTTCTTTTTTCTTTGATGGAGCTTTCACGGTTTTCTTGCCAATTGAGCTTGAGACAATGTCAGACTCAGACTCCGATGACATAGTCACGACGGGGATCATGGTAGGTTGAGATAGATGAAGGAGTCGAGAGGCCCAATTGCATGGTGCGGCACGAGAGCGCTTGGTACGGGCCTTTCCTGGGACCGTCATGTCAGTGTTAAATATTGGATTGTTGCTCCGATTGTCAGTCTCATGGTGGTATTGGCGAGTCTCGGATACACCATGGGCTTTGAATCCGGATATCAGTTGAAGTTTCTCCATGTCTTCAGTTGAAAATGATTCCTCCTCAAAATTTGATAGCCATTCTAGTTCAGCCATATCGTCATACTGTAAAAGCAAATTACAAGGTTGATTAAGGGGGTGTTTGGGATTGCTTATAGAAAATAGATTATGCGTTTTGAAAACGGATAATCAGATAATCAGCGGTTACAAAACGTGGTTTTGAAATGTAGTGTTTGGATTTGGTTATGCTTTTTGATATCGTAATAATCAAATAATCAGTTTTTTTAGTGTTTGGCAAAATAGATTATCCAGTTACATAACGTTAAAATTACCAAAATGGACATCGTTATTACGGAGTATTAAACAATTTTAATTAAACATCTATATTAACGTCTTAACAAAATGACTTAAAATATGTGAAGTTGGCCCAAATATAAATTACACAAACAGTTTGGTTCTTACTTGGGCCTTGTAAAGTTGTAAAAACCATTTGTTTATTAGGGCATCTAAGATATTATCCCTTCCATTTTACCTCACATAACATTCATAGCCACCACCTGCAACTACTCAAGTTCAAGGTAAAATATAAATTTATATATGTCTGTTACAAGGAAGAGATAAATGTGTGCAGTTGCAGCCATTAAAAAGCAAAAAGGTAAAGGTTAATCTAGTAATTTTATGACAACACAAGAATCACGTTTTGGAAAAGTATGTAGAGACCTGCTGTTGCAAAACTGCGTTTTGGAGGAACTTAAACGCAGAAAATCGATTTTCAAGTCTGTTATACCAAACACTAAAATCTGATTAATCACGTTTTGAAAACTCAATAATCAGATAATTCATCCCATAACGCAATCCCAAACACCCCCTAATTCTATTATGTTTGCCATAATTTTGGAATTAAATTTATCAAACAAAAATTTAACATGACTTTTAATAGATAACTAGTACAACTAATTTAGTTTTGATGTAACTGAGAATTCATTTTTTATATATCCTAGCTAGGTCTAGTTATAAACAATAAGTGATATGATTACAATTATATGTTCATTTCAAAAACGTTACTTAACATGTAGTATGTTCATATCGACTAAAGTATTGTCTAAAACTTGCATTTTCGATGCGTGCTTCATACTTCATAATATTATTATATACTGAAAAAATAAAATACGCATAAATATCAGATATGAATACCCGAAATGCCCATACATACTTTTAATTTTTAGAATTCCCTTTATAGTCATATATTGTGTTTGCTACCAAAAAAAGTAAAGTGAAACTTTCTTTTTCGAGAAGATATCACTCCCATAAAAAGCTATAAATAACGTGACCTTTAATTTTGTAAATATTTATTGCAATTTTATCTTAATACTTAAAACAGTTATGCGTTTTTTCATTTCTAAAACATACTAAGTTGATGTAAATTTTGACAAGTAAAATGATTATTATTAAAAAGGTACATAGAATTGTAACAAAGATAAATATAAATAGTTATGTTAGCTCTATTGATATAATGTGCGAAATACAATTAATGTTTCCAAGTATACACATAGGAATAAAAAATGCATGGTAATTATTTATGTTACATAATGACTAATGCATTATAGTAGCAGAAGAAAGCGAATATAGTGACTTACCGGGACACAAAGGTCATGAGAGAATTGAGTGTTGGGGAGGCCCCCACGACCGCCCTCCCCTGACGAGTTACAGCTTTCGAGGGCGGTGGTGATGTTGGAGGAGTCGGTTGATGTTCCAGCATTAAACACGTCTCCAACATCATCATAACTCTCAGTATCATCATTGGGAAAGTTGAGAAGGTCGTCGATGATGAAATGTTCGGTTTTGACATCAGAGTGTCGTTTTTCGGGTGAGAATGAGGAAGCATTGAAGAATTCAGGAGTTTCCATTTGTGTGATTGTAGGGGAAATTATGGTAACGTAGGAAAAAAGTTGTGTTTTTAGAGAGAGATTAATAGTGTGTGGAGGAGAGAGTTGAGGAGTGAAGAGAGGTAACGAGAGAGTTTATTTGCGTTTGAAGGGGGCTGCCCGAACACCTAAAAATATGCAACTCTTTTTTGACAAAGGTTATTTTATACTAGTCATAATAGCAAAAATAATTTAAATAAAAGATAGATTAAAAAAAGGCTAGACGATATCCAAATTGATTTTTTATTTTAGTGTATGGGTTTTAGTGAGCATGATGTGAAGGAAAATAAAATACGGTTGTATGATATTCAGTTTTATATTAGACTAAGTTTTTGATATTAAAAATCATCAACTGAATTACTTTAAGAAAGCATTATGGAATTGCAATACCGTAAAACGTACACCATGTTACACCATATAAGCAATGCATTGCAATGTTCGTCGAAGCCCGAGACCGACACTAGTGTATTTTAACAGCTTCAAATGATAGTTTGGTTTATAATATGCAACAGTTTCTTCAAATGTGTCATTTGGGATCTCTTTTTTAACATCAAGAGAGACTTGAATCATGGATCTGTTACGGTGTTAGTTGGACATGTTTAATAGTTTAGTGACCCCTCTTAATGTAAATGACTGTATATAACTCAATAGAAACAGTTGATTGATTCCATTATAGTTAGTAATGATCTTCGCCTAAATTATGGCCTACTTAGGCATCATATTGTTTTCAAGAATAAATGAATGTATGTTTCGCTAGTATTACGATTAAATAATACAGTACTCCGCATCTTCGTGTGAATTGATGTGCATAACTCTTTTTTTATGAGAGAGGATACATAAGTAAACCATGTTTAGTTAGATAAAACCGGCAAGTCATTACATGTTGTTGATCTAATTAATGATCCATATATATACATGACCAATAACCATTCTAATTCTAACAAGCTAGCTAGAGATTTGGGCACAATGGATTACCCTCGGCATCTCATGACATTACAAAAAGAAAATTATAGACAGTTAGATTATCACTTTTTTATTTGATGGTTAAAACCTAGCTCTATATTTAGTACTCTATTTTAGATATACATGCACTGAATGAAAATAAGCGAAAGTATATGTATGAATCCCAATGAATGTTCGTGCTCATTGCTTGTAATTAAAATGAATAGAAACATATTAAACGGATTTCTAACATTTACTTTCGTAAACAACTATACATTCTTTTTCTTCATAAAAACGGGTAAACATATGCCACGTAGGATTATCTGCTTACATCAGTCAATAGTGGGGCCAAAGGTGAATGGAACGATCCCTAGGAGTGATATCGAATAATTCTTGTAGTACTCACCTCCTCATTGGTAATTGTCCTTTGCATTTACTATCGCTATCCCAATAACATAGATTATATAATGTATAAATGAGATACTTAATTTAATACCACCTTCGTTCTAATTTAATTGTTCATTTTTTTTTATTTTTTGTTAAAAATTAATTACTCACTAATCTCTCGTCTCAAATAATTGTTTCCCGACAAAAAACGCACAGTTCAAGAAAAACATAATTATTACTGATTTTCTTTATTACTTTTTACAGAATAACAGTTTTATCCTTAGCCAATTAACTAATCTCTTCTTTAAAGTTTGTAATATTAATTTCAACAAAGGATAATATGGTAAATTCGATCAAACTTTCATATCTATTTTTATTAATGGACAATTAAATTAGGGCATCTCAAAAAGGAAATGCAGACTATTAATTTAGGATGAAAGGAGTACAATATAAAGTAGTTAGTATTGCTTAAGTTTACTATCTTACTCTTTGATTAAGTTGTTATTCACAAAATTTTATGAAAATCTTAAATATTGTTAAAGGGTAAAACTGTTTTTTTTGTTACTTTTACAAAAATCAAATCCGTAATGAATATATATTTATTAAAATGTGTATTTTTTGTCTGTTAACAATAATTTTGAGACGAAAAAAATAACATATAGTGCATATTTTCTTTTATTGTACTGATATATGAAAAACAGATTTATCATGAGTCACCTTATATTAAATTTCTAACAAAAGATAAAACAGTATATATAGTAACTGAATGTTGCACTTTTACAAAGAGAAAAGTAATTAGCAGATAAAAGATTTTGTAAAATTTTATTGCCCATATAAATATTAGTGTTCTAAGTAACTGTATATGTATTTTTTGTTCATATGTTTATATACTGTACAAACCGTTCCAAAACATAAACACATCTATCTGTATATTTGTAAATTTCGAGTTTCATGATATAGATGTGAATATTTGTGATACCAAACATTTATTTATAAGAAATAGATAAAGTATACGGAAACTTTATAATTATTTGTGTACATATATTAAAAAGAATATGAGTTACAAGTTATCATACGTGTAATTTTATAACTTCAATGACTAGTTTTTTTAAGTGTGTTTTTACAAACTATAATTTTTGAGTTTCATGATATAAATGTGAGTATTTATGATACAAAACATTTGATCCAAAAAATAGATATAATATAGGAAAACTTTATAATCTTATGTTTACGTAAATTAAAAAGAATGTGAGTTGCAAGTTATCATATGTGTAATTTTATAACTTTAATGACTACATTTTTATTGAATGTGTTTCTACATAATTTAATTTTTAAGTTTCATGATATAAATGTAATTAAGTATTTATGATACCAAACATTTAAGTAAAAAATTAGATAAAATATGAGAAAACTTCATAATATTTTTGTCTACATGTATTAAAAAGAATGTGAGTCGCATGTTATCATATGTGTAATTTTACACTCGTAATATAAACCAATATCTAGTCTGATAAAAATTAGAGTTACATGCCACAAATGTAAGCATTAAAGATTTACAATTTCAAAATATTAAGTTCATGCAATGGATGTAATTAAGTATTAAAGAATTACCTACCAAAAGAAAGGAAGGCTCGCAGGCCAGATTCAAAAAATCTGAGAGTAAAGAGTATTAACATAAAATATCTCAACTTTCATTGATGTGCTGGAAAAATCATATAGACATATTGATACGATAGAAAGTTTTATTATAAATATATTAAAAAATTAAGTTCTAACAATACATTTAAATTTGAAAAAAAAAAACTTTTCAAAACTTTAATAAAGAAACATACATAATATCCTTAATTTGATTTACTATTAACACATCAAGCAAATATATTTGTTAACAACTTATTTACAATGAAATGTATCACACAGATCAACATGCCTAGTATAAAAAGATGATTTTGCTAAACGTAGCTTATGAGTTATAGTTAAACCTACCATCATTACGAAATCACATTTAATAAACTCATGGTTGCCATATTTACACATGTTTAGTGAATGTATACATGAAATATGATGTTAAATAAAGCATGTTATATGTTGATTAATAGTTGTTTTTGTAATTATAATAGACTTAACCATTACCCCCATTAAGGCTATGATCAGTATAAACCAAAAAAAAAAAAAAAAAAGGCCTATAGTAGTTTTTGGTTGATCCAATATCCATATGTATTTAATAGTAACTCATGTTTCTTTGAAAGAAACACAAAAATATAATTTAGTTACCTTGTATTATAACTAGGCCAAAATAGATTTTAGTATCTCAAGTTAGTTAACTGTGTCATTTAGTAATCTAAGTTTTATAAAAACCCTACTAATCCGATGCAAGATTCACAAAGCTTTCCTCATTCAAACCCCTGGGTCATTTATTCATTTTTGGTTATCTCATTTTAACCATTTAGTAATCTAAGTTTTATAAAGATGCAGCACAAAGCTTTCGGGTCATTTATTCATTTTTATTATTTCCATCATAAAAAGACTTTTTGCTCTGTAATTCCCTTTAAGAGTATTACCTCACATAAGTAGGTTGTAATCGGGTCAAGCCCAACTCGAGCTTGAGAGAGTTTGAGCTCGACTCAGAAATTATATGGTAGGCTCGAGCTCGGCTCTATAGCTTGATGAGCTTTAATCATTTAGGCTTGAGCTCAGCTCGAGTAATATTCGAATAAGGCTCGAGCTTGGCTCAAAAATATCGAATTTATATATAAAAGTAGTATTCGATAGACAAAATCATAAATAAAGTCAAGAAAATATGCAATGAACTCAAAAGGAAAGAACATATACAAAACATTCGGGAACATTATGGTGTACAAAGCCCTACAATAAAATTACTATACCAATAATCACATTAGCCTATAAATTGTTTATATAAATTTATATATATATATATATATATATGAAAGCTTGAAAAGCTTGAGCTAGAGCTTTTGAAAGCTCGGGCTCGAACTTGATTAAAGCTCGACTCGATTGAATCAAGTTCGATATCAATTTTTTGTTTTCGAGTAAAGAAATACGTGTAAAAGGAGAAGTTTATATCCTAGCTTGAGCTCGAATTGCTTAATAAAAGCTTGGCTTGTTTGCAACACAACATATAAAAATATGAAAATATCATCACCCAGATACCACCTTGTTCAAAAACCATCTTTTTAATCTTTTTTAACTAATAACCTTGTTAATTCACTGAAAAATTCATACTTGTTAATTCGTCACTTATCAATAGAATCTTCAATCTTGATTATATTACATTATTTCTAATCATGCTTTTCAAAAAAAAAAAAAAAAATTACATTTCTAATCCTTAAATTAAAAATGTAGCAAAAACTAATACAAATTTAAACAGTCCAAACAGCACGTGATAGTGGGTTGAGGGGAGTGTCAGCTGAGCATGTGAGTGCTTTACTCATGTTCAAAAGCCAAGAAGGCGGTTGGTCAATGCCAAGTGTTTTTCTTTAATTGGAGGAATGGACGTGCTTTGTATTAAAACTATTTTATTAACGAAAATTAACATTAAAAATGGTTTCTCTATGTAAATTTTATTTCTAATGTATGGTTTAGTTTTTTCTTTTCTTGAACGTGAGAGCACATGTGTTGCTTCTGTCACGTGATTCGGGTGGGATGCACGTGCCGAATTCACGTGGAAGTTGGTGAAGAGTTGTATAGTTGAGAGTTGATGGACTTTGTATTCTACGAAATGGAATATCCCTCTTAGGAAAATAGTGAACTAAAGTCTTTTGCGTAACCTTTTTTCTGATATAAATCATACCACACATGATGTTGGTTAACTTTAGATACTTTATAAATCTTTTGAGCTAATTCGTATATGTTCACGGTGTTCATTATTAGACGATATCAGGCCCAATTCGAATGTGGATCGGGTCTGTTAAGATTTTAAGAATATTGTTATGTAATGCATTATAAATACATATCAATAATACAATACTTTTACGGGTTTTATAATATTTTAATATGATATTGGAGCGGGTCTAATCTTGAGATCTAGGTGGGTAAGTTGAGCCGCATACTTAATACCACCTCGTCAAACCCTAGCCACTATCATTAAATCATTTCCAAAAGAAAAAGAAAAGATGGTTATTTTTTTTTCCTTTGCTTTTTTTGTTGCTGCATGATGAAAATTAATCTCCGCTTGTTGTTGGATGTCGTCATCAAAGTTAATTATTTGCTTTACTATTTTTGCTTTGCCACCACTTTGTTTTGCTTTTGCTGCAGATGAAGATTTGTCTCCGCTTGATGTCGAACGTCTTCATCAATAAAACTTTTATTGCTTTAATGTTTATATTGTTTTCTCATTCAATCCGAGCTTTTGCGATTTCACCACTCGGATTGCTGTGGAGTATTAGACGATATCAGGCTCAACCAATGTGGGTCGGGGTCTGTTAGGGTTTCTAGAATATTCTATGTAATGAACTATAAATACATATAAACAATACAATACTCTTACGGGGTTTACAATGTTTTAACTAAGGTTTTCAAGATCGGGATCCAACTCATGATCGTTTTTGTCTTTGCAAAATCGAGATCGTAAGATGGACAGGGATGGATCCCACTAAATGTCATTTTCTTAATAGTGTTAGTAATATTGTACAAATTTACAAATTATTATATATCATAAACACAAAATTATATGAATATTTCTTAGAAATGTTGTCCTAAATTATGATTATGTAATGTTTAAGAAGATTAACATGTTGTTTTTTAAATTTTACAAACCAATCCATTAATTTATAGTTTGAGAAAAGTAAGATCGGATTGGATTAGATGTTAAAATCCTATAAAAAAGATAGGGATCCTGTAAGATCTTGAGCTTGCAAAAATCCTATATAAAATCAGAATAGTTTTTGCTTTATAGTATCATAAAATCATAAGATCCTAAAATCAAAATCAGGATATTAACAACTTTTAACATTTATGTTGTCCTTATTGATATTTGTACCAATAAAGACGGGGTCTATAAGATTAAACTGTTTATAACTTTATATACTGTAACATTCTATATAGTGTTCGGATCATTGGATCATTTGGATGCAATCATTTCTTGCAGCTTGTCTATCAAGATGGTTTTCATAATACCTAATGAAAACATGAACATGTATTAGCCCGCTCGTTGGCCGAAATCATTGGACCGTGTCCGGGCGGAACTACATGGAGGTTAGGGGGCGGTGCCCTCCATGGTTCGCCAAAAAGTATCAATTTTTAGTGTAAATTTTTTTTAGAACCATTTTATTAAAGTGCACCCCATTACAAAATCAAATTGTCCCCCACCTTAAAATCAAACAATGTAAACACCTTATATCTCTATTTTAATCTAAAAAAATATCAGTTTTTAGTGTTAAAAAAAAATTTATGACCTTTTTATTAAAGTTCATCACAAATTGTATCAAAAAAAATTTTTTTGCCCCCCGCCCTCTAAAATCCTGGGTCCGCCACTGCCCGTGCCCGTTCAGGCTCTATCTCGTTTGGCTTGTTATCCGTTTGGGCTTGAATATTTGTATAGTGTGTTTCATTTTTTGTATTAGTGACATTTAATGCAAGAATTGTATTTAAGTTGGTTGTACAATATGCTTGATAATTTGTATTTCTAATATAAAAGTATTTTAATAACTGCATTAATTATATTTGTTAACCAACTAATTAATTGACTATATTAAAAACATTGACTATATTAATAGCATTAAAGTAGTGTACATTATGGTTCTAGTAAGATTTGTGTCTTGTCTTTAAAATGTGTGCATTAAATTAGTGTATATTATGTTTTTTGTCTTGTAAGATACTACATATTGAATTTATATAATAAGCAAACTTAAATTTTAAGTATTTCTATTTATAGAAGACCTAAATGTTTTATATGATATTTATGATGTATATGTAAAACCGAAAATTTTAATTTAATTAATTATTCTAAGTTTCAAACCATATATGTTGTTGCATAATAATAACTATTGAACTTAATAACTATAGAATACAAAAAACTTAACAGGCTCTTTTGAAGATACAGATACAATGGACTGGGCCAAGTCTATAAGCAACATAGCTTTGCTCAACTGTCCCAACATTGGGTCCTTTTTCATGCAAACCATGAAACCAGTGTGAAAATAACAAAAATCTATTATCCTAATAAAAAAAAAATAACACATAAATTCTGAATTATTTTAGAAGAAAATTTTCACTTTGATAGTTGGGATTTCACTAAAAATATCTTAAAACTACCGATACTTTCCATTATAATGTGTTGTATCTCATTTTTATTTAGGTTCATCACATAGCTTTAGGAATTAGGATATATCTGTAAGTAATTAATCTTGGATATTAATATGTACATTGTTATATGTATGTGTATGCAAGCAAATAGTTTGTCCAACATTTCACAAGTTTTCTAGTATAGTATACTAGGCTACTATAGCTAGGGCTGCTAGGCTCGATCGATGCATATGAATGTTATCTTTGCTTTGTTTTTATAATGAGCATCGCTAAATCGTGCTACTAATCCTCCTACACACAACAATATTATATATTTTTTCTTCACTCATCTAAACCGTCAGTTCTAACACTTGTTAGGATTCTGTGAGTGGGAGGATTATTAGGCACATCAAGTAGGAAGATTTATCATTTTCCTTATATAATATCTTGAAACCACATACAGAGAGCCATTCTTGGACTCGCAGAGTCACTTGTAAATATATATAGTTTGTACCATAACCAATGTAAATATCCTCAGTGTTTGTCATGACAGTAATTTAGTACCTAATTTTCTTCCAAAGGCGGCAAAACATCAAGAAACTGACATAAAGGCACAAAAAACGGAAAATGGAATACACAAAAACGATTGGCCAAAGCCACATAGTGTATTTTGTAGGTTGTTTACTAATCAGATCAATCCCATCCCCGCTAATTAGGTACTAGAATAGATATTGGTGTCAAGTCCATGACACTTTACATGGATTTGAGGTTGAACTCGAAGTCTCGAACCCACCTACTTCCCCATTAAAAAAAGTTCTCTCTTAAAGTTAGTATCGTTGTGTTAGTTTGGCATCATCTATTACAAATGTGATGTTAGATACGATATGTAGAGAACTGAGAACTAGAGCATTCAAATTAACATCATATAATGTAGTCCACTGTGTACATCAGGCCAATAGCCTGGTTGCAAGCGTATGTACTACTTATTTGAACAATCTTTGACAAGTTTTCTGTTCTGTATAATTCTTCCATTTTAGAATTTTTTACTATTGTTTACTTAAATGACAAAGCTCAGACCAAAGTCACAAATCATGGAAAGGAAAAGCAATGAGAAAAGAAGAGATGTGAATGAGACAATTTGTTCACAGAAGATTTAAAAAAGTTGGGGATTAATGACCAATTAGAGCCATGATGACAATGAATTCAAGTTAAGATTTTTTTTTTTTTTTTTTTTTTTTTTTTCCGTTTTTCCACGTCGCAAATCCTGTGTCTCACAATATAATATACAATGTTAAAAGGTTCAAGTTGTCATGTCATTTTCCTTCATCTCCAACCATATAGAAATAAGTCATGTCAGATATGGCCGTGAATTTTGAGAGCCTCTGCTAGTTTGTAAATAAAAGCCTTTTGAAAAACATAAATATTTAAATGTGTGTAAAAATAACTATAGATAAGGAAAATATTCATAAACATAAAAGCACTTTTTATAACATAACTATATTAATCACATATTAACAATTTTATTGTTGATTACTTTTAGGATTTCTTTTTAGATAAATCAATAAAAAAAACTCTTACAAAAACAGATGGGACTGCACTTCTCTAAACTTTGGCTGCAATTTTGTGAATCTACTTTGCGCATAGCTAGGGGCAAACAATAAAGACTAGGACAAAAAGTGAAAAGTTCATAAAACTTAAGGTGCAAAGTGTAAAAACTACCCTAGTTATCATCTTCCTCCCACCTTTAGCCGCATACCTCTGTTTCAAATTTCAATCACAGAAAACCAACATATGTTTCACTTATAACGTCACCATCTTAAGAAGACAAAACGGTTGGGCAGTTGGGGGAGGCCCAGCACCCCTCTGCCACCCTATTGGCTCCGCCTCTGATGATGACACAATGTTGAGTGCTGTATAATGAGCTATGCAATGAAAATTTATACTATTGTAATTATTATATATATGAGATTAATTCATTAAAAATAGGGAATCATCTAAATACACCAACACGATGAAATAATCATCGACTTTTCTATAAAAATATATAAAATAATTTTAGACACGATTACTTTCGTTTATATATTATTAATAAAAATAAGATTCAATGTAAATAAGATCCCTTTCTACGTGTACAATTTTTTTTTTTTTTTTAATATACATATACATATAATTATTTTTTACTTTTGTCATATACATATACGTACTTATAAGTGAACAAATAATACAAATTTTATTGAAAATAAATAATTAAAAATACAATATAAATAACGTTACATAATTAATTCGTTAGGTCAATATTTTCCGGAATACGATAATAATAATCGCGAAACACATTTTGACGACTAACATATGTGTCCTCCCATCCTGATGCGTTTTCACTAAATTATAAGAAACTAACACATCAATTTACTTATTAGTACATGCTTCACCCGTTTTGACCCATTTCACCCGTTAAAGCCTAAACGTGTACATGTTTGGGCTAAAATGAGTGAAATGGGTCAAAATGAATGAAATAACTCAAATAAACTACAAAGTTACTTATTCGTACATGTTGAGCCTATAATGGGTGAAATGGGTGTAATATAAACATCTAATTTACTTATTAACATTCTTCATCCGTTTTGACCCATTTCACCCTTTTAGCCTGAACGTGTACATGTTTGGGCTAAAATGAGTGAAATGGGTCAAAACGAGCGAAATGACTCAAATAAACTACATAGTCTTGTGGCCAAAAAATGCCTAAATTGATTCAAACAATCCTGCCACCTGTAACACCAAACGTCTTAGAAGACCAAATTTGTCTAATTCCAAAATCATTGACTGAAAAAGTATGTGTGTTCCACATTGTAATGCACTTCGTATATATTTTACTTCGATTTGTAATAAAATCCGCATTCGTCTTTCGTTTCGTTGTCTAGTACAAAAAGTAATTTGTCTTCTAGTGTATCTATAGTGACTACACGTAGTCTCTACAGATTAAAATGTAGTCGCTACAAGTTTGGGTCAAAGACGGGACTACGGAAATGGGATTTTTGTCGTTTTGTGTGCCTATTGCGACTATATCCGTAGTCGCTAAAAAATTGGCGTCCCCAAAGCCCAAAATTGGTGTAGTGTTATAACCTCTCGTTCCCAACATATACTTGTATTTGAAACAAGACCCCATAATAAGTTGAAACACGGTATGTTAGTTGAGACGGGTCGGTATTCGTCCCGATGCTCACCCCTACTTTAATATGAGATGATTGAAGTATTAACAAAAGATAACAAAATATACATTAAATTAGACATCATCAATGAATACGTTTATAATTGTAGATCTATATATGTATAATAGTTTTCGTTCTATACTTTTCTTATATCTTTAATTTGATAATTAGTTAATATTAATTTAATAATAACTACTTTGAAAAAATAAGTAAAAGAATAAAAAGAAGGTACTACTTAATACAGTAATTAGTTCGTACTAGTTATAAAAGAAGTGAAAGTAAATGCATGTGAAAATAAATCCATTTAATATGTAAGTATTAATTAAGGTATAACTAATCAATATTTACATCTTAAAGGTCTCATTTAATTTAAATCAATAGCAAAGTACAGATTAAAAAAAACACGATTATCAAGGTTATTTGGTGCATTTAGTAGGACCCTTAAAAATAAACTATCAAACTGTATATTAAGTTTATGATTATGCATTAAACCCTTTATTTATTATGAGAAATGATGTTATAAGTTATATTGGTCAGACAGCTTAATATCTTTACAAGATGTTTCAGGTTCACAGATGGTACACGGGTCACACGGATATCTCAGTTAGGCTTTGTACATCTTAATTAAAATCTCCCCTCCATGGTTTACCTGAGTAGGGATAACAATATAAAGAAATATGCTATGACTTATAGTCGTTCCTCTAGTGGGCAAAGTGTTAATTAGGCCTGCGGTGTAGTTTTGTTTTGTACTTGTTGATCTAGTTTCTCGCTAGTTCTTCACTTTTTCGGCTTTTGATACCATTGTCTCTTCAATGTAATTAAACAACGGATATATAAGCTATGGTACACTATAAATTGATGCGCTTGCTTAAAATCTTTTACTTTGAAAAGGTTTAATCAAAACGTTTTATGATAACAACAATTCTATTAGAAACTAGCAAGGAGCTAAAAGACAGTAAAAAAAGCGGTTTAACCGGTATGAATATCATGAAAAGAAAAAAACAATAAGTTGTCTTTAGGAGCCACCATATATACCGGTAGAATCACAATAATGACAGCATTGTTACACTTTTCAGAATGAGACCCAATCTGGGCTGACATTGTTTAGAAGATTCCATTCTTAAAGATGATGATAAACACATAACTATAAACCTTGCTGACATGCAAAACTGAGTGGCAAAAACCATCATGAATCTTGATTTGAAGTCTTGAGTCTTTTATCTTAAAAGCTTCAAAGATTTCAATTATTAACTAGTTCTTGGAGACCATGCAAAAAGCTCTTTTGGTTCTTCAATCGCCTTCAAAAAACAAACTTTCGATTCACATTCTAATATCTTCTTTTAAAAGATAAAAAGTAAAATGAACATCACTCATGCACAAAACTTTACTTTATAGCTTTTTGATTTTACAAGTCAAATAGTCATATTCCATTTGTTCGTTTTTAAAGCTTATCAATTTCAAACTGGTTGTATGTTTCATATCGAACCTTAAGTCTTAAAATAATTGTCTCCCGACAAAGAAGACACAGTTTAAGAAATCATAGTTATTATTGATTTATCTTTCTTACTTTTTGCAGAATAACAGTTTTGCCCTTAACTAATTAATTAATCTCATATTTCAAGTTTGTAATTTTAATTTCAACTAAGGGTAATATGTTAAACTCGATCAAATTTCTCTATCTATTTTTAGTAGTGAACAATTAAATTGGAAAATAATCTTTAATGTAAGCATTGTAACAAATTTCTCAATCAAATTTATAGTTCTAAATTTAAACACGGGACTTAAAATTGTAACAAATAAATAAAACTCCACCGTTTAAAACGGAAATAATCTTTAATATAAGCATTTGACGCTTAGATAAACTAGAATCATATGATGTACACCAACGGGCTTTGGCTCATGTAAGGTGGCTCAGGCATTTTTGAGGTTTCAAGTCCTATGGCGAACATATGTTTAAAGTGGAGCGTGTGGTAATCTATCCGACAGAAGAAAATAATGTTGTTTTGTACACAGTTGATGGTGATATTACTCTGAGATTTTAGGACCACATTAATTATTACTCTTCTTTCATTTGAGACGAAACAAACTTTGGAATATAAGTGGGATGTTGGTGCCCAGTGCTGGACAGTAAAAAGTTATAGAACTCTTTGACCTCTTCATTTATCATTTTCAACCAATAAAAGCCACTTTTTACGTACATTTGACAAACAATAGCTTCCAACCAGAGGGAAATAGTCTCTTTGACAAACAGACAAGTTTATAGGGATCATTAGTTTCTAATGCCATTAACTTACTTCTTTTTTCAGGACACAAAAAATCTAAGACTTCAAAAGAAGCTAGGTTTTCATGTATCAGTTAGGAATTTACTACTAGTGTTGGTTAATTAGTGAGCTTCAGTTAATTTAAATTTTTGCGTTCCTTTTTAAATGCGATGATGAATTCAGATAATGGTCACAACTCACAAAGTAGCTTATACCAACCCACCAATATGTTGTATAACACAAACTGCACTTTTGGAACATACTTATGATTTGGTGTGCATATTTTCTCTAAAGTATTAGACCGAAAATACTTGTCTCCTTTAAAGAAAAAGCATCTGCATTTTACAACTTTATGTATTTTCTAATTAAGGATTTCAAGCCAGCACTTACTATTTATATCAGAAAGGCTCCATTAATGTTACTTATATAACGACCCCTAGGATTTATTACTTACAGGGAACACAGAAGTCGTCGCTATAAGTTAAGACAACATGTGATCTTAACACAAATCGTCTATGTAGAAGCGTCACTAAAAGTTATAGCGACGACCATTTTTTCCTATAGCGACTACGCATCTTCACTTGACAATTTGACATTTGGACTTTTTTTTAACAGGACACACACTATAGCGACGACATGTCTTTGCTACCGTCGCTATAAATAACATTTACTTGCCCTTATTTTTTGGTAACAAGTTTTTACTTTTTTGACTTTTTGACTATACCTTTTAAACAAAAAAAAACTAACGTAGTTTAGTCAAAGGGCTGGTCCTTGCAAATTGGACAACCATAGGGACGATTGGTGTAATTATTGATGTTTTAGACGAAATGTGCAAATGTGTGTCAGCCACAAGGACGATTTATGTAATTAACTCTTTATATAATTATTTTTTCACTAATTTAAAAAAGAGTTAATTACTTAAATCGTCCTTGTGGTTTTGCAATGAATCCAGTGTCTTTTTCACTTCAACCAAACACCCTTTCTATCTTTTAGGAACAGATGAGCATTCAAATAACAAATGATTTTGTAAGTCAGGGCATGTTACACGGATGATTACTTTTCATTAAGAGTTGCAGTATATTGACAACTAGTATAGACACAAGCAACTTGATTCTTATGTCTTTTTTTAGCTATATTTCCAGATACCAACTCTAAGGGTAAGGAGGTTGATGTCATCACTATATTCAGATGACGATACTAATAATGAAATCATTAGTTCAGATAGTGATGATTCTACATCCATACCCGAGGACTTGTTTTATTTTTGTAATTGGTCAGACTTTACATCCACAGCTTTCACTTCAAACAGTGATAGTGATGATGATGTTCTGTTAGTGCCTTTTAAGCCTACTGCTTCCACCTCAAGGGTGGGCAAGGTAAAGGAAAAGGCTTCCGCTAGCAAGGTAAAGGGAGAGGCTTCAACTTCAAGGGTGAGCAGGGTAAAAGGAAAGGCCTCCGCTTCAACAATAGGTTGCACCCTTCGTCCTAGAGCTCCTAAAATTGAGATTAAGACCAAAAAGTAATTCTAAAATTACAAATTGTGTACGTAGTCTTGGAGCAATTGTAGGTTGCTCAAGCAGTAATAGAAATAAGTGGTATGTGTCAGCCCCCAAAAATATGAAGTCTTAACTTGTGTAGTTGATGTGAAAACAATGTATTGTCTGTTATATATTTAACGGTTATGTATTTTAACTATTACGTATTTTAGTGGTAAGGTGAAAACATTGTGTTGGATTTGTGCTTATGTTTCTTGGTCCTGCCTGGCCTATATGTAATTAACTCTATTAATTAATTACATATGTATTTTGGTTTGTGTATAACAGATAGCCTTGTATCTTGGTTACTACATAAGGTTTGTGCACAAAGTTGCTACATATGTATTTCCATTTGCAGTTTAGGTTTGTGCACGAACTTTGTTACTGCACAAGGTCTGTGCACAAGGTTACTGCATATACAAAATAACCTTATGGCACACTGCATAAGCACAACCTATATTGACCAAACATGTCCTAAGTTACTGAAAATTGTGTAATTTGACTCCTAAAAGTCAAAATAACCTTATGGCACAATGCATAAACACAACCTATACTGACCAAACATGTCCTAACCTACTATAAATTTCCTAAACATAGTATGCACAAGGTTACTGCATTTTAATATCCATTTGCAGTTTAGGGGGTGTTTGGAACTGCTTAACCAGTTTGTGTAACCAGTTTATGGTGTGTTTGACTTTCATCTGTCAAACATACTCTAAATTTCCCAATCACTCCCTTTGCAGTTTAGGGGGTGTTTGTAACTGCCTAACCAAACAAGCAAACTGCCCAAACAAAGATCACTTATAACTTGATTGAATAAGGGGGTGTTTGGAAGATGGTTTCATAACTAACCAGTTAGTGTCCAAAAAATATACCATTTTGGATTTCGTAATTCAAACAATATTAACAAGGTTATCATTTGTGTTTACCTCATATAACCAACATAAAAATTAATCGATTCAACAAAATCCAACAACAACCATGAAATAAGCAGTTTAGAATCCTAATATAATCCTAAAAGTTAAGTTACAAATTAATCAATTCCAAATCAGATTCTAACAAAAACCTCTCCTCTTCCTCTCGTTCTTTTCTAATTATGTCCTCCCACTTTTGTTGAACCCTTGCTTCTTCTTCTAAAGTTTCTGTTAAAGCTTCTTGCTCTAATCTCAGTTGATGTTCTTGTTCTTCAGTTAGAGGCCCATCTTCTAATGGTTGTGTTAATCCTTCTTGTTCTTCAGTAAGATTCCATCACTTCCACTACCACCTACACTACTACCATTTCCAGTAAGTGTATCCTTGTGGAAAACCTTAACCACATTTCTAGTTGTAATGTTAAGATAATGGAGTGATGGTTTAAGAGAAAACACTAAAAGATTATGAAGTAACAAAGCAGATCCAACAGTAATATCCTTTCCATAAGCCCCGTCTATAAGGACTTTGTGATGTATTGAACCATATATTGTTCTTGAAAGATCTTTGAGAGTTACTGTAAGATTGCCAAGCGCATTTAGAGTACAAGACTTGATTATTGCAATAACTTGGTCAAGTTTCCCATTCTTAAGAAAGTTCTTGATATCTCTTAAACACCCACTCACAATCCCCCCCCCCATTAGCATTCACAAACTCAACTGTAAACAGAGTTGGGGGACAAGCGATAGAGATCCAATAGACTACAATTTATTTAACTTAATAATTAAATCTAAGATTACAGGAGAGTATAAATAAGCCACAGTTAGCTTGAAGGCCAAACTAGGTTAACTAATGGGCTTGGCCCTTGTTGCTAACTCTGACATCCCCCTCAAGCTGGAACATAAATATTGATCATGCCCAGCTTGTTACAAATATAAAACTAAAAAATAATAAGCAAAAGTATTCCTCGAAGCAATAATCTAAATCTTCAACAAATGAAAAGCTAATCGATCTCACTTGGGATCTTCAAAATAAAATACGAAGCAACCCAAAAAAATCAGATCTCAATAGATCTCACTTGGGATCTAATCAAATTACCAACAACTTGAAGAAAGATCTAATCAAAATATGAAGCATCCAATAGGTTCAACTAACTTTAAGATGAAGCAACCTAAAACTTGACAGGTCATAACAAAAATAAAGAAACGAAGCAAATTGAACAAGACAGGTCTCAACTAACCAAAATATGACGCAACATGAACAAATGGATCTCATCTCCTCAAATCTCAAATTCCAAGTAACCAAAAACAAAAAGAACATAACCAAAATCAAATGGTCTCATCGGGGACCAAGCTCAAAACTCTAATTAACCAAACACTAAATCTTAAAAGCTAAAACTCAACCAAAAATCAGTCACACCAGATCAAACGTTGAATCTTCAATATTCAAAGTCTAGAATCATAATTCAAAATCAACAAAATCAATCTCACCGGATAGAACACTGAATCTTCAATATTCAAAGTCTAGAATCATAATTCAAAAGCAGCAACAATACCAACCTCAAATAATAAATTATAACCCAAAAGGCATCTATAGATTCATAATCAACTTGGTTATCATAACCAAATTTCGAAAACAAAATATAATCAAGAAGCTCCAAGAAGTGGTCACCCACAAAACTCAAAACTAATAGTCAATTACCAGAACTAAAAGAAACTAAATCACATACTCCACATTTAAAACCAAAATCATCTCCATCATCACCAATCACCACAACCAAAATAGAACCATCATAACTAATGACCAATAACTAATAACTATTCAAACACAAAATTAAAGAACCCCAACAAAATTAGAATGCAAAACTTCAAAATCTGATCAAATCTCATTAGGAATCTGGTCAGAATCACCACAAAATGGGATTTGTAGAAGCTAAAACCACTGAATCTGAACTCACGCACCTGCGCATGAGGAAAGGTGATGGCACGTCAGCGGCTGATGGCGACGCGCGGGTGGTTTTTGGGCGACGGGATTTGTTGGTTTTACAATTCGGACTAACTGAGTTTGATTATATGTGAGTTGAGATCTAAAAAACACTCTAACTAGGTTCTCTCAAAACTGATTAGGTATCTCAAGGTACCTTCTTCAAAACTAAAACTCAAAACCCTAATTGGAACTAAACCCTCGCTCTGAAACCAAGTGAACATAGTTAGGGGATAAAAGATAAAGAACCAACCGACTAGATTGTATTAACTTAATAATTATAAGTAACATTATAAGAGACTACAAATAAGTCATTCTTAGCTTGAAGGCTAAGCTAGGTTAACTAATGGGCTTCACCATTGTTACTAATTCTAACATAAACCGCGCTAACCCATGGCCCATGTGTAAAATCCTCATTCTTACTCGCATTCTCATTAACTTTGATAATATACTCCTGTGTCAACATTACACACTCCTCCCCACCTTCCCGAGTATCCGATATTTTGCAGAGTTTCGCCGCTTGTACAATACCCGCAAGACTTGGTATTATCCTAACAGGGTTTTAGGGTGTATTCGGTGGTTGTTGCAGGGACGGAGGACCGCGGTTAGTCAGAGATCAGAGTCATCTATATCAATGGAGTGTTCTTATTGATGATTTGTGGGTGAATTATTTTTCTTGTTTATATGGTGGTTGCAATAATTTGAATTTCTTGTTTGTTTGGTGGTGGTGGAGATTTTAATGGTGAAAGAGCTTCGGTGGTGGTGGGAGTTTAAATGGTGAAAGTGTTTTGATTGGAGCGGGAAATGATAATATATATGAACTTTAACAAGCATCGTCCCTATGGTTTATCAGTGAAAATTGAATGATTTGCCCCTCACGTGACTATATATAATAACCCAAACTAATGGCCATCCGGTCAAAGGACCGATAAATTCAAATTGAACAACCACAGGGACGAATGGTGTACTTTTTGAGAGTTAAGGATGAAACTTGTAACTTTCGGTAAACCATAAGGATGGTTTATGTAAATAACTCTCTTAATAATTAATTTAAATAACTTATATTTTCAAATAGTTTTTAATTAATTTAAATATTTAACTTAAATAATTAAAATTTTTTAAAGTTTTTTTTGTTTAAACCTATAGCTGACGACATTGTCATCACAAAAGGTTTGGCCGGATGATTTCATTTTGGAGTTAACTTACTTTCGTCAACGACCAAAAAACTCCATCGTCGACAAGCTTTTAGCAACAACTCAATCGTCGCTAAAGGTAAAAATCAAGGTCAAAGATATAACATGAGCTTTTTAGTCGCCTAACGAAACTTTAATGAAGACCTAGAGACAACATGGTTGGTCAAAGACGGGGCTATAAAATTAGGATTTTTGTCGTCTAATGGACCTATAGCAATGACATCTATTGTCGCTAAAAACCCCCTGTCGCGAGAAGTGAGAATTTGTGTAGTTGATAAGGTTTTAAAAGGTACCTTTTTAAGGGGTCATTTAAGCCCTTATTCGATCACTTCTGTATCCGTTATTGCTTAATATCGCTCCTTTTCACTTTTAGGTCTCTTGAAGGCAAAATGCCGGAATGATGCTTATTTGGACGAAAAGGCGCGAATATACGAAGAAAATGGCCAAAGTCGAATCGAGACACTCAAAGTCATTGAAACATAAGGCGACGGCGTCATCAGATATCCGCGACGCCGGGAAGGAATTTTGCGACGGGTCGAAGCGAAATTGCATGTTTTCGCGGACGACGCCGGGTTCTAAAGGAGTAGGCCGTCGTTACTCGACGGCCTAGATGCAATCCGCACGACGCCGAGATCGAGGCGACGGCGCCACAACCTTAAGGTGACGCCGCCAAGTCGATCAAGTCACAACATGCGCCAAGTAGTTGATATTGTTTTGGCCATAACTTTTGCATACGAACTCGGATTTAGGTGGTTCAAAAGCCCACGCGATCGGAACGAGAAAATCTTCAATTTGTCGAAAATGGTCGTGACGCCACTCTATAAGTGTGACTCGTCGCTTTTTGCCGACGTAAAATCGCCTATAAATATAACATTATAACTTCACTTTTTGTAAGCCCTAAACCCTAAGTCCGATTCCAGGGTTTAGGTAGGTGTTTTTCCATCAACTTAAAGGGTTTCAACCACTCCATAAACATCTTGTAATGGTTTGTTTGTTAATCCAATCCTATGGTATGTCTTCAATTATCATAATTGTTGCTTGCTCTTCATTAATTATGCTTGGCTAATTCATCTAGTGTTTGCTTATGATTGTGTGAAACTTGTATATAATTAATTAGATCTTATTGATTTCTTAGTGATGCTTGTGTCTATCTTCATCATTAGGTCGTGACAATTTCAATGAGTCTAATTGGTTTAGTTTATAATTCTTGCATCCTACCGCCTCTTGTTTGATTGGTTGTCTCTTATCTTAATTGTAATTGGCTTAGGAAGTGCGACTAGGCTATCGTTGTGTTTAACACTTGATAATTCCTTGATAGTTTATGAATGACTTGGTGGATTTCGCTTACTAAATCAAAGATAACCTTAAAGTTAGTTTATGAATGAATAAGTGGATTTTGTTTACTACACTTAAAGGTGACTTCAAAGAGTTAGGAGAAACGATACCCTACAACCTTAGACACACAACGCAACTAGGAATAAGGACGTGACAATTCAACCATCAATAGGACGTGACAATTCAAGAGGTAGAATTGGATAGCTAGCAAGGAGTAATACATCATAAGTAGATACGCTTCACGCATCGGTAGACCCCTAATTTAGTTAGTACCTTTTGGGATAGTTGACTAGCAACTAATTCCACCCTCCCTCCAAAACCGAGATTTATAAAATATAAAAATACAAAATAATCATCCTCATCTTTAGACTTAAATTGACATATACTTCACCTAACGACACTATTCCCTAGAGAACGATATCAATACCCGTGGCTTACCCTAATTACTACACTACAACGATTAGGTTCATCGCCTAGGGTGTTATAAAACTTGCTCAAGAAAAGGAAGTTCCTTTGACCCCGAACGACGCGTAGCGTTATCAAGTTTTTGGCGCCACGGGGGAATAGTTATTGTTTAGGCTTGATTTCTATCTCGTTTAGGTCTACTCACAAGATTCCTATCAAGTGAGATATTTTTTTTTTTTTTATTAGCTTCCTTGTAGTCTATCCCCTTCTTTGTGTTTGTGTTCAGAAACCATTTTCATTTGTCACTATGGCAAGTGAAGTAGCATTTGAATCATTAACAAATGAGGAACAATTGAATTTCACAAGTTGGTTTGGTTTTATTGTTCTAATGAATTTGTGAGTGAACTTAGAGATATCCAAAAGAATAAGGGTGTAAGATTGGATGGATTTGATATATTTTGTGTTTGTGTGGCTTCTATTCAACGATCGTTGTCAAGATCAACTCCTTTTAGTGACACCATCTTTAGAATTTTCGTAAAACCTCCTATGCATAAACCTTCGCTTGTTACAACTTGAGGAAATGGATAAGAAGGATTTATCTAACCTTAGGAATCATGATCAAAAGACCTAGTTTTTAAGAACATGAAACCTAAACCCAAACAAGATTGTGAGATGGTTGAAGCTAAAATACCTAGTTGCATGTGGGATAGATTTCAAACATTTAGGAGATCTAGATATAATGGAGAAAAGGTGGAAACCCAAGCCCACAAGCCCTACCATCACTGAGGAACACACATCGCCTATAACTTACCCGAAGAAGTAGAAGAGACTATAGGAGCCCCAATTGATAGAGAACCTTTGGACCAAACGCCACTAGAGAATGTAGGTTTAGATGCTTGTTGTCATGACCTCTCTTAGTCCTAGGAAGTTCCTAATTTTGATGAACCGAGCCTCAACCAAAACCTTACCCAATGTTCCGCCTTTAGATGTGAATCTTGAATTGAATTAGCCCCAATCCACCCATCAAAATAAATAGTCCGGTAGTTGCTTGATAAATGTGGTAGATTCTAGGCCATTTAGAGTGGAAGCTAATATAGGAGTAACCCATGACCTTACACACTTATATCACCCATTCATGGTTAATAACAAGAAACACTATGGGTTTAAACCGGTTTATTAGGTCAAGATGGATCCTTAACTAAGAATCTTTTGAAGTTGATAGAAGATGATCCATTCTTAGGAGAGATTTGATTCTCTCGCTACACCAATAGACTTAGGTAAGGTTATAATGAATGGAGCACACTCATTTGAGCATATAAATCACCCATCACCCTTCTCCTCACGTAGCAAATTTCCACCCTAAGGTGTGTATTGCTACTATCACCCGCACTTAAACTTAAGTGTAGGAAAACTTCCCTTTATCTCGTTAAATAAGGGTAGAGTCGCTCGTGACTCGAACAAAAACAAGCGCTTCTTGGGAGGCAACCCATGTGTATTTGTTTTTCATTTTCATTTAGTGTCGATATCTTTTATTAATTGTTTATTCTCATGTTTGAATTTGTAAAAATGCTTTATTTTGTCTTTAACCTCGCCTTAATTACATATAAAGGTATTTTACATAAGGGATAAGTGTAGGGAGGATTACACGCTTTCAAAAGAAACGTGAACATGAGAATTACAATTATTTAAAAGATATATATGTGTGTTTGTTAGAGTCAAATGCTTGTATCGAGTCATAATGGATGTTTTGCGTGAATTTTTCCGATTCTAAAGATATAAATTTTCCGAATTTTTTCGTAAAATCGCACCGCTTTTGTTGTGATAACTCGACGGCGTCAGATCACAACCGACGGCGGCCGAGGAGTAGAAACCGCTACCACTTTTTCTCGTTTTCGTGTTACTTATAAATTTTGGAATTTTCCGTGTCTTAATTTTCTAGAAAATCGCAAACTTCCATTCCACAAGCATTATATCTTATCTAAGTCCGAATTACATCTTGTTGTGATTTTTCTTTGTTCGGTTTGATGCGTTGGGTTGTTTGTTTTCTTCAAGTGTGCAGTTTAGTTTGTCAAGAAGAAGTTACATAAGATTGGAAGGAGCTTTTCACGCATAATTCTTCTTGGAAAAGAGTTTAACCACCACTTTACACGGATCCTACCGAGCTAATCGTGGGAGTATTAGTTTCTTTCGCTTTTAATTACCTTCTTTTATCATAACTTTGATACTTTCGGGGAACATTGGGGACAATGTTCGCTTTAAGTGTAGGGAGGAAAATAAAACGAGAACTTTGAAACTATGCTTATCCTTGACTATTTGCTTTGTCCAATTGTGATTGTGTAATAAACCATGAGAAAATGTAGGTTAGGGTAATTTTAGCCAAATTTAAAATTTTTCATGACGATAGGAGTGGGCCATTAGTCTTAACAAAAGCGCCTCATGGATAGGAAGTTGCATGACTAGCACAAAACCCTTACCACCTAAATTCCACCCAAAATGCGAGGATCGCCTTAGATTAGTAGGAATTAAAGCATTCATCTTTAATGCTTAGAGTGTGAACCGTAGTATATTAGATTCTAGAACTTGTTTTGTGATGCATTCCGAGATCGCTAGTGAGACTACACTTGTGTAGTTAGGAATAACTAAATGATAAGAGGCATTAGGATAAACCCTTGTTTGATACCGTAATATAATTACTTCTTCCACCTCGGTTGAGTAATTCCCCACACCCTTTGCGTTGTACTCATCTTTAGTACACGATACCCCTAGTTAACCCCTCGAGCCTATCCTTTTCGCGGTTCTCGTGATGTTTCGGTTTTTCCGAATATCAATGAAGAGCATTGTTTACACCCCACCCCAAATATACACCCAAATCGCCTTAGCCTACCCTTTATTGCACTCACTTTTAGTGCAAATTTATGTTATCACCTAAAACCCTTAGTTCAATTATCCGGTTGCTTGCATGAGTTGCTAAGTCGAGTCATATCCTTTGTATACGCTTTGGGATGATTGGGATTCATGGGAAAAGTTAAAGTTTATGAAATATAGGGAAGAGAACGTTAAACTCAAATTCCCTTTGTTTGCATAATAATGTACTCCATGTGTTTTGATCTTTTCAATTCGGGTCAAATTAGTGTTAGAGTAATAAAACTCAAGTGTAGGGATGTGTCTATAAATCCCTATTATTTTGATGTACCGTAGAGGATGGTAGAGTAAAAGTGTATAAAAAAAAAAAAAAAAAAAAAAAAAAAAAAAAAAAAAAAAAAAAAAAAAAAAATATATATAAAAAAAAAAAAAAAAAAAAAAAAAAAAACCATACTGGCTACCATCCTACATCTATCTTTTAAATTATGTTTGTTTATTTTCGTTGCTAGAGTTTTAGAGTGTCGAGTCTTGGCTTAGCAACGCCATTCTTCAGATACTTGCAACATAGAGATTTTGACTATCCACCATTATATAGCCTATCCCACCAAACCCTTATTTCCTACCGTAAGCCTAACGTTACAACCCTTTAAAGACCTCTTTGATAGTCTTTCCTAGGTGCTTACGCCAAAGCGATGGAGGTTTGATCTATTCTCAAGCCTATGGTAATCTATGTACTAGGACCGTTAATGAGTGTTTATCTTCCATTTCGATTTGTTATATTTCATATATACACCCGAGAGAGATGTGAGTATCCAAACACCCCATGTGAGGTGCTAGTATGTAATTCCGTGCTTGTTATGACTTTTATGGGCTTATATGTGTTGTGGACCGCTTTGAATGAATGCTTCATGACCCCTAACTTATAAATTAATTGGTTAAAGCACATTTGCTTGAGGACAAGCAAATACCAAGTGTAGGGATATTTGATAAGGTTTTAAAAGGTACCTTTTTGGGGTCATTTAAGCCCTTATTCGATCACTTTTGTATCCGTTATTGCTTAATATCGCTCCTTTTCACTTTTTAGGTCTCTTGAAGGCAAAATGTCGGAATGATGCTTATTTGGACGAAAAGGCGCGAATATACGAAGAAAATGGCCAAAGTCGAATCGAGACACTCAAAGTCATTGAAACATAAGGCGACGGCGCCATCAGATATCTGCGACGCCGTCGGAAGGAATTTTGCGACGGGTCGGTTTAAATTGCATGTTTTCAAGGACGACGCCAGTTCTAAAGGAGTAGGCCGTCGTTACTCGACGGCCTAGATGCAATCCGCACGACGCCGAGATCGAAGGCGACGGCGTCACAACCTTAAGGTGACGCCATCACAAGTCGATCAAGTCACAACATGCGCAAGTAGTTGATATTGTTTTGGCCATAACTTTTGCATACGAACTCGGATTTAGGTGGTTCAAAAGCCCACGCGATCGAACGAGAAAATCTTCAATTTGTTGAAAAAATGGTCGTGGCCGCCACTCTATAAGTGTGACGCCATCGCTCTTTGCCGACGTAAAATCGCCTATAAATATAACATTATAACTTCACTTTTGTAAGCCCTAAACCCTAAGTCCGATTCCGTGGTTTAGGTAGGTGTTTTTCCAAAGAACTTAAAGGGTTTCAACCACTCCATAAACATCTTGTAATGGTTTGTTTGTTAATCCAATCCTATGGTATGTCTTCAATTATCATAATTGTTGCTTGCTCTTCATTAATTATGCTTGGCTAATTCATCTAGTGTTTGCTTATGATTGTGTGAAACTTGTATATAATTAATTAGATCTTATTGATTTCTTAGTGATGCTTGTGTCTATCTTCATCATTAGGTCGTGACAATTTCAATGAGTCTAATTGGTTTAGTTTATAATTCTTGCATCCCACCGCCTCTTGTTTGATTGGTTGTCTCTTATCTTAATTGTAATTGGCTTAGGAAGTGCGACTAGGCTATCGTTGTGTTTAACACTTGATAATTCCTTGATAGTTTATGAATGACTTGGTGGATTTCGCTTACTAAATCAAAGATAACCTTAAAGTTAGTTTATGAATGAATAAGTGGATTTTGTTTACTACACTTAAAGGTGACTTCAAAGAGTTGGGGAGAAACGATACCCTACAACCTTAGACACACAACGCAACTAGGAATAAGGACGTGACAATTCAACCATCAATAGGACGTGACAATTCAAGAGGTAGAATTGGATAGCTAGCAAGGAGTAATACATCATAAGTAGATACGCTTCACGCATCGGTAGACCCCTAATTTAGTTAGTACCTTTTGGGATAGTTGACTAGCAACTAATTCCACCCTCCCTCCAAAACCGAGATTTATAAAATATAAAAATACAAAATAATCATCCTCATCTTTAGACTTAAATTGACATATACTTCACCTAACGACACTATTCCCCTAGAGAACGATATCAATACCCGTGGCTTACCCTAATTACTACACTACAACGATTAGGTTCACTGCCTAGGGTGTTATAAAACTTGCTCGAAGAAAAGGAAGTTCCTTTGACCCCGAACGACGCGTGTAGCGTTATCAGTAGTGGACTAACTAGAATGAGGTTACAAACTCGTCATATCTTAAGCTGATAATGCATGAATAGTTAGGATCAACTAAGAATCCAAGAGGAATAGTGGAGAAGACATGTGCAACAATTTTCAGAAAGCTAAGCTAGCTTGTACTTAGATTGTCGATTTTGACGAAAAAACCTAACTTTTTCTTTATTCTTTTCACCAACTGATTCGTTTATTCTAATTGTTAGATACATCAAACTTGTTCGTTGATTAACCCTTGGTTGTATTAACATCTGTTTGATTTATCTTTTCGATTTAAGTTAAACCATCGATAAAAGTTTCGACTTTTATTAGGGTCTGCATGCTAATCGCTTCTTTTGTATTATTCTGCATGTTTCTTTTATTATTGTGATACGATTGATTTAATTCAATTAGGATTTCTTAGCATTATTAGATCTTTCATTTATTGCGCTGCTTGTATTGGGGCCCTTACGATCTAGGGTTTGGACCTGTTTTTTGTGCTTAATCGGAGATATTATTATGGTATTGGTTGTTTTCGGTTTAACGATACATGACGGTAATTTGGCTATGTGTGACTTGATGTTTCTTTGCATGGTGTAATCATGAAAATTGGATTCTTGGAAGAGGGAGTAATCATAAGAAAGAGGGTGTGAATGCTTTGAATGCTAATTCTAACAGTGATAATGGTTCGAATGCACAAGCTGGTGCGAATTCGAAACAAGATATGTTTGATGATCATACAAGTTATCCGAGCCTAAGTGTGGTTCATCATCAATGAAAAACGACGACCCGCCTACTATTGCGAATGAGGAGGACACAAGTTCTTTATTTTGGGTAAAAGGTCAAAGACCCGGTAAATATATTACTCCAAAAAACGTTTAAGTACAAAGGATATGGGCAAATCCCATATCTCAGCTCGTTACATAGGCGGAAAAGCTTACAAAACACGCTACTTCCTATTCTTTAAAGAAGAAAATAAACCACTACTCAAAAGATAACATTAGACTCCTATGAAAACAAAATTACTTCCTATAAAGGCCTTGGAGCTTGATACTATGCAGTGTCATAAAAAGCATCCAAATTCCTTGGAAGACCGTAGACCTGATCCGCATAGTCATCACAATCATCTTCACAATTATGACCACCACCAAATATGTTCATTGACTAATCAAAAGTATTATTTAGTTGCATGAATTTGTAATATTGAACGTCAAATGATTGAAGGTAAAATAATGTTATTGGGGATGATGGGGAACCTTTAAAACCTAGTATGAGTGTATTTGATTCTGGTGTGAAGTCGCAAGAACATATATCTGTTGCTATAGAATAGGTGGTTGAACCGGTTATCCAACCTATGCCTATCTCTTTTGCTAGCTTGGTCCGTAATGAGTCATGCACATGTAGGTTAATTTCATATCGTTAGACATGGTAAACCGACCAAGAATTGGCTGAGGTTATTATTCCTTTATCCTCGGTTTTGGAAGTTCACGCGAGTTTTGAATATTTTTTATATGGGTATTTCGTGGGGTAAGAGAGTTTCTTTTCCGGTGGTTTATAACTATGTTCAAAATACATGGAAGAAATATTGTATTGTACGTGCCGTGATGAACTCAAAGGGATTGTTCATTTTTCAAATTTTCTTGGGTTGACGAAATGAACAGGGTATTGGAAAATGGACCTTGGTTCGTTCGATTCGTGCCTATTATTTTGAAGAAGTGGACTCCGAATGCTAACTTGCTGAAAGAAAAATTTTGCTCGATTCTTGTTTGGGTTAAACTTCATGACATTCCGGTTGTCGCATTACTGAAGACGGATTGAGTGCAATAGCTACTAGACTTGGTAATCTGATTATGCTTACACTAGTTCTATGTGCATGCAGTCATGGGGGCGTTTGAATTATGCCAATGCTTTGATTGATATTAGAGTTGATAGGGAGCATAAGGATACTATGGTTATTGCTATTATGAGTTTGGAGGGTAATGGTGATGTTCTTCATACTGTTAAAGTAGAATATGAATGAAAAACACCTAGATGTGGAGTGTGTATGGTGTTTGGACATGATGACATGACTTGTCCAAAACTCGTTGTTAATGAAGGTAAGAAGCAAAATATGGAATCAAATGGCAGCTTTCAATATACTCCCAAGAAAACAGTTCGTGGCCCTCTTGTTAATACTGCTCCAAAATTTTAATTTAAACCAACTAAACATGTATATAAACTTGTGTCAAAGAAAAATGGGGCTAGTACGAGTGGCACAAATAAGATTTTAGATATTGCTAGTACTAAGGTAGTTACATCGAATCACTTTTATGCTTTAAATTATGTTGCAAATGATGAAGATGTAAGAGCAAAGAGGGGTTATGTGGTGAAGGCTGATTCTGAGGCGTCTTGTAATCCTATAGCCGTCCCTTATGCTGAACGAGTAGGACTACTAGTAGTAATATTAATAAGGGTGGGAAATCGATTGGAAATGTTGTTGAAGAATGTGAGACTGACGTGAAAGACGTGTATGATGAAACTACGAACTTCATGGCTTCAAATAATTCAACAAGTGCAAGTGGTATGGGAACAAGAGCTGTATGAGTGTTGGAAAGAGAATTATGATAAAGATCCATATGATGACTATGAACGTAAAGATTTAACTGAAAAACAACTGACATTCTGTGATGTGTTTGATATAAATATTCGTAGTCAAATTAGACGTTAGTTTAAAAATTGAGTCAAATGTATTCTAATGGGTAGTCGAATGTTCATTTCTTATTAAAATAGTAATATCTTATTATGTAAACTTTATCGCATGTGTAACGGACTGAAATGCATAATTCACTCGTATTCTATATACTTTATTTTTTTTAAATAGTATATTCACCAGGTGTACAAACCTTTTACTCAAAAAGCTAATAATGCACGATATTATTTCACAAAATATTTGACATTTGTTCATGATATCTACATTCGTAATTACGCTGGTCAATAGAGTATATGAAGACAATATCCAACCAAAAACATGCCCTTAACTACCACTCAAAAACAAAACCTCATACTAACTTACAGAGAAAATAATTAAAATCAAAACAAATTAAATACCAACATTACAAGAGCTTAATTTATACCTAAGTAGCTAAAAACAAAAAGTTTTCGACCTCGTAGTAGACTCTAGAATTTTGACAACGTCCGCTGCATATGGTCGGGCGGCTGGATCATGAGCCGTGCACTGTAGGGCAAGACTCATGATCTCAATGATTTGATTTGGATTATTCAGTGCATGTACCTTAAGTAATGGATCAACCCATGTCTCGATGTGACAATCCGAGTAGCAGTATCGTGCCCACTCGACTATGTCTTCATGTAAACCAATCTCTGCATCAACTAGATTTTTTCCTGAAAGTAGCTCAATGAGGATGAGGCCGAACCCATACATGTCACTGCTTTCAGTTATCTCTTTGCTCTCCCTTGTCTCTGCATTCATGCAAGTTATTTTTTTTAGCATTTTCCAAATAGATTATAAAAAGAAAAGGAAAACTAGGTCATTGGTTCTTAAGTTACACATAAACATTTTCCGACTAATTGCATGAAGAATGCATAACTAATACTTGAATTATCTATCAAGCATAAAACCTTTTTATAACATGAAAAGTTTTTTAAACGCCCTACTTAAATTTAAAAAAAAAAAAAAAAAAAAAAACACCATCGGTAAATAATGGGTTTATTTACATATTTTCAACGAATTATTATTTTTTCCTGAGTATATTGCATTTTTTACAAAATAAGAAAACTGAAACACTATTTCATGAAGTGCTTATTTTAAAGTAGATTATAAGTGATTTCTTATAGGAGTAGCATTAGCAAGAAAAATAAGCAATCCTAAACACTCCCTTAACACTCTTTTGGATTCTGTTTCTGGACATACACATGTTAGGTTGTTTCTTTACGTCTCACAATTTTTTTAACGTACTAAACTTACAATTATTTTTTGATAGGGATAGATCGGAGCTGAGGGAGTAATAAATTAAATCTCTTTCTAACTGTGACTGTGTACAGTCGTAAAAGCATAAAGGGAACGATTCATGATGTTACATGTTCGGTTTATGTCTGCCTTGATTAATTCATGTATGCATGGGTTATTGTCAAAGCTTTAATATGATGAAGATTTTATTTATAGAACTACGTACTCAAAAAGCTCTTTAAATGTAACACATACTCTGTAGTATATTGAGATCATGGCCAAATGATAATGAACACTGTGATATGCCTAATACATGCTCTTGTAATCCAAAAATACACCATGTCTTATTAAAACAATAGTAAAATAAAGCTAAATAAGCAATAATCTTCCGTATGCAAGACATATGAAAAAGGTGTACACAGTTAATCTCATTAAACACGAGACTCTATAATGGACAACTTTCTAAAAAAATATTGTTCAAAAGATGACTTGTCTTTACATGAGACAGCACAAAGACAGAATATCTTAGTTTTTCGAGGTAAGAATTATTGAATAATTTCTAATCTATATCGATGATTATAATATAGGATATGTGTATGAAACATCCTCTATTGTTTTATATATATGTGTGTCCCTTCTATATATCTATGTCAATTATCACTCTGTAGGCTATAAGTTACAATAATTTTTGCTTCCTTGTTAATCTTATCATTAGAACTAACCTAACTTATGAATGTTAACAATTGATATCTTCCCAAAGTAACCGTTAATGTTTATCAATTTACCATAACCAAAAGTTTTAGAGTAAAATAAATATTTACCTGGTGCGACATTGGCCGAAGAAACCAAGCATTTGGTGATGTCCGGAAGACTCAATCGTAGACAAGCATCATCTTTCCCATCGACTACAATAACACTGCTTGATGAAACATTGCCAACAATGATACTCTCCGATGAGCAACACCCATGCAAATAATATAAAGCTTTTGCAATCCCTGCCGCGATTTTCCATCTTTGTTCCCAGCTTAACACTCCAATAACTTCACTCAACTTCTTTCCTTTGACATGCTCATGAACTAAAACCAGTCGCCCTTTTTCCGACTTGCATATGGCGACCAGTTTGACAATGTTTGAATGCCTAACCTTGCCAATCTCCTTGAACTCAACAAGTGTATCATTATTGAGATTTATCTCCTTGAGTTCCTTGACATGAAATTGCATTTTTTTTGTTTGTACCACATTCATGCGCTCTCTTAAAGACTTAAGAATATCATCTATAGCCACACATTTCGAAGCTTTATGATCGAAGAACAGCAACTCCCATTCTCCGCCTCCATCTAATTCACTTTCCACTCTCGTTTTCACCTCATGAACCGTTATATTTCTTCTTTTGACATACAAATATACCAAAAGTGAAATAATGGCAAAGGTGACACATGCTAAAGCCGTCCCGAAAAACCACCAATAGAAGTTTCTAAATTCTTTGCATGGTGGTAAATTGGTGATAGAGGCACCACCACATAGGTTGTTTCCAGTGACTGCGGTGGAATTGATAGCAAGAAATACTCCGGAGGACGGTAATTTGCCACGAAAACGGTTGTGAGATATGTTAACTTGAACAAGTGATTCCAAATTCCCTAGGGTTTTTGGAATTTCGCCGGAAAGTTGGTTCACCGACAAATCAAGATTTCCAAGAACTGGCAATCTTGAAAGAGTTTCCGGAATTTCACCGATGAGATGATTACAGCTAAAGTTGATACTCACTAGTTTTTTGCATGAAGATATCTCACTGGGTATTTTCCCTGATAGCCTATTGTGGCTCAGTTTCAGTTCCATTAACTCCGAGAATTTTCCAATTCCCGAAGGGATGGAACCAAACAAATCATTCTCAGACAAGTCCAAATTCTCAAGCTTGTTGCTACCAAAAGAACTTGTCAACTCTCCCGAGAATTTGTTTCTTGCTAAACTCAACATCTGAAGCTTTGGCATTTTCCAATTCGAATTGTTCAATTCCCCAGAAAGGTTGTTTGCAGACAAGTCAAGATAGTAAACAAGTGGTAGCTTAACAAACTCTGGAGACAACTCACCCGATAATCTATTATTTTGAAAACGGACTCTTGTTAAGCTAATACAATGACCAAGACCCTTAGGGATGATCCCCTCAAGCGAGTTCGAAAAGAGGATGAGTTTTTGGAGGTGACCAGAATCACAAAGGCTTTGCGGGATTTTTCCTGTCAGATTATTTGTGGAAAGGTCTAATATCGTAAGGTTGTTATACTTTCCTAGATCATCAGGAATTTCACCCCAAAACTTATTAGACCATAACTGAAGAACTTGAAGATGATGCAAAGAAGTTATCGATTTTGGTATTTTACCAGAAAAACTGTTTGAAAATAAGTGAAGAACTTCAAGAACTCGAAACTCAGAAACAAGTTCCGGAATTTCACCCGATAAAAGATTATCACTTACATCAAGAGACACTAACTTCTTAAGGTTAAAAAGTGTAACAGGAATTGAACCGTTGAGTTTGTTGAAGTACAAGAAAAGGTAGTTAAGTTCGGTAAGATTGCCAATTGAAAGCGGGATTTCACCAGTAAGGTTGTTAAAAGCAAGATTAAGATGATTCAAGGATGTTAACTCACCGATTTCATATGGAATCCGACCCGAAAAATTGTTGTATCCCAAGTAGATAAACTTCAAGCTTTTCATAAAACCTAATTCCTTGGGTAATTCACCTACAAGTTGGTTTGATGCCAAAGTAAAGTCTTGTAACTTTGTTAGATTCGTGATGGACTTTGGAATCTTTCCAACTAATGCATTTCCTCCAAGATCAAGATACTGTAAACCGGAAAAGAGCCCAATTTCATCCGGGATTGGACCCGAAAGGAAGTTGTTTGACAAATCTAGCTTTTGAAGGTTTGGAATTGAGCCTTTAGGAATCCAGCCAGTTAGATTATTGTTGCTTAGATTGAGATGAACAAGTGATGAACACGAGAAAACGTTCCATGGTATGGTGCCATCAAGCTGGTTGTTCGAAATATCGATTGTTTCAATATACAAGAAGTGGAAGAATGATTCTGAGATTTTTCCCGATAGATTTTTCCCGGAAAGATCGATTTGAGTGACATGGGTGGAATTGGAATTGCATCTAATACCATTCCACTTACAAAAAAAAGTGTTGTTCCAGTTTGAAAGATAGTGCAAAGGATCATGGATTGAAGCTTTGATGGATATAAGAAGTTCATGTTCATTCACATCTTTAAAGTCATCACAACTACCCCATGAGAGGAATAGAAACAAGAAAATGAAGCATATTTTCTCCATTGGAAATGGATTGCAAGACTTTGATCAGTGTAAAAGAGAGATGAATCCACCACTTGAAGCAAGAACTACTCTGCTGTCATAATGAAAAACCATGTTAAACTAAGTCATTGGATCCAGCCTTTCATGTAATTTAGTATTCAATAATGTTAAAGTTAAAGTACGTGATCAAAGCACACAAACTACAATGATTGAGAAACATGCGTTAAGCTTGCTAAAAAATAAAAATAGAATGGGAAGTTTACTTCATGAATAGGATTACTAAAGTGATATAGATGATCACGCATTTGTAACCACATATCTTGTGATTTCAACTTCATCGACTGTGTATAAATAACTTAGAGAAATATGAGTACTCGAGTGAAAAGATTCTAATCACTTTTCAAAACAGGCCAGTACTATATTGGCATGCATAATCGTATGATTTCAAAAACATTTATTTACTTTTAATCTATATCACTACTTGAATCATAAGTATATCTTCATTCTAGTTTAGCTTCAATTTTGCTAGGACTAGATCAAATTCAAATTTACAAAAGAATACAGCAAATACATACTGTAATGAACTTAAATGATGACTGAGATATATTTTAAACATCACTGATTGTACATTTAGAACAATTCGGGAACCCAAATCGATATAATTTTCTGCTTCCCTACTAAAAACAATATTCGTTTGTAACTATTAATATCAGTATCGTAATCTAAAAAACTAGATTTATTATGTCACGACATAGCGAATAGAGACATATACTTACAAAAACACTGGACGTTTATGTCAACTTAATGTAAGAGAGAAAAACTTACCAATTAAATATAATGGTCAAGGACTTTGAAGATCAAGATCCATGCATAATCAACACGAACTAGAAGAGTGGTGAGGATATGATTTGAGGGGTTAGGGTTTAAGCATTTTATAAGTGTATAAATAGAGTGATGGGCTACAAGTGCGTGAGTCAAGGGGATGTGAAAATATGATATGGTATAATTACAAAAGTGGACCCTTAGACTTTGTGTTTGAACAGAGGGAAGAGTTGAAAGGAGGGTAAAAAAGTAAAAGTACAAACGATGTGTAGGGAAAGTTGAAAGATTTTTGTCGGAATTATAAGACTAAAAAAATGCTCTTTTTGACTGAATTTCGAAAGTAAGAAAGGCACCCTCGAAACGTTGGAAAGTTTTTGCTTTCTTTTTTTCTCTTTTGCCTACTAGATTGAATTATCAAACTTAAAATCATCATGATTAAACGTTGCATGATTGAATTCTCAAAGGAACTCTTTGCAAAATTCATGATTGAATTCTCTTTTGCCCACTAGACATGAGTAGAGGTGCATGAGAAAACCGGTTTTTAAAAAAATCGGTTTTACCGGTTTTAGCCTTTTTCTTTCGACCGGTTTTTTACCGGTTCTGTAACCGTTTTAAATCGGTTTTAAAAAAAACCGGTTCTATTTTTTTTAATTTTTTTATTTATTTTTCTGGGTCAACACAAAGTCAAAATAGCCATGGACCTTTTTGACCATCAACCCCGTACATGCAAGGTAAGTGTCTTTCCCACTAGCCTCTTTCCCATTTTATAATATCCAATAGCGCTGTTCTTTCTTTCCATCGATGTGGGATTCCATCAAACGTAGATGTATTATATATTTTTGTAGTTCACAAATGTATTATATATTTGTAGATGTATTATATATTTGTAGTTGCTCTCCCCAGTAGCCTCGTTTCGTGTAAATGTATTATATATTTGTAGTTCATAAATGTAGATGTATTATATATTTTTTGTTCTATAATTGTATTGTTTAAATAAAAGTTATGATTGTATTTGAAATGTATTAATATTTATATAGTTTTAGTTGTATAATTGTATTGTTTAAATAAAAAATTTGATTGTATTCGAAATGTATTTTATTTATATATTTTTAGTTGTATAATTGTATTGATTAAATAAAAGTTATGATTGTATTCGAAATGTATTAGTATTTATATAGTTTTAGTTGTATAATTGTATTGTTTAAATAAAGGTTATGATTGTATTTGAAATGTATTTGTATTAAATGTTTTATATTTAACATGTTTATTAAATAAATGTTCAAAGTTTTTAGTAAAATTCTGAAAAAAACCGAACGGGTAAAAAACCGATAAAAAAGCGGATCCGAACATTTAAAACCGAAAAAAAATAAACCGGTAGAAAATCGATAAAAAACCGATTCCGAACATTTAAAACCGAAAAAAACCTATTCCGGAAAAACCGAAAAAACCAAAACCGGTTTTTAGAAAAACCAGTTTTTTGAAAACTGGTTTTCCAAAAACCAAAAACCGTTAAAAACCGGTTTAGTTGCACCTCTACTAGACACTGAAATGATTTACTGTAGAGTTAAATTGCTTGAAAAAAAATCACGCTAAATAATCATTTAATTATTATTATTATTATTATTATTATTATTATTATTATTATTCACATTTTACATTTTACCAATGACAAACATAAGACCGTATTAAATAAAAGTTTAAGTAAACATAAAAATCTCTTTAATCTAAACTTTATAAATCATTTAGCACCTTCCTTTTATTAATTTTAAACTTTTTAAAATAAATTTAAAAAAAAAGTAAAGAAACATTATTTACAAGTATTTGAAAAAAAAAAAAAAAAAAAAAAAAAAACAACTATTCAACACATAAAAAATTAATACACAATTTAATTCACCCCTTCACCAAAATAACAACTATTTAACCACAATGTACAATATAATTAAGCTTTCAAAACAATTAATACACACTTTAGCATATGAATTTGTAGTCTCATCAATAAATGTATGTTATTCAATTCTTGCACTTTATAAAATATCGTTAAGCATTTGATACACTGATTATTTGTCCGTAACGAATATGCAGACACGCTACTAGATATTTGGAGCCTTTAACATTTACCCGCCGCCGCAATGCGAGTACCCTGCTAGTCTTACATAATATATGAATGTTGATCTTTGCCGAAAATCACTTACGATATGAATGTGAATCACTAAAACTTGCTTAATGATCAAAGAAGTTTTTATCATGCACAATGCATTAAACTCTTGCATCATTTTATAAAATCATACATAATTTTTTAAGCTTCCACATAAGTTTCATTTTAGATAAAATGTTTATAAAATGTCTTTTCCAACTAGCAAGAATATTTCATTTAAGAAAGTGATTTAACCTTAATCTTGCATGAAAAGATAGATTAGTCATTCTTGCAATAATCCAAAACCAAAGCAGTAAAAACTTCATTAACCATTTGTTTTTGTTTTTGCATCAAATTTGTTTTTGCATAAAAACTTCATTAACCATTTTGGGCTTGGAATGTCTAACACTTTAGTCAATCATCAAACTTGATTTGCCTCAGCTTTTCCTCATGCATTCTAGATTAGAAACATAGTAAACAAAAGTTGAATGACATTGGTGTGAAAAGCTAAACATAAAACAGATGAATACCGTCGTGGCTCATCCTCAAGCTAACAGTTTTGTGGAAAGGGCCAACAAGAGTCTGATGCATGGCCTCAAAGCGAGGTTAGGAAGAGATAGAGCTGGATGGGTTGACGAATTGCCACATGTGCTATGGGCCCATCGAACTTCACTCAAAACTAGCAACGGTGAAACATATTCAGTCTCACATATGGAAGTGAAGCGGTGATTCCGGCTGAGATAGTAATGCCCACATTCCAAACTTTGATGATAAAAGAGGAAGGGAGCGAAGACGAAATCCGGCTAAACATAGATCTACTACAGGAAAGAAGGGAATTGGCGGCAATAAAAGAGGCCAAGTACAAAAAGAAAGTGGAACAATACTACAACCGAAGAGTACGGTTCGAAGTGTTCAAAGTAGGAGATTTCGTGTACCGAAAGAATGAGGCGAGCCGGGTGGAAAACCAGGGAAAGTTAGGACCCAATTGGGAAGGCCTGTACCGTATTACTAAAGCTGATGAAAATGGCTCGTACAAGTTGCAAACGACTGAGGAGAAAGAGGTACCCCGTACCTGGCATGCTGTGAATCTTAGAAAATGCTTCTTGTTAATCTTATGGCCCCAAAGGCATTATTGTTATAAGTTTATTACTATGAATGGCAAATATTGCTCCCTTCGGATATTGGGAGAGCAGTTTTCCCCAATCGTTGTAATTTCTGGACATAATTACCATGTGACCGTCTTAGAAGGCTCGCGACCTCCGGGGATCGGTGGTCAGTGTTCAAAGATGGTTCATACCCAAAAAGGGTTGCCATAACTATAATTGGCCAAATGGTTCATACCCAAAAAGGGTTGCAATAACTAAAATTGGCTAAATGGTCCATACCCAAAAAGTGTTGCCATAACTAAAATTGGCCGAATGGTTCATACCTAAAAAGGGTTGCCATAACTAAAATAGGCCGAATGGTTCATACCACAAAAAGGGTTGCCATAACTAAAACAGGCCGAATGGTTCATACCCAAAAAAGGGTCGCTATATAAAAATATGTCGAATGGTTCATACCTAAAAAGAGTTGCCATAACTAAAATTGGCCAAGTGCTCAAAATAATAATAATAATAATAAATAAATCTGCATTGACAATCATAAGCAACCGAATAGTCCCTACCATAGACAAGGCAAGCAAAGTGCAAAATCCCAAGAGTAATACAAGTACAACACATAAAATAAACAGGGCAAAAAGCCCATCGGTAAAGTATTCAAGTGTCAGGATATTATATGTCATTCAACCATGAAATCAAGAGTAATACAAAGGAAGGTCACCACGAAATCACATGTCCAAAAAAACTGATATTACATGCCATCCAACCAAATAAACAATAAAATCAAGAGCACAAAGGATAAAGCTTCGATAACGGAAGGTTCGTTCACAGGATCACCCGCCATGCCGTCACCTTCTTTTTCTTTAATATTATTTGGCATTTTGACGTTCTCTTCAGCGGAAACCTCGGCGACCGTTTTTTGGGAGGCTCTTCCTCAACAGGCTTGAAAGGAGCCGGATCCGAAAGAAGCTGCATAACCTCGTCGAGAGGACGATAACAGGCGTTTCGGATTTTTTTCCAGGTAAGGATATTTTTCACGAAGATCTTGTTATACTCATCCTCATACTTCTCAGTAGCTTTGATATCCATGTCCTCGGTATCTTCCAAGATTTATTTCAAGTCTTTCTCAGAACGTTCTAAACTCACCCCATCTAGCCAACCAGCCATAATACACAAACCCGAAGGGGATGGACAATGAGGATTTATACTCATTACTGGCGAGGAGACGACTCAAAACAGTTGTAATAAATTCCTTCAAGATCTTGAAACGGTCCATCTCGAGCTCCCCGGCCTTAACGGCCAAATCCTTGCGAATTTGCTGGAGGGATTTGTTCTCCTCCTCCTCACTCCTCAAAGACCCCTAACTTCCATCAATTCCTTCTCCAAAGATGCAATTTTTTCAGCTTGAGCCGACGACATCTTCAACCATTCAGTTTTCTCTGCTTCAAGAGTCCGAATTTGTTTCTTCATATCCTCTTCTTTGGTGGCACACTCTGCATGTTCTTCCTTAACAGATTTCATCTCGTCACACACTTTGCTCAGGTAACAGAAATTTTCTTGAACACTCTTTTCGCACACATTATGCGTAGCAATTAGTTCCTCGTGTTCTTTGCTAAGATTTTCAAACCGGACAAGCACGTTCCTCAGAGCTAATGCCCCCGAGCCAAAATTGACTAAGACCGTTGGGTCACTTCCAAATCTATCAAGCTCTGAAGATAGGTCTCTTCGATGCGGGGAGATGAAATGATGATCCTGACACGACTCATAACCTTTCACTCGTTGATCCTTTCTAATCAACCATGCCAGAACAAAAACCTCATCGGCAACTATCTCCACACTCTTGTCAATAGCCTTCCCCTCTCGTTTTTGAGGGGCAGGAGGAGAGACCTATACACAAATAAGGAGAACAGTTAGGCATACATACAAGAGATAACAAGATTTACGCTAGAAGTAGGAAAACACTTACTAGTATCGTTTGGGGAAGGAGGTGAACGCTCAACAATCCGAGAGCGATGATCTTATTGTTCCTCATTGTTACATGCATTCTCTTTCACACCAACATTTGCTTCCACATTAGCGTTCTCTTCTATGTTAACATTCTCAAGTTTGTTTCTTGAATGACCCTCTAGATGATCCTTCATATGGGCCGCAGTATCCTGACTGTTCGGCGCTTGTCCACCTGGATGAACTGTATTCAAAGGCCTCGGCGAAGAAACATGAGTGGTAGACTCTACATTAATAACCGGGGTGGGGCTCTTCATTTTCCTTCTCTTCGGCTCGGCCGAGCTGCCCTCTCCAGCCGGGTGTTTTTTGTTGAATGCCCCTGTAGCCAACTTAGCCTCAACTGTTTTCCTCTTCTTCTCTTTAACCTCTAACACCTTCAGGCTAGCAACTTCAACCTGCTTCATTGCATCAGTATTCAGAGGAACAGGGTATTAGGAGGATCAGGAAGAGTGACATGCATGATTTGTGCTTGCCGCGGTTGATAAGCATCTCCTTTCGTCAGGGAAGATCCTTTGCGGTACTTGGGGGTGAATGAGATAATCTGCCAATGTCAAAGTTGCAAAAATCAAAGTAATAACAAATCCGGGGGAATACCAAACCAGACTCAAAAACAAAGTTACTAAAAACATAGGCTAATACCATTCCCCTCGGCATCCCTCAAGGCAGCCCAAAAACCAGGATACTTCCAGTTGGCCGATAACCCTACGGCATATAAAAATCCTGGTGGAATCTTAATCAAATCAATAACATTTGCAGACAATTTCTGAGCATCAGGCTCAGAAAACTCTCCGGTAGGAAAGGGGCCAGAGATGTCCGAGTGAGTATGCCTTCAAACCGGTAGGAAAGGGCTTAGAAAACTCTCCGGCATGGCAAAAGGGATATAGCGACGGTCGATCGAAAAGAAATTATACTTCCATCCCTTCAAACCGGACAATATCCCATTGAAACAGACTTTACGATTTTTGCCATCCCTCTTGGTAAATGTGAACCAGTGACCTTGTTTATGTAATTTATACAAGGCACGAAAGAGAGAAGTGGTAGGAGTAACATGAAAATTCGGCTGTAAACTTCAAAAAGGGTGACCCTATGCATACCTAACGGCACTAGTTCAGAAATATATACTTTGTAATACTGAAGAACTCCCAAAACAAAAGTGGAAAACGGGACGCTAAGCCCTCCCTCCATAAAATACTCCAAGTATAAACCAATATCATCATCCTTTAAATCGCCCATGGTAAAACCCTCTAGGGGAAGGCTCAGATGAATATCGAGCGAAATAGGGAAAGTGCTTACCTCCTAGGCTAACTGATAACATCAAATAGTCCTGAATATTAAGTGTCAATTTCCCCCGATAATTCTCGTATTTTATATCATTTATATGGATTTATGCTTGTTTTCCTTTATATTTCACTTTCAGGTAAATTACGAGCATTAGAGCTAATGAGACGAGGATTTGGAGATTTTCTTAAAAATTTATGATAGTATGCCTACTGTGAAGAAGCTACGGCGTAACTCCATCACTCACATTACGTCGTAGCTAGCACGTTGACTCAGAAGACCAACTCAACATCAATTACGGCATAAATCCCAACTAAGGTTACGCCATAACCAACTAGGTCAAGAAATGTTTCACGCCGCCATCAGATACGCCGTAACTCCTTTCAATGATTACGGCGTAATCATAACAAATGTAACCTGTATTGAAGATATGACGTAACCCTTCCCAAGTGTTACGACGTAACCAGCTTATCGAGAGCATAATTGAGGGATTATTGAAGTTACGGCATAACTCTCAACTCAAGTTACGTTGTAACTAGATCGGGCCTATAAATACCAGCACTAATTTCTGCATCATTCACTTCACACCAAAAAGCAGAGAACGTCAAGAGGGGTCCAAAGGCAGATCTTGAAGAGCATACGGAGCCATCTCCAAAGGAGAAATCACTCCCTAACAATAAGCATTAGCGATTATTGAATCTTTTACTTTCGATTCATGTATTTCATTATGTCAAACATTGAATCTTTAGTTTCTTTTAATATGATCGGCTAAGCACCTTTGGTGCTAGCCTAGTTATGATTCCTTAAATGTTTTGTTTACGTTTTCATGCTTCCGTATAATTGTTTCTAGTGTATGCATGCATAGTTCGATGGTAGTTACCCTAGCTTCGGTAGTTTTGAATGACGATCGTATCTAATTGCTTAGGAGAATTGACCAACTGAACCTAAGTAGTTAGGTTGAGTAGGGGAGGGTAAGAATTGACCAATTGACGACCCTTCCTCACTTGTGCCAACTGACCAAATGATCACCGGTTGTTTGGATGAACTTAAGAAGTTAGGGATGAGTGTCTAAGATGCTAACGCTCGGGCACTCATTATTTCAAATCTTGCATGTAGAGGTATTTAATGACTTGGCTTAGGGGACTAAAAACAACTCGACTTTCAAGGGTAGTAGCTTGATCTCGGGAGGAAGCCTTTGCTGATAGGTTAAGACGAACTGACCAAATGTTGTCCTAGCGACTTAAACCCCCACTTGAATCAATTAGAAGTAGTAAAACGTGAGCATTACAAGATAGGATGAGTAACTAGGTTAGCACACTTTACTTATATTGATCACAACCACTATTTACTTTTCGCATTTATTTCTTGTTTTCTAGTTAATTAATCATTTCAATCTTTAAAATAATTAAAACCAGTGACACCTAGACTTAATTAAGATCCGTTCACATAGCTCTTGGGACGACCTCGATTTTACTGATTACTACACTACACACGACCGGGTACACCCATGAGTACATAAGGTGGACCATAGGTAAACGAGACTTTATAAATACTAAAACCTGGTCAGAAAACCTGCATCAAGTTTTTGGCGCCGCTGCCGGAGAGTTATATTAGGATTTTTATCAAGTCTTTTATTTTTTTTCTATTTTGAATTCTTGTTTTCTCACGATTTCTTTTTAAGTTTCAGGTACCACGGAGGTTTTAAACATTGATGACCTCACTCTGGAGGAATATTTAGCATTGACTAGGCAGGAACAAGGTCTGGGGCTCGTAAGGCCGGCTATTGGAGCTAATGTCCATTTCGAGATCAAAGAACAGTTTATGAGGGAGCTACGTGCTAACCCTTTATCGAGAAACAAAGATGAAGATGCTTATGAACACGTTAAAAATATCTTGTACATCGCAAGCCTTTTCAACATACCTGGTGTTTCTCATGATGCGGTTATGCTCCGATTATTCCCCATTACACTTACTGGGGCAGCAAGAAGATGGATTGATAGATTGCCTGCAGGGGCAGTCGATACATGGGCTCTCCTAAAGAAGAATTTCATTCAAAGATATTGTCCTCCTTCGAAGATATCTAATCAACTCATGGAGATCCATAATTTTAAACAAGAAGGCGATGAAATGCTGTATCTAGCTTGGGATAGATACAACGATCTTCTATACAAGTGTTCCACTCATGACCTAAACAGCCTGCAAAAGGTCAACATTTTCTACAAAGGTATCAACGTGGCTACAAGACAAATGTTGGACTACCAGGGACCAATCCCAAGCATGACTCCTACTCTCGCCATTGAAGCTATTCAAAAATTGGCTGATCATTCTCAGAAATGGCACGATAGAGGAAGCCAAAGAAGCCTAGGCAGAAATCTTGAAGGTATTGCCGCCATCACAAGCAAGCTTGAAAATCTTGGTCGTGACATGCTCAAGCTCAAGGAATGTGTTCATGCTATCCAAGTAGGATGTGAAAGTTGTGGAGGAGGACATCTCACAAAAAATTGTCCTCTCATTAATGAAGATAGCAAGGTTGAAGAAGTGAAATATGGTGAAAATAGACCGTTTCAAGCGGCAAATGGAAACGTAAATGGTTATCGTGGAAGACCTCCCACATATTACAGCCGTGGGACTTTCGGGGAAAGAAGGTCTAATTTGGAGGACACGATCAGCAAATACCTCGAAGACTCGACGAAGAGACAAAAAGTGCAAGAAGAATGGCTAAAGTACTTTCAAGAAAATACAAACAAGAGCCTTTTTAGTCATGACGAATCACTAAAAAACTTGGAAACCATGATTGGAAAGCTTAGCGATGAGGTACAAAGAAGGAATGAAGAACAAAAGAGCAAACCAATAGCATGCAAAGCCGTATTTTTTGAAAAAGACAGATCCAACGATAGCTCTAGCACGGTGAAGGAAAATGATGCTAAAAATACAAACAGAAGCCAGTTACGCAGTAACCCCACATCCGAATTACGGCGTAACTGGGATACTTGGTCTGACATATTTCTCGAATTGGATGAATCAGGAACACATGTCATTAATGGGTGGTCCAGTGATACAAACCTGTACCCACAATCCCCATCCAAGAGGAAGAACCACTGGTGCAAAGCGATACTAGTGGATAGTGATAAGTGGTACGATCTTTGGGCCTCGTGTAACCCTCATAACGATATTTGCGATAGAGGAAATGATAAGGAGAGGGTTAAAATAGCAAGTACATGTGGTCTACAACTAACGATGATGAAAGATTGGCAAAATTCTCAATCGAAGATGTGGAGGAACCCCCTATTAAGCACTGCTTTTATCCAATAATGATCATGGAAGAAGAATCTACACGAGCGTGGCCTACATGCAACCCTTTTCGCGAGTATTGTAACGGGGGTGGTAATATGAAGGGTGAAGAATGGATACGCCCTCATGAGCTAGAAAGACACGATGTCAAATTCGGAGATCTATCTTTTCATGATTGGTATTTGGTAAGATTCGAGGATGCTATTATTAATGCGGGTCTACTAAGGAAGCTCAAGCTCGACTACGAAGAACATTGTCTCCAACAAAGAGAGTCCATGGATGAAAAGCCAATAAAAGATGATACCTCCTGCAAGGATGTTCCCTCAAGCAACACCAACGACAAAATAGCTCGGAAGCATTGGTGTGAGAAGATAAAGACCTTTGGTAAAGTCTTTTGGGCTTCTTGTAACCTGTTTGACGATGACTGTAACGGGGGGATTAGTATAGCTAGAGTTGGGGATGATGAATTTTTGTGGACCTCAACCAATGATTATGAGAGAACGGAGTTTCCTTGGTTGGATAAGTTGGGATTTGGTGATTGGGTTAAAATCAAGTATGGTAAGGTATGTGGAAAACTAGAAGGGGGGGTTGAATAGTTTTGCCGATTTTACGTTAGTTTCAAAAACTTTTAGATTCGTTAATATGTGAGATCTTGTGGATGTAGAGAAAGTATAGATCTAATGATAAAGCAAGTAAATAAAGTAAAGCGAAGGGAAGGAAAAGACACAACCGATGTATAGTGGTTCGGCTACAAGGACACCTTCCTTGCCCTACTCCACTCCCCGAGTCACCTGCTCGAGATTTCAAGCACTATGTCAACAAACTCCTTCACTTGGCAGAGAAGCCTTCACAACGTTGCTTACACTTTTTCCGGTACAAAGCTAGATACCGAGTCCGTAACACGGTGGACCAAACCAACACGACTATTACACAACAAATATGTGAAATATCAAATACAAGATCTTCGCTACAGAAATCTTGCGGAGTGACAAATCAATCAAGGACCCCTTGCTTGGATGACTTGTAGAATGCTCGTGATCTCGCCTTAGAGAAGGACCTATATGAGGATCACAATAGAAAGAAAGAAGAACAACTCTCTAGATCAAGTGATCTATATGTTAGAAGAGAATGAGAGTGTCTGAGAGATTTTGGTAAGAAGAGGGGTGAGTTAGAATGAAGAAATGGCTCTCTATTTATAGGCAAACTTCTTCACTGTTCCCCCGGATCCCACGGATCCCTTCCACTTGGGATCCGTCTAGTGTAATCCTAGGGATCCGTGGAATGCTCCTCTTTGCCCATGGGTTTTTTGGTTATGGGTTATGGTCCATGGGTTATGATTTTTACCCATCCTAATAAACTATTACAACAAATGTTTAATTACTACATTTTTGTATTTAAATGGCTATATGTAAATGCTTTACAAAACTAACATGTATCCTTTATAATTATACTTAAGATAACATTATATTTGTTATCAACAAAACACAAAGAGATCGCAAAATATTAATAAACGGTTTTACGGTTTATTTGTATTAACAATCTCCCCCTTTTTGTTGATGACAAAACATAATGTTATGATGAGTAAAACTTAAGAATAGATGTAAATTTTGAAAGCCGAAAGCCCCTAAGTTTTACTTCTTCTCCCCTTTTGTCGAAACAAAAAGTTAACCCTTGGAAGAAAAGTAGTCTACGTATTTCTTACTCCCCCTTGACGGTAGCTCCCCCTTGTTTGGGGCGTCAAGTGAAGAAAAATAAGAATCCTACATAAATAAAGGTTAGTAACATGCTTAAATAATCTTGTGATTGCCGAGAATCTAGATTGGGAGCCAAGGTATGTAAACAATGCCTTGTAATAAAACAACAAATTGTAGTGGTATTTATACCACTTACAAGCATGTAAAAATAAGAACAAGACTTGTTCTTGTAAATGACAAACAAAAAAAAAATACTAAAATCAGAAAATAGTAGTAGTGATTCCTTCCATGCTTGCATAAGGTTATGGATGGAGGTTTTGATAAGTGATGGTATTGATGCGATCAAGGATGAGGTTGAGTATGAAACGCATTTCTTCCCTAACTTCTATTCCGATTTCCCTAGTGGATTGGCAATGTTCACAATGTAAATGATGTGGGTAATGAGTGCGGAAGTTTTCCGGGTTGTTTTGATTTGAGTTATGCGAAAGTTATGGTGGAAAAATAGGAAAATATGGATCAACATCCGGAATATTTGTGAATGGTGGTGGAAAAGAACCTAGATGTTCTTGTAATGTGATGAGAGCTAATGGTGGTGATGTTTCAAGATCTTTAAAGATATTATTTGGAGATGTGGGTGGTGTTGAAAAGACTATTTCTTTTTGTTTAGATTGTTTAGATCTTGTTGGAGTCTTAAGGAGTTCCAAAAGAGTGACTTTGGGTGGTGATGAGGTTGGTGTACTTGTTGGAGATGAGGGAGGTGCTATTATGGAAGCATCTTGTGGTGAGTTATTTGTTGAGGATGAACCATTTGAGGCTGTTTTTGCTAAGCAACAAGATCGGATACTAATCCGTGCGGATATCCTAGAGTTTGATTGTGGTATTTTGGATGGTGGAAGTACAAAGGTGTGGATATCATGATTGTTTGTACTAGATGATTCTCCTAAAGGGTTTTTTGATGACATGATGTAATGTGTTTGTGAGGAGGAGATGGAGTATGCAAGCATTTTGGAAGTTCTATATATAGAAAAACAAAGCATTGTAATGAATGCTTGAACCAAAATGTGGATTAAAATCTAATGATTAGATATGAATTCAAGGCATGTGATCATGAGAACACAAGCATTAAAGAGCATACTCCCAAAAATGAAACAAATGTGGGTTTTTCATCCAAAGTGAAAAAATAGAAGGTAAAAATAGCTTCTGTTTCACGGATCCCACGGATCCTTCCCTTGCGGGATCCGTCCGACATGAAATATTTTTGCCTTTGGGATCCGTGGAGTCCAGTGATTCGAGCAACACAAAATTTTCCTTTTGGAAACATTTTTGCCTAGTGTGTGCCTATATGCAAACTATTTGGAGTTGCGGTTTCTCGACCTCTAAAAAGAAAAGGAAAATAGCTAGAGGGAAAAAAATTCTATTGAGATAACCCGAAAACACACATTTAGTACATAAGTACGTAATATTATGTTATCAATGCTCCTAATTCATTTTTGCTTAAATCAATGTACCCGAAAACACATATTAGTTATGTGTTCCCTTTAGCATTCAAAAGACATGGGATGCAATGAAAACGGGTTTTTACTTTGTATTATATCACTTAGATGAATGTCGTAGTCAACTAACGCTTGTTTCATCCATAGTGCTTGTTGGCATGCTTTGCGGGCGGAGACGTACTCGGCTTCAGTTGTTGATATAGCTAGTGTCGTTTGTTTCTTAGAAAACCAAGACGTTAAACAACATCCCATGAAAGTACATATCCCACTTGTACTTTTTCTATCAACGTAATCACCTGCATGGTCAGAATCTGCATATACAATTGTTTCTACTCCCGTGCCCTTAGGATACCATAATCCTAATTGTGTTGTACCCTTAATATATCTAAATATCCTTTTTACGGCTTCTAGGTGTGATGTTTTAGGGTCTTCTTGAAACCTAGCACATAAGCAAACACTAAACATGATATCCGACCTACTTGCCGTGAGGTGAGAAGACTACCTATCATGCCATGATATTTAGTATTATCTACGGATTCTCCGTCTTCATCTTTTGTGAGTTTGGTGTCGGATGACATTGGAGTCCTAATTGGTTTTGACTCTTCTAGACCGAATTTCTTTACATCACCTTGATGTATTTAGATTGATTGAAGAAGATACCATCTTCTACTTGTTTTATTTATAGACCAAGAAAGAAACTAAGTTCTCCCATCATACTCATCTCGAACTCGTCATGCATGATTTTATAGAAATCATCACACATGTCTTGACAAGTGGATCCGAATATAATATCATCTACATATATTTGTACTATGATTATATGTGACTCTCTTTTCTTAGTAAAAAGTGTGTTGTCAACTAACCCCATGGTATAGTTGTGTTTAACTAGAAATGACTTGAGTCTATGATAACGCTACACGCGTCGTTCGGGGTCAAGGAAACTTCCTTTTCTTCGAGCAAGTTTTATAACACCCTAGGCGATGAACCTAATCGTTGTAGTGTAGTAATTAGGGTAAGCCACGGGTATTGATATCGTTCTCTGGGAATAGGAATGCTAGTGAGAAGTTACTACGCTAAGGTTGAGGTTGAGGAAGATTATTTTTATCTTTTATGTTTTTAGAAAATGAAAAGTACGAATCTCGGGTATTGGATTTGGGGGTTGGTATTGCTACCGATTACTCTACTATTATCTAATTATCTAAGCTAAGGTTGTGATAGTCTATGTCTAATTGATGTGTACTCGTATGATAGTTTAAAGATGTGTTTACTTAGGTTTTACTACTCCTTAATTATCTCCTATTGATGGTTGATTTGTCACGTCCTTATTCCTAGTTGCGTTGTGATTCTAAGGCTATAGGGCGTGCTTATTTCCTAACTCTTTGAAATTACCAAAGGGTCTTGTTTACAAATCCTCTAGTGATTTATAGACTCCTACTCTAAGGTTGTCCTTGAATACTTTATCCTACAATTACCTAGATAATTATATTCTAAAGTTCACAAAGAAATGTCAAGCATTAAGTACACAACGAATGATCTATCGCATTACTAGATCATTAGTCAACTAAGATAAGTATCAACCAATCAATATTCAATAATTAAGTTTCATATTCCTAAGCAAACACACAAATAAATTAGCGGACATGGAGAACATGCAAGCATACACACAAATAATCAAAGACATAATTAAATTAATGAAGTAAATACTTATCTTGGTGTATAATAGGGTTTAAAACCTAAAATACGCACAAGAAAGCCTTGGTTCGGTTTAGGTTTTACTCCAAAAGACTACTCACCAAAAGTGAAAAATTCGGATTCTATATATAAGATTACATCTGCGACGGCGTCACCTTATGTTTTGTGACGCCGCCGTGTCGCCGCCATTAGGGTTTCGTCTTGGCCACGTTAACCTTGCGACGGCGTCACCTTATGCTTGTGACGCCGCCCTTTTGACTTCCGCCGTCTTGATTGCATCTAGGCCGTCCCGAGTAACGACGGCCTACTCCTTTAGAACCCGACGTCGTCCCTTGAAAATATGCAATTTGGCTCGACCGTCACAAAATTCCTTCCGACGGCGTCGCAGATATGCTTGATGGCCGTCCCCTTATGTTTCAAAGACTTTGAGTGTCTCGATTCGACTTTGGCCATTTTCTTCATATATTCGCGCCTTTTCGTCCAAATAAGCATCATTCCAGAGATTTTGCCTTCAAGAGACCTAAAAAGTGAAAAGGATCGATATTAAGCAATAACGGATACAAAGTGATCGAATAAGGGCTTAAATGACCCTCAAAAGGTACCTTTTAAAACCTTATCAAATATCCCTACACTTGGTATTTGCTTGTCCTCAAGCAAATGTGCTTTAGCCAATTAATTTATAAGTTAGGGGTCATGAAGCATCCATTCAAAACGGTCCACAACACATATAAGCCCATAAAAGTCATAACAAGCACGGAATTACATACTAGCACCTCACATGGGGTGTTTGGATACTCACATCTCTCGGTGTATATGAAATATAACAAATCGGAAATGGAAGATAAACACTCATTAACCGGTCCTAGTACATAGATTACCATAGGCTTGAGAATAGATCAAACCTCCATCGCTTTGGCGTAAGCACCTAGGAAAGACTATCAAAGAGGTCTTTAAAGGGTTGTAACGTTAGGCTTACGGTAGGAAATGAAGGGTTTGGTGGGATAGGCTATTTAGTGGTGGCAAGTCAAAAATCTCTATGTTAAATGCATACGAAGAATGGCGTTGCTAAGCCAAGACTCGACACTCTAAAACTCTAGATAACGAAATAAACAAACATAAATTTAAAGATAGATGTAGGATGGTAGCCCGTATGTTTTTTTTTTTTTTTTTTTTTTTTTTCTATTTTTTTTTTTTTTTTTTTTTTTTTTTTTTTTTTTTTTTTTTTTTTTTTTTTTTCATACACTTTTACTCTACCATCCTCTACGGTAACATCAAAATGATAGGGATTTATAGCACATCCCTACACTTGAGTTTTATTACTCTAACACTAATTTGACCCGATTTGAAAAGATCAAAACACTTGGAGTACATTATTACGCAAACAAAGGGAATTTGAGTTTAACATTCTCTTCCTATGTTTCATAAACTTTAACTTTTCCCATGAATCCCAATCATCCCAAAATCGTATACAAAGGATATGACTCGACTTAGCAACTCATGCAAGCAACGGATAATTGAACTAAGGGTTTAGGGTGATAACAATAATTTGCACTAAAAGTGAGTGCATAAAGGTAGGCTAAGGCGATTTGGGTGTATATTTGGGGTGGGGTGTAAACAATGCTCTTCATTGATATTCGGAAAACCGAAACATCACGAGAACCGCGAAAAGGATAGGCTCGAGGGTTAACTAGGGTATCGTGTACTAAAGATGAGTACAACGCAAAGGTGTGGGGAATTACTCAACCGATGTGGAAGAAGTAATTATATTACGGTATCAAACAAGGGTTTATCCTAATGCCTCTTATCATTTAGTTATTCCTAACTACACAAGTGTAGTCTCACTAACGATCTCGGAATGCATCACAAAACAAGTTCTAGAATCTAATATACTACCGGTTCACACTCTAAGCATTAAAGATGAATGCTTTAATTCCTACTAATCTAAGGGCGATCCTCACATTTTGGGTGGAATTTAGGTGGTAAGGGTTTTGTGCTAGTCATGCAACTTCCTATCCATGAGACGCTTTTGTTAAGACTAATGGCCCACTCTTATGTCATGAAAAATTTTAAATTTGGTGCCAAATTACCTAACCGACATTTTCTCATGGTTTATTACACAAATACAATTGGACAAAGCAAATAATCAAGGATAAGCATAGTTTCAAAGTTCCGTTTATTTTCCCTCCTACACTTAAACCGAACATTGTCCCCAATGTTCCCGAAAATATCAAAGTTATGATAATAGAAGGTAATTAAAAGCGAAAGAAACTAATACTCCCCGATTAGCTCGGTAGGATCCGTAAAAGTGGTGGTTAAATCTTTTCCAAGAAGAGTTTTTGCGTGAAAACTCCTTCCAACTTTATGTAACTTCTTCTTGACAAACTAAACCCGCACACACTTGAAGAAAACAAACGAAACCTTCGCGTAAAATCGGCGGTAATAATATACATAAGACTCGATTTAAACTAGGATATAATGCTTGTGGAATGGATGTTTACGAATTTCTAAGAAAATTAAGATCCGGAAAATTCCAAAATTTTACAAGTAGCTCGAAAACGAGAAAAATAAGTGATGTTTTATTCCTTCGACGCCGTCAGTTGCAATCTGACGACGTCGGTTATCCCGACAAAAAGCGGTGCGATTTTCGGAAAAATTCGGAAAATTTACATCTTTAGAATCGGAAAAACTTCGCAAAACATCCATTATGACTCGATACAAGCATTTGACTCGAACAAACAAACATATATATCTTTCAATTAATTGTTATTCTCATGTTTACGTTTCTTATGAAAACGTGTGTAATCCTCCCTACACTTATCCTTTATGTAAAATACCTTTATATGTAATTAAGGCGAGGTTAAAAACAAAATAAAGCATTTTACAAATTTAAACATGAGGATAAACAATTAATAAAAGATATATGACACTAACAAGCAAACAATTAAGCATGGGTTGCCTCCCACGAAGCGCTTTTCTTTATTTAAGAGTCTTGTAGCTAGACTCGTAGTCCTACTCCTACGTTTTTTCATTACCGCCCTCTTGACGGTCTCTATCGGGGATTCCATGTTGTAGAAGTGTCCCATGATGCTCCTTTCTAAGAGTTCATCCTCTCCCAATCGGTCCTATATTCGGTCCTAAATTCAAGCAATCTTTATAGAATCCGAAAATCTTAGCCATAACATAATCTACTCCTTTTCCCTATCCTCATCATTCCTATAATAGACCGACAGTTTAAGTTCCTTTTCATCATTGGAGAGTGATGAAAACTTCTCAATCTTAAACGGCATTTGGTAAGCTATGTCATCGGTCTCATCCTTGAATCGCACTACTCCTAACGAGGGGTCATAGGTCATCCGGTGCTTTCTATGAAAGGTTTTCCTAGAATAACGTGGGACAAGCTAGGGTCTATGGCGTGCTAATATCATCCACAATTATGAAGTCCGTAGGAAACGTGAAACTACCTACATAAGCGGGCAATCCCTTAATTCTACCAAGAAAATTGCAACTAACATTAGGATCATTGGGGTCTTGCCTAGTTGGAATAGGCTTCTTCATTATCCAATTGTAGTAGGTGCTAGTCATTATGTTGATTGGGGACTTGCGATCAATGTAGGCCTTTGCCACAAAAAGGTGTCCTATGCAACATGGTATGTTAAGATTCCAAGGGTTCCCAAACTTGATTCTAGGGCTTTTCCTAACATACATGTGACGGAGGTCACGCACTAAGTGAGGGTGGCGAGATAATTCTTCTTCCGTAGGAAACTTATTGAAATAGTCATTGTCTACTTCATCTACTTCCTCGGTTGTTTCATTATTCTCAAGTGTATGGTCCTCTTCGTCATCGGTTTCATCCGGTTTCACTAAGGCGATGGTATTGACGAATTGAACGTGCTTAGCTAGCTTGCTTGGGTCCTTAATCTCTACACCGAAGGCTCGGGAGTTGAGATAGCACTAACCTTCCTATCACTATTTTATGGCTTTCAAAAGGTTGTCTATCTTCCTATCCATCTCGGCTTGTTGATGGTTAAAGCGGTCCGAGAGCTTAGCTATTTGGGTTTCTTGGGATGCAACAATGTTTTGCAACATCCCTTCAATGTTTTGTTGGTTAGGACCGTTAGGTGGGGCCATGAGAAATCATTGGAAGTGAATTCTTTGGTTTGTCCCCAATAAAGTCGGGCTTGTTTTTCCATGCCTCTCGGGTTTCATTGAAATTCCTAGGTCCGGGTGTTGTAGGAATCTTCCTCCCGTTCCATTATTACGCGAGGATGCGTAGTCAACGGAAGCATGTTCGGGGATCGGGTGCTAGTCTTGCGTGTTATGAGGATCACAAAACGGCTCACACGAGGAGGAAACTTTGTTCACATGGCGTGAAGACTTAGGATTTTCGTAGGAACTCATGAGGAATTTTACTTGATCTTCAAGTTCAATCATCCTGGTCGGAAGGTTGTGAGGAGGCAAGGAGATTGCCTTGACGGTTTTGGGCAGTTCACGGGGTCATCCCAACTTTCGTTGTCATAGAGAGCAAGGTCCTCTATTATACCCCATGATTCTTCCGCGGTGAGATCACTAAGTTTTCCACCGGCCGCTTGGTCAATGGATCGCTTAGTGGGAAAGTTGACATGATCATAAAAGATTTGGACTTGGAGCCAAAGATCAATGCCGTGATGAGGGACTTTATGAAGTAAGTCCTTGAATCGAGTCCATGCTTCGTAGAGAGATTCACCTTGACGTTGTTGGAACATCAAGATGTCATTCCTAAGCTTAGTGGTTCTCCTCGGTGGGAAAAATTGAGCAAGGAAGCGAGAGGTAAGATCATCCCAACTTGAGATGGAGCCGGTGGGAAGTCGCTCAAGCCAATTACTAGCTTGGTCCCGTGAGAGAATTGGAAGAGACGCAGCGCGTGGTCTCCCGAGTAGTAGCATCAAGGTCGATGGAATCGACAATTTTGAGAAATCCCTCGATCTTGATTTGGATCTTGAACGAAGTCCATGGAATGCACATCCGTTTTGCACCAACCGGATGGTGTCGGATCGCAGGGCCGTAGTTTGGGCTTGGTCGGGAAGCTCAATGGTGTTCCTATAGCCTAGGTGGCTTGGTCTCGAGTATTCACCAAGAGTACGGGCTCTTGGCGGGTCAATTGGTGGTGGGTTGATGAATGGTGGGTGGTTATCACCTTCCATGATGAAAAGTGATGGGTGTTACGAACAAAGGTCACGAAGAAGGGGGATAGACTAAGAGAAAGCTAAAAATGAGAAAAAATTTACTTGATAGGAATCAAGCAAAGAAACCTAAGCGAGGTGGACTACTAACTAGCTATTCTATTCCCGGCGTGGCGCCAAAAACTTGATAACGCTACACGCGTCGTTCGGGGTCAAAGGAACTTCCTTTTCTCGAGCAAGTTTTCAACACCCTAGGCGATGAACCTAATCGTTGTAGTGTAGTATTAGGGTAAGCCACGGGTATTGATATCGTTCTCTGGGGAATAGGAATGCTAGTGAGAAGTTACTACGCTAAGGTTGAGGTTGAGGAAGATTATTTTTATCTTTTATGTTTTTAGAAAATGAAAAGTACGAATCTCGGGTATTGAATTTGGGGTTGGTATTGCTACCGATTACTCTACTATTATCTAATTATCTAAACTAAGGTGTGTGATAGTCTATGTCTAATTAATGTGTGCTCGTATGATAGTTTAAAGATGTGTTTACTTAGGTTTTACTACTCCTTAATTATCTCCTATTGATGGTTGAATTGTCACGTCCTTATTCCTAGTTGCGTTGTGTGTCTAAAGTTGTAGGGTATGCTTTCTCCCTAACTCTTTGAAATTACCAAAGGGTCTCGTCTACAAAACCCACTAGTGATTTATAAACTCTACTCTAAGGCACTCTTTGGATACTTTAGCTTACAACTACTCTAGGAATTATATTCTAAGGTTCACAAAGATTAATCAAGCATTAAGTACACAACGAATGACCTATCGCATTACTAGATCATTAATCAACTAAGATAAGAAACAACCAATCAATATTCAATAATTAAGTTTCATATTCCTAAGCAAACACACAAGTAAATTAGCGGGACATGGAGAACATGCAAGCATACACACAAATAATCAAAGACATAATTAAATTAATGAAGTAAATACTTATCTTGGTGTAAGATAGGGTTTAGAACCTAAAATATTGCACAAGAAAGCCTTGGTTCGGTTTTAGGTTTTACTCAAAAGACTACTCACTAAAACCGAAAAATTCGGATTCTATATATAAGATTACATCTGCGACGGCGTCACCTTATGTTTAGTGGCGCCGTCGTGTCATCATTAGGGTTTCGTCTTGGCCACGTTAACCTTGCGACGGCGTCACCTTATGCTTGTGACGCCGTCCTCTTTACTTCGGCGCCGTCTTGATTGCATCTAGGCCGTCCGAGTAGCGACGGCCTACTCTTTTAAACCCGACGTCGTCACTTGAAAATAGGCAATTTGGCTTCGTCCCGTCACAAAATCCTCCGACGGCGTCGCAGATATCACCGACGCCGTCCCTTATATTTAAAGTAGCTTTGAGTGTCTCGATTCGACTTTGGCCATTTTCTTCATATATTCGCGCCTTTTCGTCCAAATAAGTATCATTCCAGCATTTTGCCTTCAAGAGACCTAAAAGTGAAAAGGAACGATATTAAGCAATAACGGATACAAAGTGATCAAATAAGGGCTTAAATGACCCTTATCACTTCGAACTCGTCAATGAATCATACATGTCTTGACAAGTACCTTTATAAAACCTTATCGATCTCTCATACCAAGCTTTTGGAGCTTGTTTAAGACCGTAAAGGGCTTTCTTTAATTTATAAACATGTTTGGGTTTTTCAAAATCAATGAAGCCCGGAGGTTGAGCTACATATACTTCTTCATTTATGAAACCATTTAGAAAAGCGCTTTTGACATCCATTTGATAAAGCTTTAGATCATTAGCACAAGCATACGCAAGAAGTATTCTTATAGACTCTAATCTAGCCACGGGGGCGTAGGTCTCATCAAAGTCTATTCCTTCTTGTTGGTTATACCCTTGAGCAACGAGTCTAGCCTTGTTCCTAGACACGACTCCTTTGCATCTAATTTGTTTTATAAACCCATTTGGTTCCTATTATGGTTTGATTACTAGGTGGAGGGACAAGTGTCCAAACATCATTAGAAACAAATTGATTTAGTTCTTCTTGCATAGCCATTACCCAACTCTCATCTTTTATGGCTTCTTGTGTATTCTTAGGTTCTAAGGTTGAAACGAAACAAAACAAGTTACTTTGGTTTTGAACTTGAGACCTTAATGTTCGTTCGTTTAGTTTTCCTATGACTTTATCTACGGGGTGATCTTTGGACTCTTTAATGTTTATTATTTCATCACTTAGAGGTTCTTCTTCTTCACTTATCTTTTCTTTATTACTATAGCTTCACTTTCTATAATCTCGTCATCTATAAGAGGTGGAGAGGGTTTGGGTGGACTTTCATCAAATTTTATATTTAATGACTCTTCTACCTTCATTGTTTCTTTGTTTAATATGACGTAAGCTTTGCTATTTGGCGAGTAACCTAAAAGATACCTTCGGTTGATTTAGGATCAAATTTTGTAAGGTAATCTTTAGTGTTAAGAATAAAACATTTACTACCAAAGACTCTAAAGTGATTTAACGTAGGCTTTTTGCCTCGAAGTAACTCATATGGAGTTTTTCCTAAGATTGGTCTAATTAAGACTCGATTGAGTATGTACGTTGAAGTATCAACGGCATTACACCAAAACTTTTGAGGTATGGATTGTTCATTAAGCATGGTTCTACTCATTTCTTGTAGGGTTCTATTCTTTCTTTCTACTACCCCATTCGATTGTGGAGTGCGTGGAGCCGAGAAGTTGTGAGTAATACCATTAGCGTCACAAAAGCTCCGAATTGCACTTCATTATCGAATTCCTACCATGATCCATCCTAATAGACACTATGGGACTTCCTAGTTGTCTTTGGATCTTTTGCTTAATATTTCAAAATAATTAAAGGTTTCGTTTTGTTCTTTAAAATTTTGTCCATGTATACCTAGAATAGTCATCCACTATGACCAAAGTATAGTAGTTGCCTCCATAACTTTGGATAGCGGATGGACCAAATAAATCCATATGTAGTAATTCTAGACACCTAGTTGTAGACACCATGTTTTTAGCTTTATGACTAGAATGAGCTTGTTTTCCTACATTACAAGCATCACAAAAGTGATGTTCATATTTCAACTTAGGTAGATCTCTTACTAGATCTTTGGATGATAGCGATTGAAGAAGTCGCATGTTGGCGTGACCCAATCTTCGATGCCATAAGGTCGAAGTATCATCCATAGAGGTAAGACATAGTTTGTCCTTAGGTTCATTACCGATTTTAATGACATAGACTCCATGTTTCCTAATTCCTTTTCCTATGGTAATGCCATTTTTAGTATCTTACTACGGTTTCGTAAAAGTACATTGCACTTTTTATCACATATTTGTCCTATACTTAAGAGGTTAAAGTTTAGGTTTTCTCGTGACACACATCGTTAATGGTTAGAGATTTGTTAGAAATCGTACCTTTACCGATGATTCTACTTTGCTATTTCCAAACACCACATTACCTCCATTGAAGGATTCATATGTGGAGAATAGATCCTATTGCCGGTCATGTGCCTCGTGCACCCGCTATCCTTGACCCATTCATCGGGGTCTAGATCGACCTTTAAGCACACCTAAAACAATAATAAACTCAAAGTTTGGTCCCCATTTGTTCATGGGTCCATTAGTGTTAAACATTCCATTCATGTTAGACATGTATGGATAAGATGAGTATGCATTCCATGGAGCAAAGTTTTGAAAATGAAAACCGTTTTGCATGTTTGGATTCCATCCCATTTGATGGTTACTTTTGGGTAAACGTTATTAGGTCTCCTAAATGAATTAGGTTTTGAAAAGATGGAGCTTTGTTTCTTGCAAAAGTAGGATTATATTTTGGAGGTGGTTGTCTAGTGGTGACATGAGTTGGTTTCTTCCTATTAACTATAACAAACTCGGTTCTAGATGAGGAAGCTACGTTATTGCTATTGTTTGCTACAACGATCCACGGATCCCTTTCGTACACTAGCGGTTCCCTTTTGGGGATCCATGGGATCCGCCACAACAATGGTGGTTTTTCTAGTTCCTTAACAAATTTTGTTTCTTTACTTTCACTAGTTGATGGATCAAGTTGTTGACTACCTAGACCCTTTTGATTGTTACCGGTTTTAACACCTTCGAGTATTGTATCTAAAGTGTTCGTACTCATTCTAGCAATTTTAGAATCTAAGTTATCCACTTGTGTTTGAAGTTGAGCATAAAAGTTCACATTCACCACTTGCTATTTTACCCTTTTCTAAACGTTTTAGTTTTGCTTTTAATTCTATGACTTCTTTATCTAAACGTTGATTTTGACTCTTTAAAAGCTTGTTTTTGTTAATTAGTTTTAAGCTAATATTGCATAGTTTGTCATATTCATTATGCAATGAGTCGTCATCGAGTGATGAACTACTATAGTATTCGTGACATACCTCGTCATTTGCCATGAGACAAATTTCTTCATCCTCCTCGTCGCTCATTCCCCATGTGCCGCTCACGAACGCCTTTTGATCATCCCGTTTGGGACACTTACTAATAAAGTGGTTTGGGTCCCCACATTTAAAGCAAGTACGATCATCCTTTGGCTTCTCGTCCTCTTTGCTTTTCCGAAAGCCTTTCTTATCGTCATACGGTTGTTTGACGTATCTTCCCTTTCTTCTAAAGAACTTTTTAAAGTCCCTTACCGCCATAGCGTACTCTTCGTCGTCACTACTCGAAGAGGAGTTCTCCTCATCGCTCGTAGCCTTTTTGGCTTTAAGGGCAAGAGATTTGTGTTTCTCTTTCACCTTTGAAGCTTGAATCTTTAGCAAGGACAAGCTCGTAGACTTTCGGGTTGCCTATGAGTTCATCGAGGTGAGAATTGTCAAATCTTTTGACTCTTGATCGCCGTCACCTTGGATCTCCACTTGATGGAAGTGCCCTTAGATATCTCCTAACATGATTACGGCTAGAAAAGATTCATCAAGTGCTTGTAAAGATGTAATAATAGTATTAAAGTTAGCAAATGAATGATCTATAGTTTCCTCATCCGATATTGAAAATTGTTCATATTGTTGAACAAATAAATCAATTTTATTATTTTTAACTTGTTGGTTGCCTTGATGAGTTACAACTAAAGAATTCCAAATTTCTTTAGAGGTTTTAAGCATAGAAATTCTTTCAATTCCTTTTCGGTAAAGCATTATATAAAACCATTTTGCTTCACTATTTTTAGAAAGCTTTTCTTCATTTCATCGTTTAGTTTATCATGAGGTATGTGAACTAAATTTCCTTTATCATCATTTGAGGTAGCCTCAAAATCACCTTCAACAATAATGTACCAAAGATCAATATCTTTAGACTTCACATATGTTTCGAATCTATTTTTCCAATATATAAAACCATTAGTTTCAAGTAGTGGTGGTCGTTGCATAGATTGCCCTTCCTTATAATTTTCAGAACCCATAGTGATCGAAAAGTTTTTAAAATACAATTTTATTTTAAAACTTTTATAAACTTAGCTCTTGATGCCAATTGTGGAAAACTAGAAGGGGGTTGAATAGTTTTGCCGATTTTACGTTAGTTTCAAAAACTTTTAGATTCGTTAATATGTGAGATCTTGTGGATGTAGAGAAAGTATAGATCTAATGATAAAGCAAGTAAATAAAGTAAAGCGAAGGGAAAGAAAAGACACAACCGATGTATAGTGGTTCGGCTACAAGGACAACTTCCTTGCCCTACTCCACTCCCGAGTCACCTACTCGAGAGTTCAAGCACTATGTCAACAAACTCCTTCACTTGGCGGAGAAGCCTTCACAACGTTGCTTACACTTTTCCGGTACAAAGCTAGATACCGAGTCCGTAACACGGTGGACCAAACCAACACGACTATTACACAACAAATATGTGAAATATCAAATACAAGATCTTCGCTATGAAATCTTGCGGAGTGACAAATCAATCAAGGACCCCTTGCTTGGATGACTTGTAGAATGCTCGTGATCTCGCCTTAGAGAAGGACCTATATGAGGATCACAATAGAAAGAAAGAAGAACAACTCTCTAGATCAAGTGATCTATATGTTAGAAGAGAATGAGAGTGTTTGAGAGATTTAGTAAGAAGAGGGTGAGTTAGAATGAAGAAATGGCTCTCTATTTATAGGAAAACTTCTTCACTTGTTCCCATGGATCCCACGGATCCCTTCCACTGGGATCCGTCTAGTGTAATCCTAGGGATCCGTGGAACGCCCTCTTTGCCCATGGGTTTTTGGTTATGGGTCATGGGTTATGGGTTGGTCCATGGGTTATCTTTAGATTCAATGTATCTAAGTATACATTGTATCAAGTCTTCTTGGGTATGGGTTAAGATCCATGGGTTATGGTCCATGGGTTATGATTTTACCCATCCTAATAAACTATTACAACAAATGCTTAATTACTACATTTTGTATTTAAATGGCTATATGTAAATGCTTTACAAAACTAACATGTATCCTTTATAATTATACTTAAGATAACATTATATTTGTTATCAACAAAACACAAAGAGATCGCAAAATATTAATAAACGGTTTTACGGTTTATTTGTATTAACAAAGGTTTTGCCACAATTACGGCGTAACTCCTTTAATGGGTTACAACGTAATTATCCTTCAGTTCTAATTCTTTCTACATTAATACAATAACCTTGTATTAGTTTTTAAATCAACTTTGTGGGTATGTTCACTGTAAGCCCTCACGAGACTACACTCGTCCACTTAGGACACCAAGTGGTTTAAAAGGCTTGTTGCATATGCTAAATGCAACCATGATTCCTACGAAAGTGAGTTAGATTTATTTTTGTTTTTCTTTTTATTTTTTAGAATTATGCTTGTTGGTTAGTGTGATTTCAGGGAATGAAGTTTTCTCGTGGATGCTTAAGCGAAGGCACGATTCTCTTCGTGGGCCTTCTTTCTTTTTGGAGCAAATTTCAGAGAAGTTCTCGCTCTAATTCTACTTTCTCTTCACCTTTATTTAACGTTTATTACAAAAGGGACTTTTTACATTTCAAGTGGGGGGCGGGAGTAGAATTATTACTTAAACTTTATTGCCCTCGTTTTTCTAGTTTATTTTGAAAAACTATGTCATTTTTAAAAATTTTGACATGTTTTTCTTAACCTAACTAGATTAAACCTTAGCCGAGCACATTATAACCCTTGATATTATATGGTGAGATTAGCCTTATGAGTGTGCCAGTAGCTTGTAAACTTTATAACTTGCCATTTGCATCATTTCGAGACCATAGACGAGGTATGTTGAGTTCGCTTAATGTATATGGAATAATCAGTTTGAGAAGGCAATATTATAGGATTATCACCCAAATAGCCTATATTTGTGTGTCTATCGATTAGTCACCTCGACTTTTCGACCCCCATGTTAAACCCTTTTGTTGCACTCACCTTTAGTGCAAGATACCCCTAGATACACCCGTCTGAGCCATTCCTTTTATTTTGTTTACCCAATATATATTACTTCGTTACACCCATTCACCTTAGCCTACCGTGTAGTCTTAATTTGTGATCGGGAAGTCATTGTTTGCCTAAGTTCAAGGTTCAAGTAGAGAGGTTCGAAAATCACGCTTTCGTCAAAGATCTATATTTGAAGATCATTGAAGACCCCCCAGATACTCATATTATGTTCATCTCAAGTGGGGGGATGTTATGTTTAGTTATGATGTAAAAAATAAAAAAATAAATAAAAAATAAATAAATAAAAAATAAAAAAATAATAAAAAAATAATATATTTGTAGTTATTTGAAGAATTGAGGAGGCCACCTCGGTCACATTTGAAGAATTGAGTTGGTAATTATTGCGCCAACAGTTGAAGAACAGGTGATGTACCCATCATGACGTCCGCTAATGCATCTACTTGGTATATCATGATCCGGTTTCTTCACCTTAAAACTTGAACTTTGGATGAACGGTAAGCGGTGATGACTTGGTTATAGGTTAAGACTATTTGCTTTGTTATTTTTACTTTACACTAATTAAATCCCATGTCTTATCATACCCTTTAGTCATGAAGCATGTCTAGGTGATGAAGCGAGCAATCTTTGGTGTCTTGGCCATGGATTTGGTCATGTATCATTGATTTTGTCCACTTTTCCATGACATGTTAGTAATGACAATTCTCCCTTAACCCAAGTCGTGTCTATCTATATTGCCTTCAAGAATTTTTTAGTCTTTAACTGTAGTGGTGGAGATTTATGTAACCGCCAAGCTTATGATATAATACATGCTATGACTGTGCTTTGAGTGATCACCCCGAAATTGAAACTTAGACTAGTTGAGAGAATTTGAGTATTTTGTTCCCATTTCGTGAGGTGTTCGGCTTTGATTTATTCTAGCATAAGATATTTTTAAACTCATATCTTCCAGGTAATGGGGGATATCTTTTTAGAAAAATTTTCTAATAAGGTCTACTTGAGGGAAAGTAGAGTTCATGTGGGGGATATTTGATAACATCAAATAGTCCTGTATGCTCGTATTTTATATAATTTATATGGATTTACGCTTGTTTTCCTTTATATTTCACTTTCAGGCAATTTACGAGCATTGGAGCTAATGAGACGCGGATTTGGAGATTTTCTTAAAGATTTATGATAGTATGCCTACTGTGAAGAAGCTACGACGTAACTCCATCTCTCACATTATGCCGTAGCTAGCGCGTTGACTCAGAAGACCAACTCAGCATCAATTACGGCGTAACTCCCAACTAAGGTTACTCCGTAACCAACTAGGTCAAGAAATGTTTCACGCCGCCATCAGATACGCCGTAACTCCTTTCAATGATTACGGCATAATCATACCAAATGTAACCTGCATTGAAGATATGGCGTAACCCTTCCCAAGTGTTACGCCATAACCAGCTTACCGAGAGCATAATTGAGGAATTATTGAAGTTACGGCGTAACTCTCAACTCAAGTTACGCCGTAACTAGATCGGGCCTTTAAATACCAGCCCTAATTTCTGCATCATTCACTTCACACCTAAAAGTAGAGAACGCCAAGAGGGTTCCAAAGGCATATCTTGAAGAGCATACGGAGCCATCTCCAAGGGAGAAATCACTCCCTAACAATAAGCATTAGTGATTATTTTATCTTTTACTTTCGATTCATGTATTTCATTATGTCCAACATTGAATCTTTGGTTTCTTTTAATATGATCGGCTAAGCACCTTTGGTGCTAGCCTAGTTATGATTCCTTAATTTTTTGTTTACGTTTTCATGCTTCCGTATATTTGTTTCTAGTGTATGCATACATAGTTCGATGGTAGTTACCATAGCTTCGGTAGTTTTGAATGGCGATCATATCTAGTTGCTTAGTAGAATTGACCAACTGACCCTAAGTAGTTAGGTTGAGTGGGGGATGGTAAGAATTGAGCAACTGACGACCCTTCCTTACTTGTGCAAACTGACCAAATGATCATCGGTCGTTTGGATGAACTTAAGAAGTTAGGGATGAGTGTCTAAGATGCTAGCGCCCGGGCACTCATTATTTCGAATCTTGCATGTAGAGGTACTTAATGACTTGGCTTAGGGGACTAAAAAAAACTCGACTTTCAAGGGTAGTAGCTTGATCTCGGGTGGAAGCCTTTGCTGATAGGTTAGGACGAACTGACCAAATGCTGTCCTAGCGACTTAAACCCCCACTTGAATCAATTGGAAGTAGTAAAACGTGAGCATTACATGATAGGATAAGTAACTAGGTTAGCACACTTTACCTCTATTGATCACAACTACTATTTAATTTTCGCATTTATTTCTTGTTTTGTAGTTAATTAATCATTTCAATCCTTAAAGTAATTAAAACCAGTGACACCTAGACTTAATTAAGATCCGCTCACATAGCTCTTAAGACGACTTTGGTTTTACCGATTACTACACTACACACGACCGAGTACACTGCCCGTGAGTGCATAAGGTGGACCATAGGTAAACGAGATTTAATAAATATTAAAACCTGGTCAGAAAACCTGCATCACTAACCCCGCCTCTTTCATGTGAGAAGTATATGTTTCAATGTCAAACTTGGGTTTTGGACCTAGAGGAGTATCCGAAGCATTCTCTAAAGCGTGTTATGAGGCATTAACGGATCCGGATGATTCTGCCATAGTGACCCGAAGGGAATGGGGAATAGCCTAACTTAAACGAAAAAAGAAAAAAATGAAGTATACCTGACTAGAAGACGAAGGGCGCAAAAGATCGTTCGGCAGAAAAACACAGAATGCGTGTGTGTGAAAAAAAAATTACGGTGGTAAAAATGAAATAACAAGGGGTATTTATAGGCAAAAGTGGGGGTAGGGGTGAAACGTCGTGTCGTGTCAGACGGTGACGTGTAGCCTTCTCACACCATTTGATCACAAAGCCTCTCCACGTGTCACAATTTGGGAACACAGTAAAAAAGACGCCGCCCCATCATGGTATTTCATTTATAATTTTTGGCAGCATGCGTATAATATCTCATACGTAATTTAAAAAAAAAAGCATCAACAACAAACCCCTCATAAAGAAACAACGAAGTGGCCTCTTCAATATCATGTTATCAATAAATAACACGATACTGGGGGGACATGTTGGCGTATGTGTCCGAAGTGACCATCCGAGGGGCTCCAAAGTCATTTGGACAGACCACGACAAATCAACTAGACCAAGTATAAGACCAGGCTATAAGCCGAGGACCCTCAGGTAAAGACAAGACTCTTCACATATATAAAGGATGGAAGTTACTGCATTTAGGTCAACTCTTTTAAACCCTACTTTTACACATAGTAATACTTTATATCATATTCTCATTCTCACGCCAGAGCTTAGTCTAGGGATAAAACCTTAGGTGAGGCTAACACGTGTTTCTTTAGTATTCACAGATCCGAAGGGCTAGACGAGGCGCCTACCGAAGGATCTTAGCTTGTTTGGGGTGAAGACACATTTTTACCTCAATAGGGGACAACGAGCGATGAGAATTATTCGATAACGGGTCAATTATTTATTTATTTTTAGTAAAAGTCAAAATGAGTAGGGTCGGGGTCGGTTTAAATTAAACGAAAAAAAAACACTTCTTTTAGGCAATTAACACTAACAAACGAGCGACATATTTCTATCAAATTCATCTATACTACCTTATAACGGGTGTATGACCCTCTCTTATATTAATTATTTTAAGACTGCCAAAAATATATTTTTAAGCAAATACTACCTTATAAGCGTTATTTACAAGTATTTAAAGCATACATAAAACTAAAAAAAAGCTCTACTCATCTAATACAATTAATACACTATTAAAAACACCCCTTCACCAAAAAATACAACTATTTAACCACAATGTATAATATAATTAAGCTTACAAGCCATAAATCTAAAATTTATTTGATATCTTCATTATTTGTCTGTGACGGACATGCGAACACACTACTAGATATTTGGTGCTGTTAATATTTATTTTAAGGTATTCGTCGCCGCAACGCGAGGGTACCCTACTAGTCTTAAATAATATCGACTAGACTTGTAATCTATTCTCGGTTATAAAATATAAAAATAAGACAAGCTAAGATTGACTAAACTGAATTGCGATCCTATAGAAACCCTCAACTTTTAAAAAGCCTACAAAGCCATGCAGCTTATGACACGTGTCCCACACCAACTTTATCCTCCTCCTTCTAGTTTTTCTTAATATTTTAGGTTAAAGGGCATTTGAGTCATTTGACTCATTTTTTAAATTCCACCCCAAACTTCAAACGTAAATAACTTTCAAATGATACTTTTACGAAAAATCGATTTCATCATAATTTTTTTAATTTAATTTTCTTTAATTTGATATGCATTTTGATATATAAATCAAAACATTTTTTAGATTTCAAGTGGGTTATGATTTTCTTGAAATTTTTGGCATATTCTGTAAAACCCTCAATTTTGAACCATTAAAATTTTTGCATCAATTTTGAATTACTTTGAATTATTTAAACTTATGTTATATGTATTGTTACAACCTGAAAATACAAAACGATATTGAAACATTTGAATACAAATATAATATAAAGTTTGAACCATGTTATAATTTGAATGACATAATACGCTACCTAACTTAGAGTATATATACTTCGGATCAAACTATAACCTAAGTACATATTATCACACGTTAATTATATTGTTTGGACTCTTTCTATAAACTTGGACTTATGGAAATTAACTAAATTACAAAAGCCCAAACTTTCAGCCTATAACCCTCCCCCAAACACACTAAATTCGGCTTAAACACCCCCCAAAACCGATTCTTAGATACCCTAAAAACCAAATATCGGTTTCTTCTCTCCTCCCTAAAATGACTTTCTTCAAAACCCTAATACCAATATACGGCTTCAAAGAAATTCCTCCAATTCGATTCTAAATTAAAACCTAGTTAATTGCTATTCAGCTAATACAAGAAGAAGAAGATGGAGGTGCTATTTGGTGATTAATCCATGGTGTGCTTGTGTGATTTTCTTGGTGATTCGTTGCTAGGTAATCTATGTTCTCCTTTTTTTTATTCAACATATATGTATACATCTATATGAAAACTGAATATATAATATGTGTAACATAATGATATGGGTGAAAAGGGGTCAATTATAATCTTTAATAACCAAATATGAAACCTAATTACAATCGGATTAAGGTTGGGATGAAGAAAAGGTTCAATTAGGGTTTAAGTATTGTTGTTTTGATCGGGATAACTTTGTAACCTGAATTTGTATGTGTTATAACTTGAGTTCCACAAGTGATTAATTATGTGTTTTTTCTTGTAATCCATATTTAATTTCGTAGTTAAGTTTTCCAATTGGTTTGGATGAATTTGGAGTTGTTTAGGTCGTGTTTTTGAATTTTATGAAATCATGTGTCAAAGCTGAATTCTGAGAACCTAATGTCAGTCGTCGTATTTGATTTTTCATTTTCAGACCAAAGGGGGTTGAGAGATCTCCTTTTACAAGATGGATAACTAAGATATTTGTGTCTTTCTAGAATTTTTGGGGATTTTTATGAAGTGTTGAAAGGGGGTAGACAGGCATGTACTTTTAGGGTGTTTCAGCATGTCAAAACCTGGACAGGTCCGAGTAAATGATTTTTGAAACCATATCTACGATTGGAAATAAAATATGAGAAAAATCATGGGTAACTTAACAAATAGGGGTATCATATATATCTAATTTGAAATTTATGGAGACATTTAACTGGGATAGAAAAATACAAACTTTCTGATCTAAATCTGTTAATTAAAATGGAAGGCATATAAAGAGTATAACTTGTGATTTCATGTGATTAAATGATTGATGGGTTTGTGTGATTACATGCTATGTGTTATGAGTTATATGAACATGATTAATTATTTAAGTGATGAGATTATGCATGTTTAGATAGCTTTCAATGTGATTATTAATTGTTGCTATTCCATGATTTTATGTGAGTATGATATGCGTGTTTTGCTTTATAAATATCTTATTAACATGTAATATGATGAAGATGAGTCTTGTGATATTCAATGGAATTGAAATAGGTATGAAATAGTCTTAATATTCTTGTGGACATGTTTATGTGAAATGGTGTTAAATAGTTATATAGGTGATATGAATTAGGGCTTGTAATTACTACATTGCATGTGTTAATGATGTTATGTTGCCTTGAATGATCTTGTTAATGTTCTCATGTGTGAATTTCTATACCTCCTGATGTTTTGATGAGTTTATGACTTTAACATGAAGCACATGATGATTGGTGAGAAAACGGAACTAAAGTGATGAATTTGGGTATGTTAGTTAATTGGTATACTTTGCATGCTAGGCTGTCCAGATTTTAGGCCACATTGCTAGGGGTGTATTTTGATGATGCTTCTATGTTTTTGCATGATTCTTGAGCCTAAATGTAATAATTTTCTGTGTACTTTCTGAATATGTTGGGCTTGTAGCATTTGGAGGCATAGAAATATGATTTTTACATTTTAGAAGTTAGGTTGTCAAATCTGATAATCTAGGACATAATTTTTGTTATGGTGTTTGATTTTTCGTGACCAAACTATTAAGAGTTTAGACCTATCCTTCTCCATTTATGATTTTTCGGATATTTGAGACCTCTATGATATTTGGTGGAAATTATTGAATTGATTTAATGGGGTAGTTAAGTCCAAATTTTGGGGGTATACCTTCTATGCACTTTCTGTACAGGTCTAGAAATATGAATTTTTAAGCCATACTTATGCTTTGAAATAAAATCTGCAAAAATTTGTGAACGTACTTAACTGGTATAAGAACACCTGAGAATTATTAGAGTTCTTTTGATGGGTCATTAAATTCGTATAAAATTGGTACATACTTGAATTAAAGAATAAAAGACACTATAAGTATGATAATAAGTATAAGACCTATAACATTAAGAAAAGCTTATGAAATAAATACATTTGTGATATGTGAATATAATATGTGTAGATTCCGTGAAGAGGAAGTGATTCGTCTCTTGTGATCCTTTTCTCATTTGCTTCCTTTGCATAAGGTACATATATTCTGTCCTTTTTTAGTAAGGACATCCATTGGTATCGTTACCCGTTATTACTATTGATATTCATTCTGTTATCTGATTGATATCCATTTTGATATTCGTTTTGATATTTGATTTGCTATCTCATTCTGATTTTCGTTGGTTATCCGTTTGATATGATTCAGTTCAGTATTTGATATGATATGCTTCAGTTCAGTATTTGATATGATTATGATTGCTCTTGTATTTCCTAGCTTTTGTATCAGTATTCCTAGCTATGGAGGTACCATATATGGCCATGTCATTGAGGCACCGGTGGCATGACACTATCTGGGGCGGTGTGATTAGTCCCCGACATTCCCATTTTTGTATGTGATATATAACACTTTTTTGGCCATTATGATTATCTGAGTATGTATGCTAGCCTTGAGCTAGTATATGTACTACATTGTTTTGGAGGGAGCGTATGGATGCATCCTATGGAATCTGTATCTGTATCTGGTGATTGGTCGATGTGTGTTCCTACACCCCATCATATTCTGGTACATTGTGAGCTAGCTACTCCATGTACAACTTATGAAATTGACGGTATATGATTTGTGATATGATTATGATAAGATTATTTGGCCTATTCATGTATCATGCTTAGGCAGTTGGACAATGCACTCTGATCCTATATTGATATATATTTGTTGTGCACTATGAGTCAGTATCTGATTCATATGCATTTCGTATTCTGTTTCATTTGACATTCTCTCAGCAGGCTCTTTTCTTTTTCTTTGATTTGACATAATTTGATCCGTATTTCATTTGATTGTCTTATTGTCAGTTATTATCTATATCTGTTCACTGAGCGTTAGCTCAGCCGCGTTTTCTTTTCCATGCGACATGTATTTAGCTGGAAGCAGGGATTCTGGGAAAAGAGTGTGAGAATAGGAGCTTAGAAGACCTACCTTAGTGAACCCTCATTATTTGGACTTATGCATTTTAGACTATCTTTTGATTTAGTATTTTGGATTATTTCGTTTCAGTTGGTTGTTATGTTTTGGACCTTTTGGAAGTCATATATTTTGTGACTTTTTATGATTTTAATAAGAGACTTCCGCTTGCATTTTTATTAGTACGTTATGATATGACTCCATACTATGACATTCGGACCTTTGTCGGGTTGGGGTGTTACATATTCGACCCTACTTTTGTCTAATTTAAGGGTTGAATTATGCAAAACTTAAAACACGAAACTTGTAGTTTTTTTGCCCTTCTTTATCCAGAAATTTGAACCACTCAATTTCGATATGATATGAGTGAGATATCGCATTTTAAAAATGACGTTTTACAAAAAATTTAGTGCACACAAAGTGTTTGATAAAATGCCTAAAAGAGATTTTTTTTTTTTTTTTTTTTTTTTTTTTTATGAAAGTACATTTAAATACACTAATTGGTGTAACACAATATTTTATTTTGTTATTATTGTTATTTTTAGCTTTTTTTAACTTATCAACAAGACTAAATGATGAACAGACTAACTGATGAACAACAACCATAAACATTGTGACCTTAACTGATGTACATTGTGCTTTTTTTTTACAAGTGATGAACATTATGATTTTTTTTGGAAAACTGATAAACTTATGAACATTATAATTTTTTTAGAAAACTGATGAACTGATGAATATTATGATTTTTTTTTGTTAGAAAACTGATGAACAACGTAATCTAAGTTATTAACATTGTGATATAACTAATGAACCAAAATTAAGAGAACTGATGAGCATTTTGATGAACTTATGAACAACTCTTTTTATTGATGAATAACAATTTTTATTGATGAACAATACTTTTTATTGATGAATAAATGAACATCTCTTTTTATTGATGAACAACACTTTTATATTGATGATCAACAACACTTTTTATTGATGAACATATGAACAACTCTTTTTTTTACGAACATATGAACAACTTTTTTTAATGATGAACAACACTCTATATTGACAAACAATTGAACTCTTTTTATTGACGAACAAATAAACAACTCTTTTTATTGATGAACAACACTTTCTATTAATGAACAAAGCATACGATAAACAATGTTTTCTATTGATGAACATTGCGATGTAACTGATGAACAAAATTAAATAGAACTGATGAACAACTCTTTTTATTGATAAATCATACTTTTCATTGATTAACGAATGAACAACTCTTTTTATCGATAAACAACACTTTTTATTGATGAACAATACTTTTTTGTTACAAAACTAATGAATAACAGGATTAACTGATGAACATTGTTATGTAACTGATGAATAAAATTAAAGAAAAAAAATTTCAATAATTTAAATCGAGTACATAAGCAACAGATGTATCATTTCTAATTCAATCCATACACGTCAATTTGTTGGAATCACTCCTAGTCTTATTCAAGTGTTAGTGATTCATATGTAATAGTTAGCTTAATATGGCCTTTATGTTAGTAATTATGCTTAGGCTTATGTAGAAGGCCCATAAGCCTAGGCCCAAGCCCATAAGAGAAAGGAAGGGACTAGGAGTGTTGCCCTAGCTCCCTCTCCTATAAATACCTTGTAATAACCCTCACTTGAGGGTTGGTTGTTCAATTTATTCTCTCATTCACTCCTACGCATAACCGGTCTTACTCATACGTGTGTGTTTGTTTGATTATTGTTCAACCGATCATTCTCCTTCTCTATCTCTTACATATTGATGCTTATGTTACATATATGGTGACCTGACAGTGGTATCATTCGCCAAATAGTTGGGTGAATCATTTTCGTTGTTTATGTGAGTTTCGGTCTTACGCGTAACAACGAGTGATACTTTGGTTCGCTTAAAAACGTATTTTTTACACTTTTTAATCCAAGATTCTTGTCCTTTCAACGTTCTAAGGTGTTAAAATAACTGTTTTTGGCAAAAAGTTTCAAACTTTACGCGTAGATCTTTGTTTTTAAGCTTGGTTTTATACGTGGTACTAGTTCTACGCGTAACTGTTTTATAAGCTTTAGATCATCAAGTTTCACACTTTTGTGTTATTTTGGTGATATTGAAGCTATTTCATCACAAAAATCTGGTTTGGAAACATCAAGTGGCAGAAATCACTTTTGGCTAACTTTTACGCGTAAGTGAAACCCTAATCTTACGCGTAACTTGTCCTTGGTTTGATCTTCAGTTTTCGTGGTTTACTCCGTGTTTTCTTGCTTGGATAAGCCTGAAAACACGTCGACTTTGGATATCTTTTGCATTGTGATAGTGTAAAAGATCACTTGGGCAAAACCCTAAAATTACGCATAAGCATAAGCTTACGCATAGAATTTTTTACCCATAAGATTTATCTTACGCCTAAGCTTTGTCTTACGCGTAAGTTAATCCTACGCCTAAGTTTTCTACGCCTAACTTATTGTTTACGCATAACTTTAGTGTTTTCTCCTTACTTACGCGAAGCTAATCCTACGCGTAACTATTGTCATACGCGTAACTTTGGTGTTTTACGCATAAGTGGTACTTGGCTTTTCCGTGATTTCTACGCTAAGGACTCTTCATCAACAACGGTTCATTCGACTACAAAGATCCATTTAACACCACAAGTTTTCAACATGTCACAACCACCATACTCTAACTATTTTCCCTACACTTATCATCAACAACAACAACAACTAAGTCCACAACATCAACAATTTAATCATCAACAACAAATTTATCAACAACAATTTAATCAACAACATACCCCACAACTTGGAGCAATTCCACAACCTCAAATGGTTCAACCTCCACCTAGTCTTCAAGTACAACCTTACACAAACTTCTACAATCAACATCCATCAAGGAATACTATGAAGGAACCGACATGGTTTGGCATGATGTGTGAAGCCTTAAGTAGCCAACAATCAATTCATGAAGCTGGCTCACTTGATAGACCTCCAATGTTCACTCCCGGTAATTATGATCAATGGGTTATAAGGTTCTTTAGGTTTTGTTATCTAAAGAAGCCACATGGAAAGTTCTTAAAGAAGGTCATTATGGAAGGTCCATTTCAGATGCCTACTGTTATTACACCCGCAGATCCAGATGTCAATCCACCAAGAGATGCTGCCACCAACATTGCAACTATCTCAGACCTCACTGGTGATGAACTTCTACACTTTGAAGCCGATGAACTAGCAATGCAATACATCCTTTTGGGACTACCCAATCCGATCCTTCGAAGTGTTGATGCTCAAAAGATAACTAAAGCATTGTGGGAACACATTCATCTTCTAATGGAAGGCACATCACTCAATCAGGAAGACATGGAATCCAAAATCTACTTGGCTTATGAACACTTCATGATTGAACCCGGAGAGACATTAGAGTCATATCATCATCGTTTTCCAGATATCATTAATGATTTGGACAAACACAACATCATCATGCCACAATTGTCACAACACTAAGTTCCTAAGTAGTCTTGGTCCGGAATGGGAGAAGTATGTCATTTTCTCCGTCAAGCTAAGAACCTTCATCATGCTACATAGGGATTGTTGTACGACTATTTGAAGCCTCACCAAAAGAAGTTGACAAAGAAAGGACTATCCGTGGACTCGACTTCACGTACAATTCACGATAATCAACAACTTGCGTTGTGGGCTCAAACTAATCTTCCTCCTCAAACATTTCAAGAACTACTCCTCAACCAACTGCAACCATCACACCATATGATCATCACAAGAACAACCTCAACAAACTCAATTGGTTCCATACAACAACAACAATGCTCAAGCACTTTATAGTGAAGTCGATGAGGACTCGCTTCTTTCGATGAATTGCAACAAGGATTTGTTATGATTGCTAAAGCCTTCGGTCGGTATACAAACAAATCCAACAATCGCATTCGCTCCTCATCCAACACAAGGAACCAAGTCATTGTGAACAATGGACGTGTTGAAGTTCGTAACCGTGGTTATGGTCGTCGATGGGAGGTGGTCAAGGGTTTAATGCTATTGGAAGGAATAACCGGGTGCTCCACAACAACAGAGCTCAAGTGGTTGAACAAGGGAATGCTCGAATGGGGTTAATGGTCTTCGTTGTTATAACCGCAATGAAAAGGGTCATCGGCTAATGCATGTCCTAAGTCGAGGACAAGAGGCGGTGCATATTTCAAAGAGGCTTTGCTCTTGGCTCTTAAGGATAAAGTCAGGTGGAACTCTTAACAACAAGGAACAAAGCTTTATGGCGGATCTGCACTCGATGATGACATGGAAGACTTGCGAGCTAATGCAAAGATGATGTTGATGGCACAAATGCAAGCTCTACACATGAGTGACACAGCCCAGGTGTATGACATCGATGGCTTATCTCAGGTACCTGAACAAAATATACTCATCCCTGATCTGATATCTCCGCCAATTTCTCCATCCGACCAGGATCAGAGTGTTCAACATGAGCAATCCACATCTCATTCCAATGATTATCAAGTAGATCCCGTCGTTATATTTGACGATCAAGATGACCTTATGGTTAATATTGATAATCAAGGTTGACTCCATGATTATATTTGAGGATCTAAATAATGATCATGTTGAGACTCACGTTGAACAAAATGAGCTTCGGTCTAATAGATAAATTGAGCTCCTGACTTTAATTAAAGACCAACACTCTCGGTTGGAAATTTGTACGAAATTAAAAGAGAAAAATGCACTGTTAATTAGGGATAATGAATGCTTAATTCGACAAATCAACTTTTTTAAAACTCAAGAAAACCGTGAAAAAGGTTTTGAAGTCGCTTTTGCTAAATCTCATCAAAACGAAAAATCATTAGAACGACAGATACGTGATCTAGCCGCTTCCAAGAATGCTCTGTTGTCTCAAATAGAACAACCTGAAACATGAACATAAGAAACAACTTAACGCTCTTACTTTGAAACTCAAAAAGCCAAGGTGAGTTGTTAACTTGTCAAAAGCAGTTCTCGAGTACAAACAAGATTCCACTAAACGAATAGATAACTATCTTGAAGAAATTGTCGACTTATAAACCAAAATCAAAGAGTTTCAGAATGTTGTTTACAAACATGGTGAGTCAATCACAACCATTCAAAAGTTTACTTTAAAACCTAATCCAAATGGATATGGACCAATTCTTGCGATTACAAACCTAAGTTTTCAAATAGAGCATTCAAACCAAATCTCGAAGTTTACATGCGTAACATAGAATTGATGATTCAATTATGACTATTGTTGAATATAATCGCATGGAGGAATTAGATGCAGATGACGAGAGTCGGTCAAAAATGGAAAATATCATTTATAACAAACCATTTAGCTATTCAAAAGCCGTTACTTTTGTCAAACAACAAGATACTTCTAACAAACCTTTTGTTATCACACCAGTTTCTGAAGTTAGTCCCAAACAAAATGGTGCACAAATTAATGGTCCTTTACCTTCACTTAGTGAAGTTAAAACAAAAGCCGATAATTGTCGCGTCATAAAATACTTTGACACTTTCTTATCTGACCTCAAAATTTTGAAACGTGAGATTGAATTTCATTCTGAAATAAAAGTTGAACATTTTCAATCGCCAATGGCGCGAGAACATCGAGACATTCTTCAGAAAAGACTTTTACCCCATGTTAAAAATTTGAAAACTTGTGCACTATATTGGGAAAGAGATTTTCACAAGGAACTTGGTCTCATGAAAACCGTTTTCGAGAAAACAGAAACATCGATTTCAAATACTAAACGTAAAAAGAAATTGTTGCGAAAAGATGTTGATCGACTCTTGGAAGATGTTATCTGTGCTGATATCAATAATCTGGTTTTATTACAATGCATGCATATGCATCTGATCATATCACTGCTGATTCTGTTGAAATTGTGGAGAATACTGATAATGTGCTTCAAATCGAGTCTTTAAAAGCTGAAAATGAACGACTGTTAAACGAACTTTCAAATTCAAAACGTCGTCATCAATGGTGTCAAAAATATTGTCAAAATCGTGAACTTGCTTTGCAAAACAAAATCCACCAGTTGAAATCACAACCGTTTAATCCAAAACTTGAGCAACTGGATGATCAAAACGTGTCTTTTAAGTGTCAAATCTCAAAATATGAACATGAACTTTCAAAAGTTAAACATTAATATGGTGTCATATTTGATTTAATCAAACAGACTAGTAATGAAGCATCAAACGAACTTGATCATTATCTTGCACACACTAAAGAAGTCATGAATTTTGCTGGAAATCTTCGTTCTGAAAATCAAGATTTGGTGCACACTATCATTAAATTACGGTAAATGTTAGGAAAGTATGAACAAGTTCAACCTAGCATCATTAAGAGAATTGCACCTGTAACAATTAGCAAACGTGAACCCATAATGCCTACTGACCAAACACAAGTTACTAATGTGCTTCCCTCTACTGAAACAGGAATAGTTGCCTCTTTTCCAAACGTCCGCACTTTACAGCCTAGAAGCAATACAAGGAAGAATAGGAAGTTGCGACCTAAGAAAAGACAAATAAAGAATGCTGAAGTAGAAGAACACCGTAGGACTTTGAATAAGACTCCAGTTGCACCCACTTTAGATATTGCGTCTAGCAAATGTAATGGAAAAAGTGTTGTAACTAATGTTGAACCCTTAAGTACTTTTGATATTCAGTCTAATGCATCTTGTGTTATTTGTCGTAAAAGTATGCTTTCTGATTCTCATGACAAATGTGTTGCTAGAGCTATCTTGTCTCGTTTACGGAATCCTAAGATCCGGAATACCTCTAGGCCCACTACTGCTTCTAAGTCTGTGCTTGGTAAACCGCCCTCTTTAGATTCTAAGAAACACATTGATGTCCCTGTAGCTCCAGTCTCAACTCCAAGGAATGTAGTACCACCTAGTGCATTCACTAAGACTAAAGCTAAGACTAGTTGGAGATGGCAGAAATGGATACATAATACACTAGGATTTAAATGGATGCCTAAAATCATTGATGGGTGTATTTTAACTATAACTGCTTTGGAACCCTCTAACTCTTCGGGTTCCACATCTACTTCTATTCCATCCGTGTCGTGCATGTGTAATGCGGTGATATGATCATCCTTTGATTGTTGATAGCGGTGTTCCCGACACATGACCGCAATCTTAATCATATCGAACTTTGTTGCAAAGTTCATTGGCACTGTCGATTCGGAATGATCACTTCAGCCTATCATGGGCTACGGAGATTACATCAACGGCAACATCGAAATTAGCAGGGTTTATTATGTGGAAGGCCTCGGTCACAATCTCTTTTCTGTTGGTCAATTTTGTGATGGAGATTTGGAGGTCGCTTTCAGGGAGAAAACTTGTTTCATTCGTGATCTACAAGGAAATGATCTTATGTCTGGCCAACGTTCATCCAGTCTCTACACTATCTCCATGCAAGACATGATTGCTTCATCTCCCATCTGTCTTCTCTCTAAGGATACATCTACAAAATCTTGGCTATGGCACCGTCGCCTCTCACATCTAAACTTTCAAACCATAACCAACCTTGCTCGACACAAACTTGTTGAAGGTCTCCCGAGATTCCGGTATTCCAAAGATCACCTATGCTCAGCTTGTGAACAAGGGAAAAGCACTCGTGCTCATTTTCCTTTAAAGGTGGAACACAGCTCTCAGCATGTGCTTCATCTTCTTCACATGGATTTGTGTGGCCCGATGCGCGTGCAAATGATTAATGGCAAACGCTACATCTTGGTAATTGTCGATGACTACTCACTATGGACTTGGGTCTACTTTCTTCGAAGTAAAGATCAAGATCCACAGATGATCATCACCTTTCTCACGAAAATTCAAGTTCGACTCCGAACACCGTCCGCCAAATCGTAATGACAAAGGAACCGAATTTGTTAACCAAACTCTTCGAGAATTTTATGAGAAAGTGGGAATTGAGCATCGACATCTATTGCACGTACACCGAACAAAACGGAGTTGTTGAAAGATGAAACCGAACGTTAGTGGAAGCGCAAGAACAATGTTATCAATGCTAAACTTCCAGTTACTTGTGGGCGTAAGTCAGTATCAACTGCATGCTATGCTCAAAATCGTACAATGATTACTAAACGCCACAACAAAAAACCTTTTGAGCTTATCCATAACCATAACCTGAATCTCAAAAACTTTTATGTATTTGGATCCCTTTGCTATCCGAATAATGATCGTGATGACTTTGGTAAGCTCAAAGCCAAAGCTGACATTGGAGTATTTATAGGATATTGTGAAAATTCTAAGGGTTTTCGGATCTAGAATCATCGTACAAAGCAGGCTATGGAAACGATTCATGCTAATTTTGATGAACTTACAGAAATGGCTTCCTAGTATAACAGCTTGGAACCCGGTCACAACCGCTTAAACTTCCCCCAAACCCTATCATCAGCTGAAACAAGCCCTCAGCTTACTCGTCAACAAATGGAAAGACTATTTGCTCCTCTGTTCGGTGACGACATTGATGAGCGTGCTCGGTGTATCCATTGCTTCACGCTCAACCCGATAATACTCTTATACCGATACACTGCTACAACAACTATCATTGAAGAAGCACCACCGATTGACTCTACAACAACAGTTGAACAAAGCGCTTCAATGACGTCAACCAACACGATATTCTTAATGAAGTACCCCACCGCATATTTTGATCCAAATCGTTCTTTAACCCGTTTGCCAATGAAACGATGTACGATGTCGCGGAATCATTAACAAACCATTTGAATCCTCAAAATCGCACAATGTATACCAACATCAACCCTCGGACATCGTTGGACAAAAGATCATCCTCTTGAAAATATTATTGGCAACCCTAATCAACCGATCGTTACGAGACAACATCTTCACACGGATGGTGAACATTGCATTTATGCACTCACCGTCGCTAATCCGAACCTAAAAACATTAAGGACGAATGACAAAAGACAATGGATTGAATCCATGCAAGAAGAACTCAACTAATTCAAACGTCTTGAAGTATGGGAATCGGTTGAAAGACCAACAGGGTCTATGTCATTGGTCTCAAATGGATATGGAAAAACAAATTGGATGCCAAGGGAACGAATCGAGAAATAAGTCACGTCGGTGGCTAAGGGTTATAAACGAGGAAGAGGGTATTGACTTTGAAAAATCATTCGCTCCAGTTGCTCGTCTTGAGGTCGTTCGGATTTTTCTCGTGTTCGCGCTCATATGAACATAACGGTCTTTCAAATGGACTTCAAAACTTTTACGAATGGGCAACCGAAGAAGCGGTTTATGTCACCACCGTAAGGATTCGTTGATCCCGAGTTCCCGAACCATGTCTACAAACTAAACAAAGCTCAGTATGGTCTCAAACAAGCTCCTCGGGCGTGATACGATAAGTTATCATCCTTCCTCATTGCCAATAAATTCACCAAAGGTTGGTCGATCCCACACTTTTCATACAATATCACGGGCTCACATCTTAATCGTTCAAATCTATGTGGATGACATCATTTTGGGTCAACACATTTAAAATACTCAAATGCTTTTGCAAAATTAATGACAAAACATTTTGAAATGTCAATGATGGGTGAACTCACATTCTTTCTAGAAATGCAAGTTCATCAATCACCTGTGGTATTTTCTTGAGTCGGTCCAAATATGCCCTTGAACTGTTAAACAAATTTAGAATGCAAAAGCTGTGACACCTATGCCACACCAATGGCTCATACCAAGAAGCTAGACGATTTACATGGGAAATTGGTGGACCCTACCAAATCCGTAGTATTATTGGGTCTCTCATGTATCGGACACAAGCGGGCTGATATTGTGTTTGCCGTATATCTTTGCTCCCATTATCGGTCAAGACCAATGAAACCCACCTCTCTAAGGCTAAAAGAATCCTCGATACATCAAGGGAACCATTAACTGGGATCCGTATCCGAAGGATTCGGTTTTGAACTAATAGCTTTTTAGACGTTGATCACGCACGATGCTTAGATTCACGGAAAAGTAATTCAGAGCACTACAATTTCTTGGTGATAAATTGGTGTCATGGCAATCGAAGCGCGGGATTGTACATCGCTCTCCTCAGCGAAGCGAGATATGTAGCCATGTCGGCATGTTGTGCTCAAGTCATTTGGATGAGAACACAACTCAAAGACTATGGTTACGTGTTTGACAAAATTCCGATGTCTTTGCGACAATCGAGTGCCATTGCGATCTCGCAACTCGATTCAACATTCAAATCAAAGCACATCGATCTTGATATCATTTCATCAAGGACCACGTGGAGCAGTCTTCGTTGAATTATACTTTGTGGGTGCAGAATACCAACCGCGATCTCCTCACCAAAGCCTTAGCTCCTGTTAGGTTTAATGAATTGGTCCACCGGATTGGTATGCGGTGTTTGACTCAAGAGGAACTTGATGAACTCTTAAAATATTCTTAAAAACCAGTCAACCACCAAAATCTTTTTGTAAATATCTTTCAAAAACAAAATACAAAAATATATAATCTGATAAAACAACAAAAATATTCTTCTATCTATATCTCTTTCAACATGGCAAGTACAAATCTTCCGTCAACACTCAAATCTTTCAAAATTCAGTATTTTTCCGATCAAGTGTTGAGGGGGAGAAAGCAAATATTTTTCAGTTTCATAAAACCTTGTACTTGCATGTTATCTTATCTCGGTTGTTCCTTTAATAACGGTGGTCACATTTTTGGTTTACTAACACTCCTCGGACTAAAATTTATAAACTTTCATTATTTCTTAAGTCGAGGGGGAGTGTCGTCAAAGTTATTTCCAAATATTCTTCGTTTGGTAACCAAAATGGAAGTTAAAGGCATTGGATGTAATTGGTAGAGGTAGAGGGACTGAAAGTGTCAAAAGTTTAAAGTATTTTCTAATTAAACACTCCACCTAACATTTACTCTTCACATTTATTATACTCACCAAACTCATCCTACGCATATAAATCATTCTTCAAATCTGGTTACTTGATCATCAATTTGTAAGTGATTCTGTGTTTATAACAAGTTTTTAAACAATGGTTTTGAATCTTTCACAAATCCAGCGGTTAAAACTTGAGATTTTGTGATTTTAGTGTTCTACGCATAAGCGTATGAACACATAACCGTGTTTGAGTGTTTTTTTTGGTTAAAATGATTATGTCAAAACGTTCATTTAATCACTATGAGTCCATTTTTATCATCAATACTCGCCCAGAAATATGAATTACTTGATATTGTGAATTAGGGTTCATGCGTTAGTTTGGGGGTTTTCATATGTGAACGTTTTTGGTGATAAAGATTGTTGTATGAGGTTGTTTCAAGTTGAATTGATCATATTTAGACCCAGAAATTACCCAGAAACACTAATGATTCATAAATTGGAAACTAGGGTTTATGTTCATACGGTTTGGGTATTTTTTATTCATGACCTATTTGATGTTAAAACTTGGATAAGACAACTTAATAGGCTTCTTAGACTTACCAGAATCATTTTGGTGTAATTCCTATGGCTAAATCTCTTACTCGTAGAAATTAAACCTTAGGGTTTAGGTTTACGCATAAGGGTTTTACGCCGTGAATCGCTTGATGAGTTTTGCATGCTTGATCCGATGAATATTGAATGTATGTGTTAATAATTGGTGCTATGATTAACTTATTTCGTGTTTATTACGCGTGAAATTCGAATCAAGGTTATTAGCAATCTACGATAAGGATCACCTTACGCGTAGAAGGTTATCGCGTAAGAGTAATCTTACGCGTGGCGCTACGCGTGAGTTCTACACAGGGACTACGCGTATCCTGTGAAGGATATCGTGTGATGACCTCACGCATAAGGTCTACTCTTACGAGTAAGCCTTACGCGTAAGTTTTATATGCGCTTACGCATAAGCTCTACGCATAAGGTCCCCTTTTCCTACGCGTAATATTTCTTACGCGTAAGACAGAGTCCTACGCATAAGCTTGCGTTTTACGCGTATATCTATCCCGTTTATGCATAAGCTGCCATTTCTACGCCTAAGCCTTGTTTTAACCTTAATTATGAATTGTTACGCGTACAAACTTGTAAATAAATAAATCATAACGCCACGAAACTAATAATGTCACTAATAAGCTTAAATGTTTAACAAGTTGTGAATAATAAGTGAAAACATGGACTTTAAAACTTAAAGTTAATCAACTCACGTAACTTATCACGACGTCATTGGACTATTAGACAAACAAGTGACATTGGACTCGTAACAATCATCGACATATCACATTCAATAATTAGACAATATAACCATCTGTTGACTAACATAATGTCTTTCGATATGTTGGTTCTTTTGGCTAAATTTCTTTCAGATCACGACATGGATGCTCAAATGCAGAATGTGGATGCACCAAATGTTCTCACCGTTGCAGATATCTTCCCTAATGGCTATCCGATGAAGATAGGTGATGAGTGTGTAAATACTCATCATTTTTGTACAATATAAACTGCAAAATCATCTGAAAACACTCAGAAACACATCAAAATGATCAAAATATCACAAATCAGTGTTTTATGTGTTTTAAATGCAAAATATCAAAATCGGATGAAAACATATCAAATTTGCAAAATTGCGTTTGATCCCCAAGTTTCAAAAGTTGTCAAAAATAGTCCCTGAGCCTAAATTTCAAAAGAAAAATCACCAAAGGTCCTTTTAATATCATAACTTGTCAAATTTAGTCCTTTGGTGAAAAATATCAAAAGTTTGAGAAATTTACAAAATTGGTCCTTCAAGTTTGAAATTTGGCAGAAATGGCCCTTGGAAAATTGCAAAATGACAGATTTGGTCCCTGTACTTTTGAAGCTTGTCAGTATTAGTCCCTTGGAGCAACTTTGTTGAATTGGCAGTTTGGTCCTTACATTTTCAGAAATTACATGAAAGGCCCTTGATAATTAAACTCTTTAAACCTTTTTAACCCTTTCATAAGCCTTGGACCCCTGTCACTTTACCATTTTGACCCCCCTGGTATTAATATCCCCGGTCAAATGGTTTGACTAATCCCTTTTACCCGCCAACACTTCTCCTCCCCACTTGCCTTCTGCTACAAACTTTGCAACACACTATCCACCCCCCTCCTCCAGCTCATCCCACTCACATGTCTCCCCTCCAAACAGAACAATCCAAAAATCAATAATTCTCCACCTCCCCAACACTCAATCTCACATAGCTGTTAAACCTTGTTTTCCCGCCAAAATGAATTCAATGGCCAAGATGACTCCAAGTGATCTAAGGGCCTCAAATACATGTGGGATTAGCTCAGAAAAGTCCAAGAGAGAGAGTTGGAGTATAAAAGATGAGGAAGAAAGAGAAGAGGGCAGTAGCTAGTTTTTACTTTTTTTCTTTAATGTCGTTTCTTACTTAAATGTTTTAATTCAAGTCATGTTGTTGTAATTTCTGTTTTTATGAATCAAACTAAGTTGCTTTATAAGTTGTAATCCAGTGTTAAGGTGTAATTCAAAGTTTAACATCATTTTATGTGTTCAAGGCTACTGTTGAAATTTTCAGTTTAAAACTCTCTTACCCAAGTTGTTAATAGCTTATTTTTAAGCTTAACCAAGTTTATTTAAGCTTATCTTAGTTTCTTGCAAGCTCAATATTCATTTTTAAGCAAATGTGTTACATGGTCAACAGAGGTCAACTCTGAGCTTCATATGGATATGGTGATGGATTCTGTTGTTGCAGTGATGATCAATGGTTGGAATAGACTAGGATTAGAGTAGGTTTGGGTTTGGTTCTATCCTGCAAATCAGTTGAACATCTGTGAGTGTAATCTTATTTTCACCTTTCAAGTAAATTTTGCATATTTTGTTTGAAATGGTATTTACAGTAATGATCTGTTTTTACTTGTTCATTTAGTTGTATTAAAGATAGTTTAGCTCAATTTGATCTTGGGTATAAACTGGTTCAGTAGCTAGTCTTTTTAAATTTGCAATTCTAGGTTTTAAAGGGTGTTTGGATTAGTATGATAATCTTAGTTTAAGTCTTTGTTTGTATTAGACATTTTCATTACCTGTCTTAAAATTACCAATAAGACTCATGAGAGTCAGTTAATTGAACCTTAGAACTTTAAAAGTCAATTTCATTTGTTAACTGTCTTAACAGTTTATCTGTTAAGTTTTTGCAAAAACAAAATCTCTTTTTTGTGTTTAGAATACCATAACCTAGCTTTCAGTAACTTTATTTCATCACATTACATCATTTTCAAGTAGCAAATCTAGATTAAAGCTCAAGAAAGTCAAACTTTTAGTTTTGTTAAAAGTCAAAATTGCTAAACTTCGATTTTGGCCAATCGGTGTGAATTTTCCTTTACTCATTTCTCGGTCCAAATCATGTGAATCCTATGGTTTTGGAAACCGCTCTTGGTCTATTTTGTTATTGTCATTTTGTGAAATTTTGTTAAATTTTTATAAGCTTCATATTAGCTTTTCAAAATGAGTTAATCGCCAGTGCATAGACTCGCTTAATCTTGAGTCTACACAGGGAGTTTGAAGCCCTTGCACAGGGTTTGTTTTAGCTTATCAAAGTCTGCAATTTGGCTCATGTGTAGTTAGCCAGGTCCTTGTGAGGTTCCCATGGTTGTTTTCTAGTTTCAAGTTTATTGTGTGCCTTATTTTTAAGCTCTAAGTTGCACTCAGATTCTGTTTTTAGCTTAATGGTATAATCATCAAATCTGATCAAACCTGTGAATCAGTGGTTAGAACTTGTTGATTCTCATTGCATGTTGGTTGTTTTAGCCTATTAGTGTTTCATTATCAGTTTGGTAGCTTTTGGTCTTCATTTAGCTTATTCAAGTGCTTATTTATAAGCACTTGATTCATCAGTTCCCATTTTCTCCACATAGCACCTTGTTTTTCCATTTTTCTCAGATTCCTCATATTATTTTAAGCTTTTCCTGAAATTTTCAGATTTTTCCAAGTTGATTTGCTATTTTTCTGTATTTTATTTAGTTTTTAAGCATTTTTAAATAGCATTTAATACAAAAAATTAAGAAAAGGTTCAAAAAAATAATTTTTCAATTTTATTAAGTTTAGATAAATATAAAAAGTAAAAAAAGTAATTTTCCATATTTTTCATAGTTTATTTTGTAATTTTTAGCTATTTAATTAGTTTTTAATAGTTTAAAATTCATAAAAATAGAAAAATAATCGAAAAATACAAAATAGTTTTGAAAATTCTAGTTTGATATTTTAGACTTTTCCATTTCATAATTTTATTTTCTAGCTTTATTTCCTAATTTCTTGCATTTTAGGTAATTATTAAATAGTTAAAAATAGTTTTTAATTAATAATAATTAGATAATTAGTTATAAAAATAATTTTCTTTTTCCAAATATTTTCTCATATCATTAGGTTTGTAAAAATGTATTTTTCATATTTTTAGGGTTAATATTGAATAAGTTTCACTTTTTATTTTACACGTTTACGTAATTTTAATTTAAACGTAAGTTTTTAGTTTTAAGTTTTAAACGTTCATCATTTTGCAAATAGTGATAGCGTTTATTTAATATTTTTTATCTTTTTAATTTTCTTTTAATTTGCATTTAAGCCGTTTTTATCTGTTGGCTTTTTTTCTGTAGTTATAATCATTCCAAATTCTCTTTCCGTCTAAATCTCCGATCACTATACGTGAGGTGATCCATTGCATGCATTCATTGGGACATAACGACCGGGAGACTCTATACTTACGGTCCGCCATTCACAAGTGGCGTGCTTGAGTGATTTAGCTTGACTGCTTGGCACGCAATCAAATTTTTAGGCGCCACGCTTGGGAGTCGTCTTGACTTATCTTCCGCTCTAGCAGATTAGTAATTTGGATATTCACTCTTTGTTCATACCATCCATCTGTATATGTTTATATTTTCTTATCCAAAAACACAAAAATACTCTTCTCATTCCTCTTATTCGTTGATTCTATTTCTCTTACCCTCTTTTCTTGCTTAATTCTATTCTTCGTATCCTCTCAACCATTTGATTCTCTTCTTAATCCTCTATATGTTTAATTCTTATGTCGACATTTGTCAACTTCATCGTCGAAATGTGTGTGAGCGGTGTGGAGGGCCTAGTTCAAGCGAATTTTGCAATTCGTGCGAATTATCCATCAAAATGCTTTTCAAAGTTATTTCGACCACCCGCCACAACCCGAAATACATTCTAATCTTGACAAACCGGTTCAAACGCTCGAGCTACCCAAAGCACCCATCGAGGATTACGAGGACACTTTCTTTGAAGATAGAGCCCGTAATCTAATCGAACAAATTCAAACCGATGAAAAAGGTCGAGAATTAGAATTGATTACGATGAACCCGCTCAAACACCGGTGACTAGCAAGAATGACTTGCCTAATCTTCACGCTTCTCAAGAACCGAACCGGAGACCATAACGGAAGTGGTGGAAATTGCTAGCTCTCGAGCACACCACTTGTCCCACCTCCCGATTTTTCAAAATGTTCTTCGAGACTTAATAGTCATTCGATCACCATGTTGGTTTTGTTGATCCTTTGAATAAACCGATTCTCTTCATAACTCTCAAATGCAATCGCTTTATTCCTTGTGTCGGTTGTGGTGAGCCTCTCTTTGGTTCACCACGTCGTTGGTGTACTTGTGTACAATGTGGTAACGATATTCATAACGGAGTTGTTTGTTTTGTGGTTCAAGGAATTCATTTGATTATGATCCTAATCGAACTCATTTAACGACTCCTCAAACTTTTCCAATTACCCACCCCACCGACCTATATTCATATGATCAACATTATCTTTGTGAATTTTGTGGAGGTCCTCACCAAGGATTTGAGTGTCAATCCGAAACACGTTTGTCTATGAATAGTTTTCGGTGATGCTCGAGTTTTGGTTATAACCAAAATCCATATGATTCACTGTCTGCACTCAGCAGCTTTCTTGTTGTGAATACTTGTGGAGGTCCCCATTTCACTCGATTGTCAAACAGGAATCCTTTTCCTTGTAACAATCATGACTCTCACATGTTTGATAATTTCCAACCTCCACAAAGACTATACTGGTTCAAACTCCATCCGAGCCGTTGTCTCATGAAATCTCCCAGATCTTGAAACCGCAATGAAAACACTTGAGGATATGATGAGTAATTTTAAGAATCAAGTGAGTGGTGAAAAGACCATAGGAGAATTGCTTGCCGAAGAGCGAGAGGCCCGCAAATCTAGGGAAGAATTATTAGCCTTAGAGCATGCAGCTCTAAGACGTTCCCAATTTCTTAAGGCAGCTCTTTATGACGATGACGAGGAGGGTTTTTATCCTTTTAAAAGTAATATTTCTCAACCCCCTCAATCAGTTGATATTCCAGCAGTTGAGATTCCATCTCAAACAACTGCTATCACTCCCGAGATTCCCACTCACTCTCTGAACATGGGAGACGAGCATCTTGACACTGTTCCTGAAAAGGAATCGGACGAATTCATAAAGTCTAGTGTTGAGGACCTTGTCCCAATCCCAAGAGAGTCACAGGGAATTCTTGATCATGTGTGTGATATCCTCCTCCTCTTGTCTTCCAAGCAGATCATGTTGAGATGTTCTCCGATTCGATGATAATGATTCGTTATCTTGCGGAGACATCATTTATGTGGAAGATTCACCTTCCGAGCTTGTTAGCTTAGAAGAAGAGAATGATGAAGTTACCGACATCGAAATCAAAGATGAAGCTCTTCGAGCAACATTATTGAATGTCGGTCTTCTCATTTCTAAAATCGAGGCTTTCAAAGAGAAACCTATTTCATCTCCTATCCCCATAAAGGATAGTGACATGCTTTCCGATGATTCTATTCCTAAATGAAAGCCTCTGTTTTGATAATATGGGAGAGAAGATTAGTGGCGCATACACTTTTCATTCTCATAATTCTCTCCCGATTATGAATCATGTACATTGGAGGAGTTCACTAGTGAACCCACTCATATCAATTCGAGTATGATTCATTCACATTCATGGAGTTCTCGGATGAACTCACTCATATCATATCTCCGCGAGTATGATAAATTCTACTTTGATCTAGACACTCCGAGATTCGTCTTGATCACATAAGCTTAAATGATGAGATTAATAATCCTGAAAATATGGATCCTCCTATAGATGAAGATGAGTTAGTCATGATGTTTATCATGATTTTCTATCTCTTCTTCACCTATCCCGGCTTCTCCTGTTCTTCACTCCTTCGGAATGAAGACATTATCTTTGATCCCGCATTTTCATGTACCATTATCTTAAGCGGGAATATATCTCATCGGTGTGGAACTTTCATGTGCTTCAAATGTTTGTCCAAACATCTTGAATGAAAGTCCGATGGATATTGTTTCTTCCACTTTGCTTCCCATGAACCAATGAATTGGGTCGAGTCAAGCTAGCGACTCGGTAATCAAAAACAAGAGTGAACATGGGTTTTCACCCGTGTGTACCACCTAAGTGTGGGGTGATGCCCCACATGTTATTAAAAAAAAAAAAAAAAAAAAAAAATCTTTCTAAATAATGCGTAATATTTCCCTTTCACGTTCTTTGTTTCGCATAACCACGGTACTTTGAATATTGAGGGCAATATTCATTTCTAAGTGTGGGGAATTCTCACGAATTTTATCATATAATTATACCAATTCCCTCGTTTTGGCCAAAATTTTTTTGAGTAAGTGTTTTACACTTACTCATATGGTTATCGATCCGCCATGTCGTAAGACAAAAGGATTAGCTAATCCAGAGCAAACGGCTCTTGGTAAAGATATATCAAATCCGTTTATATGGCTTGCAATTTGCCCAAAATTGTATGGTTTTCACCTCACCATATCCTAAAAAGTGAAGAGTTGGCTAGCCCGCAAGATTATGGCTTGTGGTAAAGGCGATGGAAAAACCAAAATTGGTAATCACTCACCAAAGATAATTTTGATAATTTATCTAAGAGTTGGCTAGTCCGTAAGGTACGGCTTCGGTAAAGACAAAATCAAATCCGTTGAAAGTCGGTGGTTTGCTCAAAATCACATGGTTATCGGTGTACCATGGTTCTTACTTGAACTGAAACATTTGGCTACTCTAGAAGTAATGGCTTTTGGTAAAGAGATTAAAATCCATTATGTTTTCTCAAATCATTGCTAGGGACTAGCAATATCTCGATGTGGGGATTGATGAGTGTGTAAATACTCATCATTTTATACAATATAAACCGCAAAATCATCGAAAACACTCGAAACACATCAAAATGATCAAAATATCACAAATCGTTGTTTTATGTGTTTTAAATGCAAAATATCAAAATCGGATGAAAAACATATCAAATTTGCAAAATTGCGTTTCATCCCCAAGTTTCAAAAGTTGTCAAAATAGTCCACGAGCCTAAATTTCAAAAGAAAAATCACCAAAGGTCCTTTTAATATCATAACTTGTCAAATTTAGTCCTTTGGTGAATAATATCAAAAGTTTGAGAAATTTACAAAATTGGTCCTTCAAGTTTGAAATTTGGCGAAAAATGGCCTTGGAAAATTGCAAAATGATGATTTGGTCCTCAGACTTTTGAAGCTTGTCAAGATTAGTCCTTGGAGCAACTTTGTTGAATTGGCGCTTTGGTCCTTACATTTTCGAAAATTACATGAAAGGCCCTTGATAATTAAACTCTTTAAACCTTTTTGACCCTTTCATAAGCCTTGGACCCCTGTCACTTTACCATTTTGACCCCCCTGGTATTAATATCCCGGTCAAATGGTTTGACTAATCCTTTACCCGCCAACACTTCTCCTCCCACTTGCCTTCTCGCTACAAACTCGCAACACACTATCCACCCTCCTCCAAATTTCATCCCACTCACATGTCTCCTCCAAACAGAACAATCCAAAATCAATAATTCTCCACCTCCCCAACACTCAATCTCACATAGTCATTAAACCTTGTTTTCCGCCAAATGAATTCAATGGCCAAGATGACTCCAAGTGATCTAAGGGCCTCAAATACATGTGGGATTAGCTCGAAAAAGTCCAAGAGAGAGAGTTGGAGTATAAAGATGAGGAAGAAAGAGAAGAGGCGTTAGCTAGTTTTACTTTTTTCTTTAATGTCGTTTCTTACTTAAATGTTTTAATTCAAGTCATGTTGTTGTAATTTCGCTTTTATGAATCAAACTAAGTTGCTTTATAAGTTGTAATCCGTTGTTAAGGTGTAATTCAAAGTTTAACATCATTTTATGTGTTCAAGGCTCTTGTTGAAATTTTCGGTTTAAAACTCTCTTGCCCAAGTTGTTAATAGCTTATTTTTAAGCTTAACCAAGTTTATTTAAGCTTATCTTAGTTTCTTGCAAGCTCAATATTCATTTTAAGCAAATGTGTTACATGGTCAATGAGGTCAACTCGAGCTTCATATGGATATGGTGATGGATTACTCGTGTTGCGGTGATGATCAATGGTTGGAATAGACTAGGATTAGAGTAGGTTTGGGTTTGGTTCTATCCTGCAAATCGAGTTGAACATCTCATGAGTGTAATCTTATTTTCACCTTTCAAGTAAATTTTGCATATTTTGTTTGAAATGGTATTTACTGAGAATGATCTGTTTTACTTGTTCATTTAGTTGTATTAAAGATAGTTTAGCTCAATTTGATCTTGGGTATAAACTGGTTCAAGAGCTAGTCTTTTAAATTTGCAATTCTAGGTTTTAAAGGGTGTTTGGATTAGTATGATAATCTTAGTTTAAGTCTTTGTTTGTATTAGACATTTTCATTACCCGTCTTAAAATTACCAATAAGACTCATGAGAGTCAGTTAATTGAACCTTAGAACTTTAAAAGTCAATTTCATTTGTTAACTGTCTTAACAGTTTATCTGTTAAGTTTTTGCAAAAACAAAATCTCTTTTTGTGTTTAGAATACCATAACCTAGCTTTCAGTAACTTTATTTTATCACATTACATCATTTTCAAGTAGCAAATCTAGATTAAAGCTCAAGAAAGTCAAACTTTTAGTTTTTGTTAAAAAGTCAAAATTGCTAAACTCAGATTTTGGCCAACTGGTGTGAATTTTCCTTTACTCATTTCTGGTCCAAATCATGTGAATCCTATGGTTTTGGAAACTGCTCTTGGTCTATTTTGTTATTGTCATTTTGTGAAATTTTGTTAAATTTTATAAGCTTCATATTAGCTTTTCAAATGAGCTTAATCGCCACAGTGCATAGACTCGATTAATCTTGAGTCTCAAGCGTGGAGTTTGAAGCCCTTGCATGTGGTTTGTTTTAGCTTATCAAAGTCTGCAATTTGGCTCATGTGTAGTTAGCCAGGTCCTTGTGAGGTTCCCATGGTTGTTTTCTAGTTTCAAGTTTATTGTGTGCCTTATTTTTAAGCTCTAAGTTGCACTCAGATTCTGTTTTTAGCTTAATGGTATAATCATCAAATCTGATCAAACCTGTGAATCAGTGGTTAGAACTTGTTGATTCTCATTGCATGTTGGTTGTTTTAGCCTATTAGTGTTTCATTATCAGTTTGGTAGCTTTTGGTCTTCATTTAGCTTATTCAAGTGCTTATTTATAAGCACTTGATTCATCAGTTCCCATTTTCTCCACATAGCACCTTGTTTTTCCATTTTCTCAGATTCCTCATATTATTTTAAGCTTTTCCTGAAATTTTCAGATTTTTCCAAGTTGATTTGCTATTTTTCCGTATTTTATTTAGTTTTAAGCATTTTTAAATAGCATTTAATACAAAAATTAAGAAAAGGTTCAAAAAATAATTTTCAATTTTATTAAGTTTAGATAAATATAAAAAGTAAAAAAGTAATTTTCCATATTTTTCATAGTTTATTTTGTAATTTTAGCTATTTAATTAGTTTTTAATAGTTTAAAATTCATAAAAAATAGAAAAATAATCAGAAAAATACAAAAATAGTTTTGAAAATTCTAGTTTGATATTTTAGACTTTTCCATTTCATAATTTTATTTTTCTAGCTTTATTTCCTAATTTCTTGCATTTTAGGTAATTATTAAATAGTTAAAAATAGTTTTTAATTAATAATAATTAGATAATTAGTTATAAAAATAATTTTCTTTTTCCAAATATTTTCTCATATCATTAGGTTTGTAAAAATGTATTTTTCATATTTTTAGGGTTAATATTGAATAAGTTTCACTTTTTATTTTACACGTTTACGTAATTTTAATTTAAACGTAAGTTTTTAGTTTTAAGTTTTAAACGTTCATCATTTTGCAAATAGTGATAGCGTTTATTTAATATTTTTTATCTTTTTAATTCTCTTTAATTTGCATTTAAGCCTTTGTAAATTATAGGCTTTTTCTGTAGTTATCATAATCCAATATCTCCTTTTTCGTTCAAATCTCCCGATCACTAAACGTCTGATAATCCATTGCATAGCTCGTTGGGACATAACGACCCGGGGAAACTCTATACTCCTCAGATCTTCATTGCATTTGTTTCTGAACTGTTTTAAGTTCATTACGGCTGGTCATTCACAGTGACCGGTTTGTGTGATTAGACTTGACGGTTTCTTGTGATCAATAGGAAAGAATAACCTTCGCGTTGACTTTGAAACTCTTACCGCCGTAGTCTTCTTGCTTGATTGTTGTGGATATTCGAAGAATCATCCTTATCGAACATGCTCTCAAATTCGCTTTCGATGCACGAGATCTACATTCATCGCCTGGAACACAATGCAAAAGATCAAAGGACATAATGCTGTGACATTGACGATCAACCACAAACAAGTCACCATCACACCTGCAGACTTAAGGACTATTCTCCTTATTCCCGACATCGAGCCTACCGATTACGTTGCAACACCAACTGAAGAGACTGTTCTACAATTCATGATCGACATTGGTTATGACGAAGCTACAGGAGTAATCACTAAGCATTCATACGTGGATCTTAAGAATATTTCTCAACCCTGGAGAACTCTCTACATCATCATCACCAAATATGTTTCTGGTCGTGAAAGTGGCTATGAGCATCCCAAGCTCATGGAAATGCAGATCTTTTGGGCTTTGCTCAACATGAAGCACATCGAAATTAAAGCTATGATATGGGACGACATGATGTCATTCCTCAAAAAAACTTGGCTCAAAGATTCCTTATATCAGATATACAAAACTGTTGATCCAAAGAGCACTTGGACTCAATCCTGATATCCCCAAGAGACTCAATGACCCCAACAATCACGACATGTTGTCGAACCTACTCTAACCGCCGATTCAAGGAATCAACAACGAAGAAACAGGTGTTGTGTTGCGGATCACCTTCATCGGATGAAATCAAAAGCTCTACACATACAAAAGGTATCCGGTAGCAGTTGAAGAAAGCAAAGTTGGTTTTCTCGATGACAAGCCTTCGGTACACCTACCAGAAAACCGAACGAGGAGTGCAGCGGTCAGCAAGCACTAAGATTCAACAAAAGTTCGAAGAGGAAACCTCCACTCAAAAGGAAAATTCCTTTTAAGGAAGCTGCCCTATTCCGTACCTAAGCACGAACCGCCAAGAAAGCTAGTGGACGTAAAGCTCAAGATACGTAATCGATCGAAGAGGTTTTCTACTCAAAATCAAGAACCGATATTACTCCATCAAGAGCTAAACCACCCGGTCCACCGGTGACAAAGGTAAAGGGAAAACCCCAGTGATTGAGCATGATAAGGAGAGTTCTAACGAAGAACCAGTTGACGAAGAAAGTGAATATCAAAAGAAGTTGAAGGAACTCGACGAAAACACTTTGTCAAGAATTCGTAAAGATCAAACTCGTGGCCTCGAGGTTCAAGTGGCGGTACTCAAGCCACACCGCCTCTGATGTGGTTAATCCACCGATAAGGGAACCGGTACTACCATCACTCACGAACAACAACAACGGCAGATTGAAGATTCCATCAACTTTGATATTGAGGAACGAAACGGAAAAGACCGAGAAAACTCCCCGCGATGATACTAAGGGCGATGAAGCGGGTAAGTCGGAAACGAAGAAGAAACCGCCTATGATCATTTTCTTCTAGACAGTCCCGCGTTCTAAGGAGGAAACTTCAACCACCTAAGGACCCCGAGCCTCCTCACGCCTCATCATCATCGACTCATCTTCTCATTCTTCACCACCACCATCCGGAAGATCAACCGATCCACGTCCAAATCGGTGAAGAAGCCAACGCCTCTTGGATCTCTCAAGCTAAGACACGAATCGTTAAAGGCACAAGCAGTCGAAAGAAAGACGTGCTTTACAAGAAGCTGAATTTTCTCGCTGACCAGGTACAATATCTTCATGACGAGAATGACAAGATGCAAGTTGAAAGGGAATATGTCTAGAAGTTCATGAAAGATGATCTTCAAGGGAAAATGAACGAAATGATCAAAGGTTACACTCACAAGTTCCTTCTTGACATCGTTCCTGGAGTTACAAAGGAGATGTTTACCAAACAACTCTATCCGAATCTATTGCATTTGGCCAAGAAAACTATGAGATCAAAACCAATGCATGTAAACATCAATCCAGTTGATCCCATAATATTCTCAGATGCTGACTTGGTTTCCAGGCTCGTAGCTCAAATGTATAAACGATCTGCAACATTTTCCTCTTACGAAGGTAAATTGTTTGAAGCATTCTTTGAATACCAACTTAAATCAAGATGCGAGAAAAAGTCGAGAGGCCCAAGCGTCCAAGAGACGATGAAGATAAGGATAAAGATAAAGAGCCTAAGCGTCCAAAGAAAACGGTGAATCATCCTCTATGCAACCTCCACCCCAAAGGACTCCAACAACAACGATCTCCTCCACGTTCTTCTATCGAAAACCTCGGGACTCGAGTTACCACCTCAAACTACGAAACCGGTGATCACTTGAGTAAACCGGTGGTGACGATGAGGAAGTCCTCGAGCCCCAACAACAAACCACCTCTCCGCTTCAAAGAACAAAGAAACCATCATCCTCATCAAAGTCTAAGAAAAGAAGAAGACTCCCAAGTCGATGTCGTCTCATGGCTTGACGATGACGACACCGAATATGATTGGTTCTCAACACTTGTTGTCGCTACACCATATGGCGAAGACCAAGATATGGTAGGAGGTAGTACATTGGAGCATGCAAAGATATTGCAAGAAAAGTTCCGAGTGAAGAAGATGATGAAATCAGAGTTGAAACGAATCAAGAATGAAGCTTTTCGAATACTCAAAGACGACTCGGAAAGTGCTATTGAAGTTGAATATCACCTTGAAAACATAGCACGAGCCATGTCTAACAACATTGATTGGCTCAACCACAAGCAAACATCGACTACACCGAAAAGACAACGCCCATACTACAGATTGGACCAAACCTCTACCTACCATTGGTCGACCAGATCAACCTCAGATTCCATTTCGATACTTCTTCAACAACGACCTGGAATTTCTTCTACATGGTAGCGATGTGTCAAAGAAATACGCTACATCACTTACACTTCCGTTCCCGGTAGCCATATACTCTAACTGCATAGCCATCGAGGAAAAGGCTACCCACATGTTCAACAACAAAGTGGAAGAGTATGACATCGATGCAATGTACGGGATTCACCATTGGCCGGAACGCCGACGAATCTACTACAGAAGCTGCCAGGTTCGAAGGTCTCAACATGAAGTGTATAGTACACAAGGGATCGTTCTTTATTAAGCATGTCACTCTCTCGCCTAAATGGGACTACACATTTCTCAAGACAATCGTGGTCAAGAGACAAGGCGAAGAGGACTATGAATTCGTGAAGCGGACTTTCAAGATTTGTCTCTCAATGATATTGAAGATCGATCTTGCCAAAGTACGGGGAAGAATGAGACAATTCTCAACCGAATTTTAACGTGAATACATCAAGTCCCTGCTCATCTTCATCAGAAGCATAGTGATCCAGGAACGTGTAGAAGACTTGCAACTTGCTGTTGAGTCGTATCCGACACATGTCAACTTCACCTGACCTAAGCTAGAACTTCCTGATATCAACCATCTTCCTCAATTCACTCTTATCAGCAAACCCTTTGGAGTAGTCTACCGCAGTGAACTACACCACAATTGCTTGATGGTGTGTACAGAGCTTCATAAATTTGGAGATTCAACTTTGAAGCATGTCAGGGATAGGCTAGCATATCGGTTAAAGGCGATTCAACAAGGCATTGGGTCATAAAAGAGATGGAATTCTCAGGACAGACGGGATGTAAAGAGAATCATCAAGATGATTGATGAAAGGTTGTTTCGAAGGGACCAGTTCAGAACATTGGAAAGCTTCGTAGGTGGTCGTAAACGCATTAATCTCTCAGGATATCAATGCCCAATTCGCATTCCTGGAGTTCTTGCTGACCTACCTGAAATTCCTGGTACCCCTTAAAATGCTTCTATTTCATATTATTTTGGATTTGTGATTTTATATATAATTGACAATGGCTTGTGCACTCATAACAGTGTACAACCCGTTCTTGTAATGAAAGGACCCTGTGGTATGCTTCAGTGCCACAATCCTATAAAAGGAGCGAAAGCTTCTTACTTTTGAGTAAAACCTATCAAACCTTTCATTTTTCAAGGTTTTGCTCAAAAGAACAAGTACTTCCCCATACGTTTTTTCAAAACCTCAAAAGTTAGTATTACTTGTTGAGGGGGAGTATTTGACTTAAAAACTTTGTTCACAAATTGTTCTTTGTGTAATCTTCCTACAAAACTCAAAATGGTCATATTTATCTCTAACATTTCTTCAAAAATAACATTTAGATGCCATTTTTTAGGGGGAGAAATTTATGTGATAAGAAATATGTTGTGAAACTGCTATTGAATCCTCGTGTAAAAAGACATCAACCCATGAATTGACGGGATCTGAACAGTCTTACATTGAAAGTATTTGTCTTCCAAGACTTATCCAAGTAAATTGTACCTATTCGAGAAGCTCTTGATAGACATGAACTTTGACGGGGTTGACAACCTTTCGAGGTTTTTCCACACCTTCAAGGTAGTTATTAGTGCTAGTTGTCACCTAAAATCTGACAATGTAACTCTTTAACAATGCAACGTAACCGTGTCTCGCAAGGAATTGTCTATCTTGAGTCAATCAATTCTAAAAATGCGCGCTCTTTCCTCACTGTGCAGATTTCTGTCAAAACTCTTAAGCACATGTTGAGGGGAGTATTTCTGAAAATCTAAAACTCTTGAAGTGTTCAAACATGTTTTTCATTCACAAACGCTTCGAGAGATTTTCATGAAAATGGTTTTATGGCAATGGAGTTATAAGGTGATTAAGGTTAGGAATAACTTTCCTATGATCCGCCAGAGTCGAGGGATCTACCAAGGACACTACCAATAGTTAGTATTAGAAGTCCTTAGGTATGATTATAAAAGGAGAAAATGAGAATCGAAGAAAGAAGGAGTTGAAGAATTAAAAGAAAAGCAAAGAAAAGGTGAAAAGAAATAGCCCTCAGTTATTCAACTTAGGATGACACAGGGTACAATTCATATGCTCTTGGTTGTCACTTGATGGCCGGTATTGAAGATTAAAAGTCGTCATGGACCCAAAGGCGCATGCACTAAACCTTCTTAGCCACTCAAGCTTCTCCCAAAAGAAGCTTGTTTCATTCTCACGGGGAACCCTACGTAAACTATCGGCTTTCTCTTAGAGATTCTTTGGTATTGAAGAAGGAGACCCTCTCCTAGTCTCCGCCAGAAAACCAAAATGCACTATTGAGTCTAGAGCCATGAGATTTATCAAAGATCTCATAGGTACACTTGACATTTCATCACTTGTTGTTCAACAATAAGAACAACGATGAGTACGTTATCGAGTCCTTCACGGATCTTAGCAATCTGTCGAGAACATTTATGAGAGGTTCACATCCGTGATCCTCGGTGATTAAATGGAAAATCCTGCCGGGTCAACATCAAACGACCACGACAAAGCAGTCGCCGGTAACTCCCCGTGGATTATGCTTAGTGGTCTCAAACGGTCTACATTCGTGAGGTGATGCTTGATTGTACCTCAACGACTCATCTGAACCGTAGGTGTACTTGACATCGCGTTATCTCACTTGTGGGACTCGGTTCGAGAACGGCCTTTGTGAGAATTAGAGTTGTGTTTTGACACTATCTTGTTAACACTCTCGAAGTTCAAACTTGTAAGTTCCGAATCCGTTTATTACTAACCTTTCCTATGTTTACTTCTTATGGAAGCTCGAGCGGATCGATCGTGCAGATTCTCCACGTGCTCATACCAACAACATCACTTATGAAAGTTCTCTCATAATCAAAGGTAACACAAAGTCGAAATGATTCTTCGTCAACAAAGAATCTACAAAGTTTAAAGACTTAAAGAACTTCATCAACTATAATCCAACGTTAAAGGCGTGTGAGCATTTTGGAGAAAGACGTGGAGACACTCGAGCGTGAAGCGGACACTGATCTGATTAGCACAACATACTATCACTTTCAAAGAACAAAGAACTAAAGAACAAAGAAAATGAAGACGTCAAAGCGTAATACTTCAAAAGAAACAATTTCTCTACACTGGGGAGATTGTTCGAATCAAGACACTTCTTCTCACAAGAAAGAAGAATGTCAGAAGACGTCAAAGCTACTATTACATCAGCACCTACAACGTTTATCACTGATTCACTCATCACTAACCCTTAGGGGGAGATTGTTGGAATCACTCCTAGTCTTATTCAAGTGTTAGTGATTCATATGTAATAGTTAGCTTAATATGGCATTTATGTTAGTAATTATGCTTAGGCTTATGTAGAAGGCCCATAAGCCTAGGCCCAAGCTCATAAGAGAAAGGAAGGGACTAGGAGTGTTGCCCTAGCTCCCTCTCCTATAAATACCTTGTAATAATCCTCACTTGAGGGTTGGTTGTTCAATTTATTCTCTCATTCACTCCTACGCATAACCGGTCTTACTCATACGTGTGTGTTTGTTTGATTATTGTTCAACCGATCATTCTCCTTCTCTATCTCTAACATATTGATGCTTGTGTTACATATATGGTGACCTAACACGATTCATCCGACACATATGAACTGATGAACTGATTAACAATACTAACTGATGAACACTTATAAAAAAATAAGTAGATTGATGTTATCTTATTTAACAGTTAATTTTGTTCATCAATTACTGTTGTTCATCAGTTTTTTTAATAAAAAAATTTCTTTTTTGAATCTTACATTAATAAAATGATTAATGATGCGTTGTGAGATAAAAATTAGAGCATATAAAGAAATTTTAATACTAAAAATCTAAGCTAGACATTTCATCAAACACTTTGTGTGCAACAAATATAAGTAAAACGTCATCTTTAATGTGTGATATCTCACTCATGTGAAATCGAATTTGAGTGATTCAAAAACCTATGTAAGGAGTGAACGGAAATCTATAACTTTTATGTTCTAGTTTTTCACAATTAGACATTTATGAGGGTAAAAAATATGGTTGAAAATGCCAAAACAATCAAGAAAATTAACACCCATTTGATATGAAAAAAAATATATTCGAAATTTTTAATAAAATTTATACAAAATTAAAGAATATTAAATTTTAGAAGTTATAGTGAAATCGATTTTTTCTAAAAGTTTGTCGTTTGTGAGTTGTGTACGTTTGAATTTTAAGGTTGAAAAAGAAAAAAGGGGTCAAATTTCCATTTTACCCCTGATTGGAATCTTTTGAATAATATGGGTGGAGGACACATGTCACATGAAGGGGCACTTTATACACTTTTTATTTTGAGATAACTTTCTGATACGTCCGCAATCTAACTAAACTTGTATCAAAGTGATGCGACCTTCATAAACCATTTATATCTTAAACCTTTTTTTTATATAAAAACATCCATTTCCGTATCATCAAACCAAACGTAAACACACACATAACATTAACCATGATTATCATGCTCATTTTTACCTATCATCAGTCGCACCATCAAAATAAATATGAGTAACTTTAAACCAAAAAAAGAATTCGAGTATAACTAAACCCATAACAAAATCTAATGTGGTGGGTTTGAGTGTTTCCAGCTGAGGGGATTATGTTGGTTAAATGGCCAGAATCTAGGTCTGGAGTTGGTGGGTTAGATCTGGGCATTTCCTGGCGTAGTGGCGATGGTGTGTTGTTTTTCAGCGGCGACGTGATGCCTAATTGACAACCTCACTCATTCCCTTTTAGATGATCTTGAAAACGCCCAACTTAATTTCACAAACAATCATACACATATAAATTAAAGTTTTGATCTCATTTTTAGTAACTTGATTTTCAACTGTAAAAATTTAACTTCATATTCCCTTCGTCCCATATATATTGTCCACATTTTTATTTCGGGTTGTCCCAATTAATTGTCCACTTAAAAAAATAGATAGGGAATTTAGTTCAAGATTACCATATTACCCTCATTTAAGGTTATTATTACAGGAGTTTACCATATTACCCTTACTTAAGGTTATTATTACAAACATTAAAGAAGTTTTAAATTAATTGGTCAAGGGTAAAACAGTCATTCTCCAAAAAACTAAGAAAGAGAAAGTTGTAATGAAGATATTTTTTTAAACTGTGTAATTTTTGTCTGTGGACAATAATTTTGAGATGGAGGGAGTAGCATTTTTTATACTCTTTTGGCTAATCTTCATAACAATCAAAAAAAAAATTAAAAAAATATATATTTAGTGTTTGGATTTTAACTTTAGGAAAATAGGATGTTGGAAGTCTAGATCTCACACTTTCAAATAACCAGATCTTGAATTCTAATTGAAAGCCCCAAAAATCCTTTCATTTCTAACACTTTCATTTCACTTGAAAACCTCTCGTTCCTTTCATGTCATCCTCGATCACTGAAACCGCCATCACCGCCATTGCAGCAACCATTGCCATCCATCGCCGATTGTTTCATTGTTTTTGTAAAAAAAAATAATTATTTTTTTCTAGGTTTTTAGATATTGGGTTTGAGGTTCCATGGTTGCCAGTGTTTTGGATTTTTAGGAATTGGGATTTGTTGTTAATGTTTCAGGAATTATTTTTTTAGGAGGGAATTGAGAATTGGAAATTGTTGTTAGTATTTTGGATTTATATGAGTTTTGATGTTTGGATATATGATGTGGGGAGGCAGTATGGGTGGCAATGGTAGGAGGTGAACTTGAAGAAGATCTTCAAGAGACGGTTGATGCAGATTTTAGAGTTAATTACATAAATGGTCTTTGTGGTTATGCCAAAATTGCATGTTTGGTCCTAAAGCGCAATTAATTACAACAATGGTCCCCGTGGCTGTCCAAATTGAGTTGACCGATCATTTGACCTATTTTTCATACAATTGAAAGTTAACATCGAAACATTTTCATCACTTCACGTGCATTTCTTTAAGGTCAGTTTAATTACCATTTCTTTAAGGTCATATAAACAAAACTCATCAATATCAAGAGCATCAATTGATGATACCTGTCCACCAACGTAAGACCTTTCAGGTGTTGGTGTAAGGCACCCGTCATGGTTGATTTCAAATGAGACTGACTTAAGGTAACCACCTGCAATTATAACCTCATAACATTAACAACAAATTTACCTTTTTTAAAACCAAAATCAAAATTTAAGTAAACACAAAAATGAATTATGTTCTTTACACACCTGAACTTTCTCTATGAATATTCAAATCAAAACTAAGCTTCTCCAAGATCAATCGAGGAAGAACAACCAGAAGGATTACATGCGTGGGAGTGAGGTGAAGAAGGAGGGACGATCAATGTAAAAACAAGAGTTGAAATATAAGTCAAGGAGTTAAGTTATGTGTACAGTGTACGTGAAGTGACGAAAATGCCCTTGAAGTTAACTTTCAATTAGATGGAAAATCGATCAAAGGACCGCTCAACTCAATTTGGACAACCACAGTGACCATTGGTGTAATTAATTTCTTTTTAAGACCAAACATGCAATTTTGGCTAACTACAAGGACCATTTATGTAAGTAACTATATATTTTAAGATAATTGAAAATAAAGGGGTTGAATGGGTAAAATGACTAAATTTCCCCCATTTAATGAATCATTAGAATATTATATGGTTAATTTGTGTCACGCCAAACACATCTTGTATCCGATGCTTATAATAGGAAGATTAACAAAGTATTAGAATTTTTATAGAAAAATTAAAAGATGGATGCAAACAATGGAAAAAGGTGACAAGTTAGATGTTTTCTTAGAGCAATTGCCCTAAATTTTAAAATAAACTAAACTAAATGAATGTGGTTTTTCTTGTTTAGGTTATCCGGGGAGGGCGAGTTGTGTTGACTCAGTTGTATGCGGCCTCACCGTGTTAATCCCGAGACCGTTTCTGACCATTCCCTGACCACCCTCAAATATACACATCTAGCAAGTTTGAACCCTTGATCTCTTGTTTGAGCTTCGCTTAATACCTTTACGAGCTTTAATCATCTAGGCTTGAGCTCAGCTAGAAAAGCTTGAATTTATATATAAACATTAAATTTGATAGCCAAAATTATCAATATATTCAATAAAAATTAAATTTGTAGTTAATTACACAAATGGTCACTGTGGTTTGTTGAATTTTTCACTTTCAGTCACTAAACTTTTTTTTTGACTCATTCAGTCATTGTGGTTTCTTGTTATTACGGATCTAGTCCAAATCCGTATGAAATGACCAAAAAGCCCTTGTCACCTTCTCATTCATTCTTACGCTTTCGTTCATTTTTACACCTTATCGTCCGTTTTTACATGTTTTCTTCTGTTTTTACTCGTTTTCATCTGTTTTACATGTTTTCATCCGTTTTACGTTTTAATCTGTTTTACGTTTTCTTAGTTTTACTCGTTTCGACCGTTTTACGTTTTCGTCCGTTTTACCCATTTCGTCCGTTTACTCGTTTCGTCCGTTTTACGTTTCGTCATTTTTACTTGTTTTCGTCCGTTTTACATATTTTGCCGTTTTACATGTTTTCATCTGTTTTACGTTTCGTCCGTTTTACATGTTTTATATGTTTCACACATTTCGTATGTTTTGCTCGTTTTCGTCCATTTGTATACGTTTTCATTCGTTTTGGCACGTTTTCGCTTGTTTTTACATGTTTTAGTATATTTTACACGTTTTCGTCTGTTTTTACATGATTTTATCTGTTTTTACACGTTTCGTTTGTTTTTACACGTTTTCGTCTGTTTTTACACGTTTTCTTCTGTTTTACTCATTTTCGTCCATTTTTACATGTTTTCGTCTGTTTTTTCAAGTGTAGAAACGAAAGAAAACGTGTAAAAACAGACGAAAACGTGCAAAAATGAATGAAAACGTATAAAAATGGACGAAAATATGTAAAAATTGACGAAAACGTGTAAAAACAAACGAAAACATGTAAAAACGGACGAGAACTTGTAAAAACGGACGAAAACTTGTAAAAACGGACGAAAACGAGTAAAAACAGATGAAAATGTGTAAAAACGGACGAAAACGTGTAAAAACAGACGAAATTGAGTAAAAATAGAAGAAACCGTGTAAAAAAGGATGAAAACGTTCAAGAACGAATGAAAACGTATAAAATGGACGGCGCAAAAAGGACGGCGTAAAATGTATTTAAAACATGTAAAACATTTAAAACGATAAATAAAGGCGAAAATATGTAAAAGAATGAAAACGTGTAAAAGGACAAAACGATTAAAACGCGAAAACGCGTGTAAAGCGAACGGCGTGCAAAACGAATGAAAACATATATAAATTGATGAAAACATACAAAACCGGAGAAAGCGTGTAAAACGAGCGAAACATGCAAAAACGAATGAAAACATTTAAAAATGGATGAAAACGTGCAAAAACGAATGAAAACGTTCCTTTTTTTGGAGTCGTGAGTATTTCTGGAGACTGCTTGTTTGAATTAATGGGTCTGTTAGGCTAGAATCAACTACTTGTGGTTATTAAATGAATGCTAAATTTTGTTTTCTGTGTAATGGTAAAGGTGCTATGAATGTTTATTGAATTTAACGTTATAGTGGTTCTTTAACAAATACGTGATGTCCTTTGTACGTCTAGCATGGCCGGCTTTAGGGGAGTGCAAGAGGTGCGATTGCACATGGTCATTGCTTGATGAGGGCCACTAAATTTCATGCACTTCTATTATATATATGAACATAATATGAGACTCGAACTTAATTAATTGATGCACTATTTATACATATGTATATTATGTGTGTGTTTGAGGGCCCCTTTGTGGTAATAGCACAAGGCCACTGAAATCCACGAGACGACCCAAACGTCTAGCTTAGCTTTAATTTGGACCCATTATTTTTACTGTTCCTTTGACACGAGATTTGGCAATAATTTATCAACATTTTTATTTTAGCATATTATTATGGACCACACTTGACTATGGTGACCATATTTGAGTGGATATATACGCATTGTTTTTTTATGTATGTTCTTATATTTGTGTGTGAGACTGAGGATGAGCAAAAGCAGTTGATAAGAAGCAAATAGTTACCAGTATCGGTATAAAGGTGGGATTGTGGAAAAGGAAACAAAGACAACTAGAAAAGCTACTTTTCTTTAGACTTGTATAATTATGTTCAAGGTTTCTGGTCTGGCTATATATTTTTAGTTATTAAGGTTTAATTTAATTCTACCGTGTAATGAATAAGATAAATCTTTTTTATTGTTCAAATCCATCAATGTAGCTAGCATGATCACTTCCATGCATGGACTGAACCACGGTATCCGCTAGCATTATACTAGTTTTCCATTGTTTAGAATTATCGTCTGTTCTTAAAGAATACGTGATTTTGATTTAGTCTAACATATACGCATTCAGCTAATTGTAATGTAGCTACTAATCTCAACGCAACTAACTTTTAATCATTTTAATTGCTATGTGAAAAGAAACCAATTAGAACTTTGTTAATAGAGAAATGCTACAACCATATAAATTTTATGAAAGAAAGTTTACAGTTACACACATTGAAGTATAATGACACAAATTATAGTTTGTGCAGAGAGAACTTACAAGAAATTTCTTTAAATAAAGAGAATGCCACAAATTAAAAGACGCACCGTTATTGTGATTTTTAAATTTTTTTTAAAAAATAATTATTTGATTGTAGCATTTCTTTTGTTAATAAGCCACTACTAGTTATATAGCACCGTTTATGCACGGGACTTAACATAAATTTTACCTAATGTGTATATATAAGTTACAATACAACTAACTTTTAATTATTAATGCATACAAATTATATATAATATAAATTTAACAACACAATTGGTTAATAATGTAAATTTCTATCTTGTAAATTGCTATTTCCCCATAGTAAAACATGTCTGGGTTTAAATACGGAGTGGTTAAGTAAGATTTTTCTATAACATCATATAAAATTTTTTATATTTATATATAATACATGTGCATGCCGCTTGTTTATATATAAATTTTTCATTATTTATTAATATCGATTAAATTTTGTAAAGATTTTCGTTGGATGATGGATTTGACTTTGTTTAACTAGCATGATATTGAGGTTGATATCTTTTAGATTTAACTATTGATATCATGTTTTAGATATCATGTGTGTTTAATAGCACGTGATCCCCCTTAAAAGTGCTTTTAGATATCTTTATTTAAACTTTAAAGAGTAATTACATGCGTCGTTGCTATATGCACAACATCGTGTATATATTTTCATTTCATAGTAACTCGTGGGGTTATGTCTTCATTTTGCTATTTGTATTCATGTTAAAAACAATTTAGGGGGTATTTAATTTTTAAACTCGTGTACGCGCGAGTTAAACTTATAAAGTGAAATAACATGAGTCGGTATTACGTGGATGATAGAAAAAATAATGATAATAATATTTATAAGTAACATAATGATAATAATATTTTGTTTATATACATAATGATAATAATATTTATAAGTAACAAAAAAAAATATGAGTTTTTTTAAGTAAAATTTATAAAGGGTATAAAGTGTAAAGGGTATTTATTAAATTTATAAAATTATTAATAAATATTGAAACTGATAATTTTACTTAAGCTCATATAATTTATTTAAAATTTAATAACAAAAGTTTTATGAACCACTTTATTTTTAATTTTTATAAAATCAGCACGTGTATTTTTATACATATTTTTTTATGTGAAATTTAAATAGATATGACCAAATTGTTACAACTTTTTACTTTTTATTGTGCAATGAAACCCCTTATTAGGCTGGGCACACTCGTGACTCAGGTCACCAGATGCCACAGTCGATGACTGATTTTTTATTTTATTTTATTATTTTTTTGTTTAAATTCAAACATTTTAAACAACAAATTTAAATTCATTAAAATTCAAAACATTACAGTATGAAATTCAAATAAACATTAAAAACATTACGTAAATTATTCAAATAACGTTAAAAATATTAAAAAAAATCTTCATCGTCATCGTCACTATCGACTTCATTCTCTTCATTGACATGATTTCGACGATTTCTCCAAATGTGTTCGATCAAATCAGATTTTAAGTGTTGACGAGTTGATGCGTCCATTAGCTCCTGAGTAACTACTAACGATTCTTCATGCGATCTTAAGGGATCATGATCTTGGTGTCGCTCATTTTCGAACCATGTAGGACATATCGCTTGCTGCTTGTGTCGAATGATCATATTATGTAATATGATACATGTATACATAGTACCTTGGATATCCTTTTTATACAACCCTCGAGCAGGAACTTTAAGCATTTTTCACTTCTTGACTGCACCGAAAGCCGCTCCACATCTTTCCTTGATGCTTCGTGCTTCCTCTTGTACAATATTCTTTTTCATCACCGTGGGATGATTTGAAATGGACTTCATAAGAGCGGACCATTGTGGATATATCCGTCGAGAAGATAATATCCCTTTATAAGCCACATCGTTAGCCTCGAATTCAAGATCCGGTGCTCTCCGGATATGATATCATTGAAAACAGGGGAACGACGTAAAACGTTTACGTCGTTATTCATTCCGGAGACACCAAAGTACGCATGCCAAATCCATAAATCTTAGGAAGCGACCGCTTCTAATAAAATGAATAGATGTGGCCCGTGATCACCCCTGGCATATTGAGCTCTCGCATTACTTGGGCAATCCTCCCACTCACAGCTTGTACAATCAATGCTTCTCATCATCCCAGGAAAGCCATGCTTATGCTCGTGATGAGCATATAATCTTTCAAGGTCATAATACGTGGGCTTTCGCAAATACTCAGCACCATATAACTCCATGATAACCTTGCAAAACTTACGGAGACAATCACGGGATGTTGTTGCAGCCATTGCCAGATTCTCGTCAAGAGAATCAGGAACGACCGCGTATCCCAATTGACGAATGGCTGCAGTACACTTGACCAATGGATAATACCAGGTATGCCCCTAGCATCAAGAGTTTGTTGAAAATAAGGAGAATGATCGGTTACCTCTCGAACAATTTCTATGAATAGTTCTCGGCTCATTCGGAACCGCCGACGGAATGTTCTTGCATCGAACTGCGGGTTTTCAGAGAAGTATGCCGCCACTAAACGATTATGAGCACTCTCATGATCCCTACGGAACTTTTAGCTATGATGCTTTGTAAGCCTTCCAAGCAAAATCCGCAAACTCCACAAACTCACTAAAAACTTCTTTATCGTCGGAAGACGAAGAAGAACCAAATAAAAGCTCGAACAACATATTAAAGAATGTGTTTGAAGGTACTGAGATAGAATTGTTGATTGAAATTGTGTGTTTTAGAAATGTGTTTGAGTTAGTATTTATAGAGTGGGTATGGATCTAGTGACAAGAGAAATTGAAATGAGAAGAATGAGAAAAAATATTAGCCACACATTTCAATTGAGGGAGAGAAATATAAGGGAAGATGCATCTATATTTTCAGGTGCATCTGAAATGTGCGGTTGTGGTTTCTTCTCACTCTTCTCATTTTAATTTTATTTCTCATCTAATCCTTACTGTTTATATAGTAGTAAAGTTCTTTTTTTTTTTTTTTTTTTTTAAAGTATTTTTTTTTTTAAAAGGTATATATATATATATATATTTTCATTAATGCCCAAACGGGCAAAAAGAGTTGGAAATGTCAATTTTGAAATCGGTTGTAATTTGGACCGATGTTGCATTTTTGTGGCCAATGACCGATATGTCGACCAAACGCGACACTCGACATGACCGATATACATATCGGTCATCGAACAAAATTTTGCATGCCCAACCGACATTTTGGGCTCGAGTGCGTCCAACCTTAAACACTCTTATTGATTCAATATTTTTTTTCACTTTTTAAATTCTGTTATTATATAAGAGATGAGCAATCATATAGATGCCTAAAACATGTGTGTAAACGGGAGATATCTTTTTCTTTCTCCTTATCTCAATATCTAGATTTTTCATATGTTTCAATTTTGTTATTAGGAGAACTTTTAAGCAGGCGTTTTATGCATAAAGATCATTTGACGACATACTGTTGATTGAACATAAGTTAATAATCATATATAACAAAACTAATTGTATACTAGCCTTTCGTACATATATATGATGACTACCTGGAAAATGGTTGATATACGTTGGAGACAAAAAGGGTGATGGCTTTTATAGTAGAAACAATAATGGGTGCTCGTGCAAATCCATCCGTCTTCATGGTGGGGACTGAAAGAATGAAGGAATATGCAGAATGTGTAGTCTCTGTCATTCACTAGCATGCTTTCCTAATTCTCCATTTTCTAGGGCTTTTCTTTCTCACCTTTTACCCCACGCTTACACCCCACTTATACTTTTCCCATTACCATACTCATTTTAATATATTCAAAAGCTTGATCGTGTAACACCTCCAAAAGGCTACATCAATGCACTAACTAAAACACTAGTTTATCTGAAAAAAAGATAAAAGGGAATTACTGGCGTATTAATTTTGACATATAAGGAGTTTAAACAAGTCATAATTCATCGATGCATGAAGAGTTTTTTTTTTTTTTTTTTTCTCTCTTCGCTTTGCAGGTAGCATATTTTATTAAGAATCAAGCAAGAACTTGAGAAAAAAAATGTTACACAATATTGTTACAAGCATTCAAGGGATCATTAATCCAAGCATACCAGGACGAAAGTTCCTCTCTAGGTGACTAATCCAGGAGAAAGAAACGGTTTTAATGTCTTTCAAAAGAGTGTCTTTTAATGGAAGGGTCAAGTCAAAGCATAGCCTATTCCTTTAACGCCATATAACCCAAGCAGGGACGGAACCAGGGGTGTCCTGGAGGGTCCCAGGACACCCATGGATATTTGTGTCGCAGTGTTAACTTTGTTAAAAAAACACCGATTTCTTTTAAACGCACCCGGTCCTTAAAAATTGTGTTTGCATTATTGTTTAATTAGTTTATTCTAAGTGCACATGGTCACACTGCGTCCTGGTTACGTTTACCCAAGTCTCAATTTGTATAACAGCATCGAAACACCGTTTCAAGTAACTTGAAAGAGTAGTCGAATCACTCCAAAGATTACATCAGACAAAACTTTTGGGTAATCTCCAAATCCCCACCAATTCGGTATTAATAACCATATACTTTGAGAAACCGAGCATTCGATAAATTAAAGAGGTTGTTGTACAAATTAAGGTGATAATTTTGTTTGAACGGCGCCAACTCATGTTTTAAAGCTGTTATTCATATCAAAATTTAGTTCATATGGTAGTACACGAATAGAGTTTGTTTCGATCCTAAACCTTATAGAAAAGACCAAATTGATTTGAATCAAAACACTCTCCCACTCCTGGAGCATGCATCGTTTAGTATGAAAATACAGCCCCGTTGGATAGATCATCTTTGCTAATCACTCATGATAGATGTTTTCACCATAATTTTTTTTTTTAATATTCTTATTTTTTATTTTATTGACAACTATATGTTCTACGTGCATACCTTGAACAAACTCGTTTATTATATATTTCTAACTTACAATATGTAAGAATGTTTTTCAAAAGGACATTCAATAATTAATGTCTATTAAAGAAAAAAGAAGTTGGAATTGAATATATTATAGAGAAGAAATCAAACAAATAAAGTCTTTATGGCATGTTCAAACTTTGTGTGTTGTGTGTGATTATTCCACTACTTTCATTAAAAAAAAAAGAGCTTATGTATCAAGCTTATCTATTAATGTGGTGTAGCTGCATTGTGCTTTCTTTTAATAGAGGATATGCAATAGTCTTCTATGTAAATTGACACCAATGAAAATTTTGATAGTGCAAAAGTATGTTGCTAGCTAGTTGAACACTTCCAGAAATGGAATTTCATAAACTTATTTATCACTGTACATATAAAAGACACACCCACGCTGAGAACTACTTCATGCATTAATCAAACTTCTCAAAAAAAAACTTCTCCCAAAATACTGTTTAACAACATACGACCAAACAATTTCAGGAACACTTCATTTTAACTTTGGAAACAGCTAGCTATATCGGATCTGCATTTCATCGGGGAATAAAACGTACGTGTCCCGTACAAGAGAATCTCATAGATGTAGAAGAAAGATGCGTAAACTCTAGTGACATTGTTTTACTCATTTGTGAGAAACTTCTTGCTTTTCGTGTCTCCTTTTCCTACGTGTCACTATTGACAGTTTTCTTTTAGTTTGTGACGAAAGAAACGGAAGCGAATTTTAATAAACCCTAATCTAGAGGTTGATAAACGAGACACGCCTCAAAGGAATAGAACCCCAAACAAGAGATAAAACTCTAAAAACTTAATTATATTAATATTCCAAGATGTCCATAGAATGATAATAAGCCTATATTTATAGAAAAGTAAAACTTGTTGAGAAAGTAACCTAACTAGAGTAAAAAACGAATTAGATAAATAATATATGATTTTGGAATCGACCTTTTTACGGTGTAGAGAGGTGTTTGTCTGTACGCCGTAGAGACATTAAGCCTCGACAGAAATTCTATCAGAGAGCTCTATGACATATGCATGCAAATCCCTTTACGCCGTAGAGAAGGTTGGTCTCATGTTTCAATCTTTTCCCCATCATTCTCTCTCACTTGAAAATAACTCACCTTCTAGTTCTCAGTACTATCTCTAATCAACAGGCGAACGAACAATGTCTTCAAATCCGGTGGACGTGTATCATTTGGAAGTATAGTTATGTTTTTCCCAAACCAATTTAATACAAAAAAGTTCTTCTTACCCTATTTTGCATCCACATCATGCCGTCATGGTTTTCCTAGCAAAGCATGACAAGCGCCTAATTTCAAGACATCACAAGACACTACATCACGATAAGAACTTCCAATAGCAAATGGAATTTTGGAAACTTCATTCACCTTCACTTCGAGACCTTTCTTTATCCAACTTAATTTATAAGGATTAGGACGTTGTTTGTTTGGTAACTTCAACGCCTTCACAAGCTCTTTGGAAATTAGGTTTTCACAACTTCCTCCATTAATGATCAATGAGCAAACATTGTCTCCAACCACACACTTGGTTTCAAAATCTTGTTCCTTTGTGAAAATTCTTCAATCTTTGTTACACACAAAGTACGTTTCACCATTGATAACATAAAATAGTATAGTGTTTTTACTTTTTACTATCAATATCCCACGTTTATTGCTTAAAAGGTATTACTTTTATATAAGATTTGGTACTTAAATGCTTCATATTTGAATAACACGAAATATATAAGCATTGGAGCAGAAAGACGCGAAAATTGGACGAAGCTTGAAGAAAGTACTAAGGAAAGTTGTAGAAAAGCATACAATGTCGTGACAATTCGTATTTTCAGGTCATTCTCAAAACATTATTCATGCTTCATCATTTATTATTTATCGTAAACTAGGTTTACAAGAATCAAATTCGCGTAACCTTAATGGTTTAGCTGTGAATTCATGAACCAATCATCGAGGACATTTCATATAGACTAAGTTAGTCTACATTTCATTAACATCATTGTCATTATATTAGTTCATGCATAGTTTTGCATTTTACATTAAACGTATAATTTTCATATTAAATAAACGTTATCGCGTAATTAATTATTTTGAACAATTGATCCGTTACTTCCAAAAATTATCCCGATATATTTTTATACTCATATTAAGTTTATAAAATAATATTATGAGTTTACACAGTGTTTTAAATTTATTTTGTATATAAATTGTTATATTTATATAATTACGACGGTTTTCTTAAATTCTACACGATAGTTATTATTTCACTCAAATTTTGCAAGAAATGTATTTTTATAATTTTTATGACCTTAATATATTTTATCTTGACCCGTGAAAATTTATTTTTAACTAACGCTACCCTATATACTCGAATGTGACTACAACTTATCATTTAACTTCAATTAACTTACTAAACATTACACATTATACATTTAAAAAAAAAAAAAAGTATTAAGTAAATGACTAAACCTCCTTGTCGACACAAGGAGGGTGAGTCATGTGTTTTTTGGCTAAATATCTCAAGTATATGTATATTATACTAAAATCTAATACAAACATTCACTTATTCATTTTCACAAGTAATAAAAGATCAAACTATCTCTTGCTCTTTCTCTCTTCCAAAACCGGCAGCCAACCAAGGATCAAGAAGGAAGCATCATAAAAATTTTCAAGACAAAGTTATTTAACACTCTAGTATCACTCTTTGAATAGGTTTTGAAATAAAAACCTAGGGTGATTAGGAAAATCCATTGTTCTCATAAACCTCATCAATTACTAGTAAGCATTTCATACATATCATTATTTTTCATATTCATTTCTATGTTCATTTTATTATGCACAAGTAAAACATGCAAGTTATGTGATGTTTATACCACTTTTAAGGTTTTAAGTGTTATATATATATATATATATATATATATATATATATATATATATATATATATATATAATCATCCTATAAATTACTCCTTGTTATATATTATTTTGGTGATGCCTAGGAAACCATGACACCCTAAGAAGGTGTATGGTAGGATTAGAATAACTTGAGTTGTTTTGAATGGGTTAGAATAGGTTTGGCGCGAGAAAAACTCATTTCGACAAGTTTGCAAAAGGGTCTGTCCTTATTTTCAAAATCTGGAAAATCCGACAGTGGGTAAAAAATTTGGCCTACATATTTAGAAAATATACTTTAAAAGCGAAACCGTGGCCGCTTGAGCGGATTAAACGGAGCTATAACGAAGAAGTTATGAATTTTTCAAGTTGGCGGCGAAAACTATAAATTTGAAAATTTCACAAGCAATATTTATTTTGTACGAGTCAAAAATGAAGCTTGGGCGTTGTAAATTATGTCGACTTGTCAAAATATGTTAGTATACTTTGATACAAAGTTAAGGACCTTTAAAACGTGAAAGCGGTTTGTAACGATTAAATTATACACGTTTTCACAAAGTTGCCGTGATTTATTTATATAAGAAAAACTATATTAAATTTCTAATAGGCAATATTACGGCAAAACTAGTTACCAAGTTGAAGGTAATTTTTAACATTGAATTAGAACTTTTTATAAAGTGATGTCTTCTAGTAAAAGTGAGATCGCCAAGTATATTTATCAAAATGTCCGACCGTTTGATTAGCGGAGTTGTAATGAATTAATTACATTTACTCAAACTTTGCCGAAAACCATCCTTTAAACTATACTTTGGACTAAAGTACCATACTTAACCTATATTTTTCTTTGTGATAGAGACCTGTAGGATGGAAACTCGTGTACTAAAACTTTGAGATAATCATACGAGCTTCCCAAAACCGTTGAGTTTGTTTCCTAACACTCGACGTGCACCATTTTACGACTAGCTTTTTAAAGGCCGTTTTGTCACTTTCATGAAATTTCAACGACATTATTTTACTGACGAAAATTATAATTTCATAATAAATCATTAAATGACTATCGTAAGATCTCATTTCAACGTAAATACTTGTAAAGTATTTTATAACATGACGAGATGTCATAAACATATATTTCGACGATAAACATTATTTTCAAATGTACAAGTGGTATAGATATCATACGAATTGCATGCATAACATTACATCATAACTTATCATAGAACATATCATTCATAATAGGTCACGGTTAGAGGTTGCGCCTCATTTCAATGATTGCCTTTATATCATCATTATCATTGCAACGGTGAGTTTTCATAGCCCGATTTATTCAAGTTTTACTTTATTTCAAACCTACGGGAGAATACATTGCACATCATTTTTATTACGATACCAAGTATATCAAATTCATTACATTGCTTAAGTTACCTCATTGCCGATTAAATGTCCCCATTTCATAAACATGAACCGTTAATTTCATAGAAGCGTGGGTGAGTGGATAGATCTATCGAGGTGACACCTCCATCCGGGTTGGCGGTTCAACCGGACGGATGCATTTCATTTCATAATCATTATTTGAGTTTTTGGCAAAACACTCCGTTAGCGAACATCATAATCAACAAGCTTGGTGTCATGTGCTTAAGCGATTGTATCATTTTGTGACATCATTGTCATACATAATTTATACTTGTGGTAGTCGTATTAACATTTACATAAACTCTATGAATTCACTCAACCATTGTGTTGACACTTTTAGCAATGTATTTTCAGGTAACTAAGACATTCACTTCATGGCATGCATGTGGACATATCATAGAGTCGCGGTGACGACGCGTCTCACATGGGATTTATATACTTTAAAAACATCGTTTAACTTGTATCAAACTTATTTTCCGCACATGTTGATTTTTATTTGGGACCTATCTTTGTAACTCTGAATGTTTTTAATATATCAAACGATGTTCTTTTCAAACGACACTTTAGGTCGTTCAATATAACTGTGATTGTGATGCTATGACATCAATCCCAGAATTCCATTCCACGCAAAACAGTAATTTGGGGTGTGATGATTGGTATCGAGCTTGATTATAGAGAACTAGGTTGCATCATTGACCCTAGACTATAACTACATCATCATAGCATCTCATCATTTCATTATAAGTGCATATTCACTTTACATGCGGTTTATCGTACATTTTGAGTTATTTACTTTCATTTCACATCGATTGTCACATGGATGCCTTCAAATACCCATTCCATTATCCTTTCTTTAGATTCTAACGTGGAGAATGCCCTGTCATTCCCTAACACAATTTTAACATCAGTTGACTTTACACCAGCCTTACCACACATATTATCCGATGTAGACACTGAACCCTTTTAGAAGGGAGAAGTTGCACCTACACCATCACGATCATCATTGATTCACTGTAGGATCAGGACAATTTTTATCATTCTGTTGGAACAGATAATACCATTTGGTAGAACTTATAGGCTTAGTCCTAATGAACCTATTTTCTTAACTCACCACAAGGGTTTCCATTATCATCATCGTCATCATTATCATCTAGAGCATTATTTGTACCATCACATCTCATATACACTACTCATACATATGAATTGCAGCTTGAGAAGCGTGCATAATTTGACACACCACTGCCATCTACCACTAAGACTACAGACACTACACCATCTCATAGGTTTGAGGACTGTGAGAGTTCTAGGGCTATTGCTGCTAGACCGCCTACTACTCCTACACTTGAGACGTGATTAGACTACCAAAAGGAGCAGATAATATGTACCTTTTTAGCTAATGTAATCTGTATCATTTATTATCTCCACGATAATCATAACCTTTGTTACTTCATTCCCTATTCCGATTGCCTAATTCTTCAATCATTTCGCGATGATACCTCACTATCTTACTAGGGGTTAGGTCAACTTTATTTCTTGACAAATTAAGAGACTATTACCACTCTATGAGGTTCTTCCATGTATCCTACAAACCATTCCACAAATTTTATTCCAAGTTATTCTGCTACTATTACATGAAATTATTTCACTTGATTTTATTTCTAACTATTTTATCACCATCTTAGAAACGTTGTTTCATAAAGTTTTAAAGCAAGTTGTTTTATTACCAACTTATCAATTGGTTTCAGTCATTTTATCAACGATTTAATATCATCATGCGAAACGATTTTCATGTTACTCTGAAAAATTGTTTGAGCTATTGTCTTACAAAACAAAACATTGAATACCATATAAAACTTCGGAGAAACATAATACCATTTCAACAAAACCAAGCATCACATCATTTGTCCTCGATTATACATAGCCTGATCACCTATGTATAATTCAGGAAGAATTATGTCATGAAAGAAACAAGTATCATTTCAAATTTCCTAAGACAATCTTCATTCAAAAGCAAAGCTTTGTAATCATATAAATTATTCATAAACATATCTTTTTAATAACACTCTATAAATACTTACGCCATTCATCCCTCATTCAACCGATAAGTTAGAATTTGACGAGTTACTTTTTCTTAGGAAAGGCTTCCTATACCATCTACGAGGAGGATTCCTCAATACAAGAAAACAATGAAAAGATTTCAGAACTACCAACAAGGACTAGAACTAGGTAGTAGGATGATTCAAAACTCAACAAAAATCTTAAGACATCACGAGACATTCCGAACCACTATTTTGGACTAGAAGCCCAATTATATCATTTCAAAAGCATCAGTTGGACTGAGTTACAAGATTTAGTACGAAGCGAATACACACTAAGCAACACTATAGGGAGAAACCAAGTCTTCTAATCAAGACTACAGAACATTTCATTAAACATGGCCTCAACAATATGTGAACTTCCCTACAATGAGTTTCCCTTAAAGGAAAATTTGGTTAAGTTAAGGTTATCGATATAAACTTTCCCTAAGGCATTGTGTTCTCTAGAAATTACGGATAACCTACTTCTATATCAAGAGATGCAACAGGTTTGAACATATCGGACAATCAATGACTCTCCACCTACAAGTGAAATTAGAACAAACATTCTTCGACATAGTACGAGCTGATATCTATTTTCTTGCTAGCATGATAACAATCTAGGTGATGAACTATTTTAGAAGCACTCAATATCGGAACAAATCTTGAAAACCAACCACATTAGACACATCATACAATATTGAATTAGCTAATGGTAACTTAATTAGCACCGACACCATTTTTCGTGGTTGTACACTCAATTTTCTAAATCATCCCTTCAATATAGACCTTATGCCCGTAGAACTTGGTAATTTCGACGTCATCATCGGTATGGATTGGTTATCCAAACATCGTGCAAGAATCATTTGTGATGAAAAAGTTGTTCATCTTCCTTACAATGGCGAAACTTTGATCATTCGTGGGGAACGAAGTGGAACTAGACTCAGTATTATATCATGCATCAAAAAGGAGAAGTACACAAAGAAAGGTTGTTTTGCTTTCTTAGCACATATAACCGAGAAGAAGTCAGAGGAGAAGCGACTTGAGGATGTACCGATTGCTCGAGTATTTCCTGAAGACTTTCCTGAAGACTTACCAGGACTTCCACCGGCACGTCAAGTAGAATTTCATATTGACTTAGTGCACGGAGCTGCACCAATTGCACGAGCACCTTACCGATTAGCACCATCGGAGATGCAAGAGTTGTCTAATCAGTCGCAAGAACTTTTAGACAAAGGATTCATTAGGCCAAGTTCCTCGCCTTGGGGAGCACCGGTCTTGTTTGTGAAGAAGAAAGATGGATCTTCCAGAATGTGTATAGATTATAGAGTCAACAAGTTAACGGTGAAGAATCGTTACCCACTCCCGAAATCGGCGACTTGTTTGATCAGTTACAAGGCTCTAGTATCTACTCAAAGATTGATTTAAGGTCAGGTTATCATCAACTTAGAGTGCGGGAGGAGGACATCCCGAAAACAGCGTTTAGATCACGTTATGGACATTATGAGTTTCAAGTAATGCCGTTCGGATTAACTAATGCACCTGCAGTATTCATGTATCTCATGAATAGGGTATGTAAACCGTATTTGGACAAGTTTGTTATAGTGTTTATCGACGACATATTGATTTACTCAAAGAGTAAAGAAGAGCACGAAGGGCATTTAAGAACGATTTTAGGACTACTCAAGAATGAGGAGTTGTATGCCAAATTTTCGAACTGTGATTTTTGGAACCGTAAAGTACAATTTCTTGGTCATGTCATTGATAGTCAAGGATTACAAGTAGACCACGCAAAGATTGAAGTCAGAAAAGATTGGGCTACTCCAACAAATCCTCTGAACTCAGACAATTTCTAGGACTTAGGGTATTACCGAAGATTCATCGAAGGTTTTTCAAAGATAGCTAAAGCTTTGACCAAGTTGACACGAGAAAAATAAGAGTACGAATGAGGAAAGAAACAAGAAGATGCTTTTAGTTGTTGAAGCAAAAGCTTTGCGGTCGCCAATTTGGCACTACCCGAAGGAATTGAGAACTTCGTTGTATCTGCGATGCTTCACATAAAGGACTTGGAGTGTATTAATGCAAAGCGAGAAGGTGATAGCTTATGCTTCTCGACAACTTAAGGTTCATGAGAAGAATTACACCACATGATCTTGAGTTGGGGCCGTAGTTTTGCACTTAAGATTTGGAGACACTACCTTTATGGTACAAAGTGCACAGTGTTTACGGACCACAAGAGTTTACAATATGTTCTTGATCAGAAGGAACTTAACATGAGGCAACGTCGTTGGTTGGAATTACTCAGCGATTATGATTGTGAAATCAAGTATCACCCGGGAAAAGCCAATGTTGTGGCTGATGCTCTTAGTCGGAAAGAAAGACCTAAACCTTTAAGAGTACGATCATTAGGAATGACGATCAGTTCACCTTTACCATAAAAAATACTCGAGGCACAGATCGAGGCACTCAAGGAGGAAAACCGACCAAGTGAAAAGCTTTATGGTATGCCAGAAAATGTAAATGGCTTTGTAAAGAGAGCAGATGGAGTATTATGCTTCAAGGATAGAATGTGGGTACCATTTTATGGCGGGATACGAAATTGATTATGCATGAGTCGCATAATTCAAAGTATTCTATTCACCCGTGTTACGATAAGATGTATCATGATCTCAAGAAACTTTATTGGTGGCGAACATGAAAGCGGAAATTGCCACGTCGTCGTGAGATGTCTTACTTGCTCTAAGGTAAAGTCGAATATTAGAAACCTTGAGATTACTCCAACAACACGAAATTCCACAATGGAAATGGGAACGCATTACAATGGACTTTGTTACGAAACTTCCTAAGACATCGGGAGGTTACGATGCTATATGGGTAATTGTCAATCGTCTTACCAAATCAGCTCATTTCATACCAATTAGAGAGACTTATTCCATGGAACAACTCACTAGACTTTATGTCAAGGAAATAGTCTCGAGGCATGGAGCACCAATTTCCATCATTTCCGACAGAGATAGTCGATTCACTTCAAACTTTTGGAAATCATTACAAGATTCATTTGGGACCAAATTAGAGATGAGCACAGCATATCATCCACAAACCGATGGTCAAAGTGAAAGGACAATTCAAACATTAGATAATATGCTCAAGCATGTGTGACTTTCTAGAAATGATTAGGCAAGTCATACTTCATCGAACCAGTTGTTTTACAACAATAGTAATTACATAAACATATTAACGACACCATTTGAGGCACTCTCTGATTTGGGTGTCAATCACTTATTTACGGGCAAAAATCAGAAAAGTCCAACTCACTAGTCAATGACTCATTCATGAAACAACAAAGTGATCGTACAGATCAAAAATCAGTTACAAGCAACAACAAATAGCTAGATAAGCTACGTCGATATACGACACAAAATATTGGAAATATGTTCCATAAGTAGCAAACCATTAGAATTTCAAGTTGGCAACAAATTTATGTTCAAAGCCCGTCTTGGAAAGGCGTGGTACGATTCGAGAAAAACATTGGACGACCCAATGCGACTCAATTATCCTCACTTTTCACAAGTAACATCGTAGAACCTAACATGGATGAATTCGGGATGAATTCCTTTTTAATTCGTGAATGTGACAATTCGTATTTTCGGGTCATTCTCAAAACATTATTCATGCTTCATCATTTATTATTTATCGTAAACTAGGTTTACGAGTATCAAATTCGCGTAACCTTAATGGTTTAGCTGTGAATTCATGAACCAATCATCGAGGATATTTCATATAGACTAAGTTAGTCTACATTTCATTAACATCATTGTCATTATATTAGTTCATGCATGGTTTTGCATTTTACATTAAACGTATAATTTTCATATTAAATAAACGTTATCGCGTAATTCATTATTTTGAACAATTGATCCGTTACTTCCAAAAATTATCCCGATATATTTTTATACTCATATTAAGTTTATAAAATAATATTATGAGTTTACCCAGTGTTTTAAATCTATTTTGTATATAAATTGTTATATTTATATAATTACGACGGTTTTCTTAAATTCTACGCGATAGTTATTATTTCACTCAAATTTTGCAAGAAATGTATTTTTATAATTTTATGACCTTAATATATTTTATCTTGACCCGTGAAAATTTATTTTTAACTAACGCTACCCTATATACTCGAATGTGACTGCAACTTATCATTTAACTTCAATTAACTTACTAAACATTACACATTATACATTAAAAAAAAAAGTATTAAGTAAATGACTAAACCTCCTTGTCGACACAAGGAGGGTGAGTCATGTGGTTTTTGGCTAAATATCTCAAGTATATGTATATTATACTAAAATCTAATACAAACATTCACTTATTCATTTTCACAAGTAATAAAAGATCAAACTATCTCTTGCTCTTTCTCTCTTCCAAAACCGGCAGCCAACCAAGGATCAAGAAGGAAGCATCATAAAAATTTTCAAGACAAAGTTATTTAACACTCTAGTATCACTCTTTGTATAGGTTTTGCAATATAAACCTAGGGTGATTAGGAAAATCCATTGTTCTCATAAACCTCATCAATTACTAGTAAGCATTTCATACATATCATTATTTTTCATATTCATTTCTATGTTCATTTTTATTATGCACAAGTAAAACATGCAAGTTATGTGATGTTTATACCACTTTTTAAGGTTTTTAAGTTTTATATATATATATATATATATATATATATATATATATATATATATATATATATATATATATATATATATATATATATATATAATCCATCCTATAAATTACTCCTTGTTATATATTATTTTTGGTGATGCCTAGAAACCATGACACCCTAAGAAGGTGTATGGTAGGATTAGAATAACTTCGGAGTTGTTTTGAATGGGTTAGAATAGGTTTGGCGAGAAAAACTCATTTCGACAAGTTTGCAAAGGGTCTGTCCTTATTTTCAAAATCTGGAAAATCCGACAGCGGTAAAAATTTTGGCCTACATATTTAGAAAATATACTTTAAAACGAAACCGTGGCGGCTTGAACGGATTAAAAGCGGAGCTATAACGAAGAAGTTATGAATTTTTCAAGTTGGCGACGAAAACTATAAATTTCGGAAATTTCAAAGAAGCAATATTTATTTTGTACGAGTCAAAAATGAAGCTTGGGCGTTGTAAATTATGTCGACTTGTCAAAAATATGTTAGTATACTTTGATACAAAGTTAAGGACCTTTAAAACGTAGAAAGCGGATTTGTAACGATTAAATTATACACGTTTTCACAAAGTTGCCGTGATTTATTTATATAAGAAAAACTATATTAAATTTCTAATAGGCAATATTACGGCAAAACTAGTTACCAAGTTGAAGCTAGTTTTTAACATTGAATTAGAACTTTTTATAAAGTGATGTCTTCTAGTAAAAGTGAGATCGCCAAGTATATTTATCAAAATGTCCGACCTTTTGATTAGCGGAGTTGTAATGAATTAATTACATTTACTCAAACTTTGCCGAAAACCATCCTTTAAACTATACTTTGGACTAAAGTACCATACTTAACCTATATTTTTCTTTGTGATCGAGACCTGTAGGATGGAAACTCATGTACTAAAACTTTGAGATAATCATACGAGCTTCCCAAAACCGTTGAGTTTGTTTCCTAACACTCGACGTGCACCATTTTACGACTAGCTTTTTAAAGGCCGTTTTGTCACTTTCATGAAATTTCAACGACATTATTTTACGACGAAAAATTATAATTTCATAATAAATCATTAAATGACTATCGTAAGATCTCATTTCAACGTAAATACTTGTAAAGTATTTTATAACATGACGAGATGTCATAAACATATATTTTGACGATAAACATTATTTTCAAATGTACAAGTGGTATAGATATCATACGAATTGCATGCATAAAATTACATCATAACTTATCATAGAACATATCATTCATAATAGGTCACGGTTAGAGGTTGCGCCTCATTTCAGTATTGCCTTTATATCATTATCATCATTGCAACAGGTGAGTTTTCATAGCCCCGATTTATTCAAGTTTTTACTTTATTTCAAACCTCTTGGGAGAATACATTGCACATCATTTTATTACGATACCAAGTATATCAAATTCATTACATTGCTTAAGTTACCTCATTGCCGCTTAAATGTCCCATTTCATAAACATGAACCGTTAATTTCATAGAAGCGTGGGTGAGTGGATAGATCTATCGAGGTGACACCTCCATCCGGGTTGGCGATTCCAACCGGACGGATGCATTTCATTTCATAATCATTATTTGAGTTGTTTGGCAAAACACTGTTGGGGCGAACATCATAATCGATCAAGCTTCGTGTCATGTGCGTAAGCAATTGTATCATTTTGTGACATCATTGTCATACATAATTTATACTTGTGGTAGTCGTATTAACATTTACATAAACTCTATGAACTCACTCAACCATTGTGTTGACACTTTTAGCAATGTATTTTCAGGTAACTAAGACATTCACTTCATGGAATGCATGTGGACATATCATAGAGTCGCGGTGACGACGCGTCTCACATGGAATTTATATACTTTAAAAACATCGTTTGACTTGTATCAAACTTATTTTCCGCACATGTTGATTTTTATTTGGGACCTATCTTTGTAACTCTGAATGTTTTTAATATATCAAACGATGTTCTTTTCAAATGTCACTTTAGGTCGTTCAATATAACTGTGATTGTGATGCTATGACAGTCAATCCCCAGGAATTCCATTCCGCTGCAAAACAGGTAATTTGGGGGTGTGACAAATGTGTAGACAAGCCATATAATCCACGTCTTAGTCAAGAGAAACTATAATGCCAAATTTTGATCAGTGTGATATACGACGTAAAGACGTATGTTGATATACGACCTAGAAGAATTGAAGACTTGTTGACTACTCAGCCGTCATGATATGGATTTTATGGCGTAGACGGGCACTTAGTCCTACGCCGTAGGTAATGAAGACTTCGAAGATTTTTGTATGCGAAGATTGCAAGTCTATTGGAGGATTCTAAGGTGAATTTCTCTAGAAGTAATTGACTTGTGATTAAGGGTTGATTATGGAAGGTTCGTGAAAGAATCAAGAAAAGAAACAAAACTGAAAGTTGAAGAAGTGTTTACGTGATAGATCAAAAAAGTTGCTTTAATATTCTGAACATAACTTCTTCATATGAGCTACTTTTTAGTTGATTCAAGTTGCTATAGAAAGAGATATCTACATATTTTTTAGCTACGCCAGAATCGCAAAGGAAAAATCATAATTTCGTCACCTTTACAGTGTAGATAGATCTCTTCCTCTACGGCGTAGACAGTGGAGTTTTGAGGGTGTTTTTTATTAGAGAGATCTATGGTGTAGAGCCACACTTGCCTCTATGTCGTGGACGAACCGACACAGCAAAACACTATGAATTTAAGCCCTAACTCAGTCAAAAAGTGTGTGTGGACCGTAAGGTCGATTTAGGGTTCATCCAAAGTCGATTTTCACCGGTTTCAAGCTGCATTCCCAGGGAGATAACACCACCACTAATCATCAATCATAGATCGAGTTAATTTGATTTATTCCAACTTTATGTTTACTTTAATCATTGAATTAAACATTATTTATGATATTCTTACTATGATTCTCGACTAATCGCCTCGTGTGTTGGCCTAGTTATGAACCTTTTAATATAATGATTTTATTTTATTTGTTTAATTTATGTTTTATTGGATATCTTATATGTTTGTCATTTGGTAGTAAATAGGACCACCTAGTTTATAATAGGATAGTGATTAGTTTAAAAGCTGAAAACTAGACTACTAGGTTGATTAACGGACAATAAATCAATGTTAGTTGGAAGGGTTTTAAATGAATTTCTAACTAGATGAGACTAGTTACTTAAAAAGTGCGAGCAAAGAATTATTAGTAAAGACTAATAGGCGTTAAATGCTAAGTAGTGGGATAGTTAGCATTAGCCAAGTCATGTAGGATAGTTGGGGTCTTAATGACTATAAACTAGTTGATTGATCACTAAGAGCTTAGAATTGATAACTAGGGATTATATGTTTATGTTACAATGAGCAATTTTGGACCCAGGCGACCTAAGAACCACTAATGAAGCTGGAGTTAGAAATTGCACCAATAAGATCGTATCATTAAAGGAACAAGGAATTAACCAGGTTAGCACCATTTCTTCGAATCGCATCTTAGCTTATTTTAGTTTCCATTTCCATTCAGTTTAATTAGTCAATTAAATCATAATCATGTAGATTTAAAACACAATTTTATTAAATTTAAATGCTTTCCTAGATTAGAATTAGATATCCTCAAATTAATAGACCACAACTTAGCTCTTAGGGACGACACCCGTACTTACCACCACTACACTACTAAATGATAGGGTACATTGCTTTAGAGTTTGTAGGAATAGTTAGGTAATATATGTTAATAAAAATTCAAAACCTGACTGTCCATTAAAGACACATCAAGTTTTTGACGCTGCTGTCGGGGAGTTAATTTATTTTGTTTGCGGCTCTTATTTTTAAATTTAGGTTAGTTTCTCATTTTTATTTTTGCTTTATTTTATTTTTGTTTTCTTGTTTTCCTTAATTAAATAGATTTTAGTTTGTTAGTTTCTGTTTTAGTTATTTTGTGAGCTTTTTCTTTTTCTTTGCTACTGTGTCTCTTTGCTTGTGTGCTTTTCAGGTCATAATGGGGGTTGATATCAACAATATGAATATGAAAAAATATTTATGTGCGAGGCAAAGTAGAGAGAGTTGAATTATTTGTGTGGAGTTGATATTAGAACCATTACCATAGAGGAGTACATGGTGTTAAGGCATGAAATTGCTTTGACGAGGAGATGTATTCTAAGATGAGAAATGGTGATGTAGACGTTCTAGCATGACAATGGAGGAGTACGAGTTATACATAGCTAAGCAATGTCAATCGAAAAATGGATTCGAAGTTCCCATTAATGGTTTTACATCCCATTTGATCAAGCACCCTGCCCATCAAATCCTCAACCAGAAAAAAAAGTACTTAAGCTTATAAGACGTCTTGGCGGACTTATTCAAAATAGGAGCAAAAATCTTGGGAATCGAATAAGAGAAGGGGATGTTCTAAATGGGTGTGAAGCTCAAAATATCGGTGGAAGAAATCATGACGCAAAACGGTATGGTACTTTATTTTCCTAATATTACTTTTACTAATGATTTTTCTAGTATTGCTAAACAGATTAAGGAAAGTAAAGACGAGGCTTAAATTGATGTAGAGCAACATTCGACCTCACAAAGTATCATACACGTAACACCACCTGATGATGCATATGTAGCACCGATTACCAACCAAATTTTGGTTGTACTTTCAAAAGAATCATCAACCAAACCGGGTAAGGTAAGAAGATGAGTGCGATACTCATTAAGGTATGTAAATAAAAATTTAGTAGCATTTTGCACCCTTATGGTGTTTATGGCACCTACCACCCGCCTTTGATTTTGAGTGAGGGTATGAACACCTTTGTGCTAAGTAAATAAGGGTGGAGTCAAGCTTGTTACTCGAACAAAAATAAGCCCTTCGTGGGAGGTACACCATGCTTATCTTTGTATTAATGTTGTGTTTGAATTTTAATTTTAGGATTTTACGCTTGAGATTTGTTTATTTGTCTTTGATTGTAGGTTAAATTTGACGAGAATGGTCCTTGATGGTTCTTGAAAGAAGATATGATCAAAGGTCTTGAAGGAAGATGTGATCAAAGGTCTTGGATAATAAATAAACCGGGGCGTTCTTGAAGTACGATGCAGACGCGAAGTTTGATAAACCCTAATGCAAGGGTTGATAAACATGGCGCATATCAAGGGAATAGAACCCAAAAAGAGATAAAACTCTAAGAACTTAATTATATTAATATTCCAAAATGTCCATACAATGATAATAAGCTCTTTATTTATAGGTAAGTAAAACTTGATAGTAAGTAAACTACTTATAGCAAAAAACGAATTAGATAAATAATAAAAGATTCTGGAATCGACATTTCTACGGCATAGAGAGGTGTTTGTCTCTACGGCGTAGAGACGTTAAGCCTCGACCAAAATTCTACTAGAGAGCTCTACGACGTAGGCTTGCAAATCCCTCTACACCGCAAAGAAGGTTAGCGTCACGTTTCAATCATTTCCCTATTTGTTTGTTACTTTTTCTCTTACGCGACAAGATGAACAATACTATTATTCACGTCTTTGCCGTGTTTCTTTCTCCTTTCCGTGTAAATCACATAGCGTTTTTTTTTTTTTTTTTTACGGCAACTAACTATCTCAATACGTATAAACACAAACTATCTCACATGTCCTAAATAAGACATGAACTAACAATCATTTAGCTGAAAAGCTCATCACACAACAATGAGTATTATTGAAACACAATCCCTTTTGTTTCTCATAGCTTCTCGTTATGTACATTCAATAAAATTTGACGTTAAAAAATATATTTTGTGAAGTTCTATTAACATGTGAAAGGATTTAAGGATATGAAATTAACAGTATTACAATGACATCAAACCAGTTAAAGTTGAGTGCATCGTAACTCGTTCCGAGTGATACTCAAAAGAATTTTGACGTTAACATGGAATACTTATGTTAAGAACTTACTAATGCTAGCTTTTAATTTGTTTTTTAGGATGTTGTCGAACGGTGATTTGTGGTTGAAAAAGTTGACACCAAACAATCTTTCTTTAATTGACTTCCCATAACCACGCATTTTGATCGCTTAGACTTTTGAGTGCCGGTGGATAGTTATTTAAAGATCACTACTCACTAATTTTCTAAATATCAAACTATCAAATTCGTGACATTCAATTTATTTGATTCAAAAGTGTAGATTAAAACAGGTTTTTAATTAGATATTAAATGTACAAAAATAATTACTAATAGATGGGCGTCTTTTCATGAGACTTGCTTTACACATTATCATACATTCAAGTAATCTGAAATGCTTACGATTAACAGCACATGTGATTTTCAATATGATCACATTCGATTTTGAATATATGTGATTTTATCATCTAAACAAAATCACATGTATTTAATTATTTGTAACAATAGTTATTTGTTCTTTAAGACCCGGTCTGTTTCGGCAATAACCTACTTTGTTCATCCATACCTGATTTCTATTAGCAATAACATGATTTTTGGATAACTTGATTTTCGTTCTCTGTAACTAGATTATCATCAGCATCTCTAAGCGTTTGTTACTTGATAATTTCAAACAACTTCTAGCAAAAAAAAAAATGAAAATTTTATGATCATGACGAAGATTTATGATGAAATCAATAATTACTGAATGTTTTTAACTCAATTTAATGATTAATTTCGATTGTGTATTTGTGTATGTGTTTTTCAAAATCAAAACCCTAACCTTTTGGTGAAGAATGAAATGTGTTTTGGGATATTTTCGGAGGCGGAGAAAGAAGGGGGCAGGGTGGGCATGCGTATCCTTAGCGAACAAAATTGTAATGTATAATTTTTTAAAATATAAGGCTATTTTTGTAATTTGTCCTTATAACAAACCGATTTGTAGTGTAGTTTCTAAAAATTATTAAAGTTTGCCCCATGAACCATTACTTTCTGGCTCCGCCCCTGAATTCTTGGCTTTGTGACAACATTGTCTCAAGTGAAAAAATCATTTAATTGGAGCCGTTGTATAAAATAGGAATAGAATGTGAAGATTGAATCTTTATATCAGATTTAATCTAGGTTAATCTCATCTCTTAGGTGCCAACAAGTAAAAAAAAGAAGAATTTCAACTAGTCATAAGTATATGGCTATTATGTGGTCGTATGTAACAGTAAAACTATGTATGGTTATTCATTTGCATTTTAGAAACTTTCAATACGTAAACACATCTAAACTATTTGATCGAACCAAACAATCTAACATCACAAGAATTTAGATGACGAAAAAAATACAACCTAACATCACAAAGATTTAGACAACGAAAAAATATATTACTCCCCCGTCTCAAAATTTAAGTCCGTTTTAACTTTTTAATCAAATTTTGACTTTAAATATTTTTTTTTGTATTATATAATACTTGATGAAAATTATATCAATGAAAAATAATTTTAAAACACAATTTATTCATATATTTTACATCAAATATTATATAATACAAACAAAAATATTTAAAGTCACAGTTGAATTCAAAAAGTCTAAAAGACTTAAATCTTAAATTTTGGAATGGAGGTAGTAATATTTGAAGCGTGCATGATGTCAAGCAATACCACCACTTCCACCAAATGGGGGTCTCCATCGTTTGTAATCAGATCTTATTGTGATTAACTGTATTAGTGGTCCAATATGATCATTTTACTATTAGGACTTTGATCATACTTTAGTTAAAGTAACTAAAAGTTGATATTTGATTATCTGTGGATAATAAATGTCTGGTTCGGTGTTACTTGAAAAGCAAATGGTACTTGTTCATGATATGACATATTGTTGGTGACATGCTCACGTAGCTCTATAATACAAATAATTCATATATATATATATTTTTATTAATATGAATATTCTGCAAATTGCAATGCAAAAGTGTAAAATCTCACATGAAATTGAAAATTGTTGAGTACAAATGGGCTTTTAAATCAAAACCTGAAATTGGGCCTGCCCCATAAAAGTTCTATCATCCCTATTCCCTACGAGCCGAATTAGTCCTAATTAAAATAAAATAGCCCAATTTTAGTATCTTCACGTGAGACGTCTACCAACATATGCATAAATCAATTGATACGACTTGTTGAAGTGTAACCAAACTAGATCGCTAGAACCTTTCGAACTGCAAATGAAACAAGTCTCGGTTGACAGAAAGTCACGAGCAATTTAGTCATTTAATAACAAAAGACTTTGTTGTCATTTCTAGTAGAGTTCTGCAAGTGGACTCACGGGTTATGCCAGAAACCCCGAAGGGCCTAGATCTGTGTTCATGTTTTTGATATTATTATGGGACCATATACATGAAACCCTACACTATGAGATTTATGGACCACTTCTTTAGGTTAGTTGGCATGGTTCTAACTCAAACCGCGAATGAGTACTTTTAATTAGATATTATCAACAAGTCTAGTCTATCAGTATCAAATGTTACCGATGGACGTAAATAAAAATATATGAGTTCAGGTACAAGCTGAGCTGCGGTATAACTTGTACTAGTGTTAGGTTTTTTGTTATTTGTTTTATTAACTCGGCCATTTTCTCTCCCCTTTGTTATAATCTGGTCCATAGCCTTAAGTTAAATCTATTTCGCATTAACTCATCATCGCCCACACACAGTGACCGAACTAGGGTAAAAAATCCTAATTTTCGTAAAAATCCTAAAACTTTCTAAATGCACCCGGGCTAAAAGAACTTTATTTCTAGTACATATATGCTTAGTTGATTCGTTAAGAGATAAAAAAAATAGATTTGATTTCTATTAAACTCAACCGTTTCAATTGAGATCACACTTTTTTTCTCTAATACTACAATTAGCTTTTTTATTTATTTATTTATTTTTAATTTTTTTTTTCACATACTCATTTTGAGCTCTCGGTTTCGTCACTGGCCACACATGGGCACAAAGAGAGTGAAAATGTGTCATATACACCTTGGCCAACCTGTGATAGTTCGTTAGTAGCAAAATGTTTGGATTGGCATTCTAACTGAGCAATCGGTCTATTTCTATCGTAATTAGAAGATACAAATGCACTTATGTATATGAACTGTAAAAATTTCCAGAGCCTTTTAGATCCACAAAGATATTTATAGGTGCAGTACTTGAGGAAGGATATATATGACTATATGAGTAGCCTTTTGGGATCGGATATGATGATCTAAAGTGCAACTGTGCTAGTATCTCCAAAGATTGACAATAGATGGATAGATTAGACTTTTAAATCTCCGAAGATATATTGTGACGCTTTAAAACAGCGTTACCTGAAGTCAATTGTAGACGAGATTAGATCTCTTGAAAGATAACATAAACCATCAATATTTTACAAGTATAAATATTTGTGTAGATGCAACGAAAAATTAGCATACATCAATTTTTGGGTTTTATTTGAAACTGATAAAGAACGGAACTACTGAATAGTGCAAGCTAGTAAATCAAGCATTGCATCTCATGGTATGTAATATCAAACTTTTAACATCACTTCATTGCATCTTTAATTTGATTCTATCGTTTATTTTTCAACTTCATCTCCATTGTTTATTAGTTAAGTAAATATTATGTTGCATGCCAAAGAGGCAAAGATACGAGTAAACAGTATAGCATGGTAGATACGAGTGGGGCATAGATCAAAATGTAACAATAAGCGTGTTCCATCAACCAAAAACTGTGTGTTCAAGCCTAATCAAATTCGTGTCATATAAAATGAGACTGGTAATTTTACAGTTATAGTGTTGTTTTCTAACGTCATACACACCGACACTCTATTCTATATTTCTATACCTTTAAATCTTTATACACATTTTAGCCTAATCAGAACTACAACCCAGGACTCTAAGATACTGTTTCTAATAAGATTTTTTTAGCACACTAATTTTGTAACTCATCTCCCTTTACAGAACTCAAGCAGTCTCCGGAGGGCAGTTTCGAACATTTCAAATGAAACAGAAAGCTTCGGAAAGGACTTGCATATCTTAACCAAAATAGACGATGAAGTTTGTCTAGCCAGTTGTGGATGTTGTGGCCAAAAAGAGGATTGTACAAAAAGCTACATTGCAAGTATTGAGAATGAACATGCAGGATCATGGGTTTGTGGCCTATGTTCCGAAGCAATTAAAGAATATTTATCGAAGAACCCTGGAAAGGCCATGGAAGAAGCAGTTATAGCTCAAAATGAAATTTGTCAAAACTTCAACATAACAACTAGGATCAACCCAAAGCTCTCACTAACATGGACAATGAAGGATATAGCCAAGAGAAGCCTAGAAAAAAGAATGCTGCGGAATCCACAGAAGTTGAATATTTATCGAAGCTCTAGTTGCATCTCACGAATTGAACCGACTACAAAGTAAAATTCAAAAACTCTTTTTCTAATTAGTGATCCAAAAACATTGGTGATCAGATGTTTAAGTACATATGTTCCTGGTTTTCATGTTCTTGTTTATTAAAAAACGTAAAGAGAATGCTTGTGCATGCATGCTTAGTTAAGATTATTGGTTTTATACAATACAACTTATATCTATTCCGATATTCGATGAATCCCGTAGTTATTAAAGTAGTCTTTCATTGTATAACTAGTCCTCTAATTTATCTTACGTGTGTTATACGTGATTTGAACTCAGAATCATTTGTTGGTGAGCAACACAACCTGGGTACCTCTTAAGCACTTTTTGTAGTTTAGGGTTTTTATGATACAAAACGAAAGAGTAATCATAGAGCTAGTATGAATTCCCCGCTTAAAATTATAAATTGGTTTTCGACCATAATTATTTCACAAATAAGCATGTGACAAATAAAGGGCTGTTCGTTGTTGTTGCTTAATGTAAATTAGCTTTGTAATAAAAAACGATCCAATCATAATTATATCTGATGAGTGTTAATGTGGTAATTGAAGCACTCGATCCAATATAATCAACGGAAAATTTCCCATGCTTATTGGAAATATGGATGAAAGAAAATAGCTCTAAAAAAACACATAGTTGTGTGCACCCCCACATAGAGGATTAAGAATGGGAAGCCTTAGTTGAGACTTTAGCCGCAAGACCAAATTAATCATAGAGGCTCGAATCATTCTCGATAAGATAAGTAATTAATATACATTCATGAACATAATGATTGAACACTCAAGGTAACATGTAACATATAACTTGTCACTTATATACATCTCGGGTTAATTTATCTCGTGCCTTGCAAGGCTACGGAACTTTAGCCTAAGTAGAGAACTTATTATTTCAAGTTAACATCTAAAACAAGAAGCTTATAGTATGTACAAAGAAAGAGATCTAAGGATAAAATCCACGGGCTGTAATGAACGTGATCACCTGTGGAAATATTAAGAGATGACACTAAAAAAAGGTTTGTATTCTGATGATGATGATCATTGAGCATGTGTCGGAAACACATTGGTTGTTCAATTGACAACCTTTCGGTCACTAATCTCCCTTGTGATCGAAGGTATGCAACTTGAACTCCTAGTAAGACCGCCCTTGTTAATAACATTACCATAACCTCTCTTTTGATCTCTAGGGCTAAGAGACTTAGCCCTATTTCCATCCTGCCGCGTACTTTTTTTCAGCATCTCCTTCATAGCAGTGGCTTGAAACAAAACGGGATTCGTTCTGTCAAACCTATTAAACCTCACACAAACGCTAGTGTGTTTGCTCAAGGCCTCTTCTATCCTCCCTCCACTTTTCTCCATCTCTTCCTTCACGGCCTCTGAACATAGCCCACATATCAACTTTCCTAAAAACTTCTCACGCACTCGTGCAATGTACTCAGGGGTACACTCCTCAGACATCCCACAACACTCGCACTTTGCGTCTTCAACTTCTGAAATAGTGGGGAGATTTAACTGATCAGCAACAATATCATCAACTTCTTTGCTTAGCTCAAAGGAGATATCGGATATCGTTCTTTGTAAGGTCTCCATCGATAACCTTGAAGGCTTTTGGAGATTGCATTTAGCATTATTGTAGGAAGCCAATAGGGTATCTCTGTCTGGAGCCATAACAAGATTGTTTTGATAGTTAGTTTTAGTGTTGTATAAAAACAAGGATAAGTGAATATTTGATGGTTAGAAAGGTTATGAATTGGGTCATTTACTATATAGTGTGGGATTTCATGTGTATGTGGATGATGTGTACTCATTCACTCAAACTAAAAGGATGTGGACAAAAAAGTACCTTACCTTTTAGGTTTCTGGTGTGAACCAACAGTTTCAATATAATGACCCATTCTTGAAGGAAGTCTATCCCTATGGAGGCAATCAAGTTGCTTAGAATTATCGAGTAGATACGTGATTAGTTAAGTTTTGATTGGCTAATGCCAAGATAACTAAGACTAAATTAGGGTCTGTCTGATATTGCTTATTAATATCACGTTTTGTGAGTAGATAGGTGATTAGTTAAGTTTTAATTAATATAAATTATAATTGTCAGTAAAATGAGTTGATGAATTTACATTCTTTTTGAACGACAAATATATAATATAGATAATTACAAACTAGCAAGAACCTAGATTTCATCGACACAAACATGGTACTAACAACAGCACTAATTCTAACACTACAACATCGATGAACGACCCTAATGTTAAATCTAAAACCAAATAGAAACGAGCATTTGTGAAAATTCATATAACATACAGTAAAACCCCGCCCTCCATACCCGCCAAACACAATCCTGCAATGTTTATTTCAAAATGCAATAAGCATATGATATGTGCTTTGACAAGTTATTCAAATTGGTTAATAGTGGTTTGAGTAAATTACGCCGTTCGTCGTTAACGAGCGTTATCGAAGTCAGTTAGTAAGAAGGACTAACGGCAGATAACGTTTGGTAATTAAGGACAAACGGTATATTTTTTCTGCTGAGTGATGAAATTCTACGGTCAATGCAAACCACAAAGACGAATAGTGTCATTAACTCTAGTGGTCTTTTAGTGTTGTCACTGGATAGTTGCTTATTAATTGGTCCCCTTATTCACGATCGATTAATTATGTATCATTCACCAAAAAGTATAGTTAAACTTAGCAATGTCTTTATTAAACAATGAACCCAACAATAACGATCATAATCCATTGAACCTAAATGGTTCACCAGCTTATGTGCATGAATCGTACAGTATTACTTCTAATGCACGTCACTCGATTAAGCTTTTCATGCATCCTAGTAACGTGGAATTTGTAACTAATTAATACTTGGTAACAAATAACTAAAGATCATATTACTTTTCGTGTTTTCAAACACACCCTTTTGGGATTGTTTTTGAAAATATAAGTGTCGAGATATCCAACCAAGATTGTAAAGAGCAAAGACAAGGTTGGATTTTTACAAAGACGTGGATAGGTTTTCTCCTTGGTATATCAATAAAACATATACGTGATTAAAATCGATCGACATTTATATGCTTTATGCTTATGTGGTTAACAATGGTGGCTCATAATGTGTTCACGAGAAAATTATATGTAGCCATACACACGTCAATTGGTTGAAGTAAGGCATTCTTTTTTTAGTTGAAGGGGCAGATTTCATTTAAGTTAAAGAAAATGACTATTTTCACATGACTTCTATAGCCCTATCCCCCCAAAGAACTCTAAAATATAAAAGTAGGAGATGGATCACAAGTATAATAACGATAGGAAAAGAAAAGATATTTCATTGTTCTTTTTTGTTTCTTTTATGGAAAAGAGAACATTTTAGATTGTTTTTATACCTTTAATGGAAAAAATAAGAGCAAGATTTTGTGTCACCCGGGAGTCGAACAAATGACCAACAAGTCACAAGTACGAGACCTAATCATCACGACAAAAATTCAATATAAATCTCAAATTTACCATAGATCCAATAAACCAATCATAACCTTTCATTTTTCTAATAAATAAAATAAAATAAACTTTCACCATTTTTTTTAAAATTAAATATCTCGCAAACCGTTGATCGTTACACTAAAAAAATCATACCATCGCGAAGAGAATTAAATTATCTTTCTATAGATATGCAGTTTTATATTATTTTAACGATTTTTTTTTCAAAATTTCGGCCCAGAAAAATCATATATGATTTGTGAAAATCATATATGATTCGATTTTTACAAATCATATATGATTTTTGAAAATCATATGTGATTTGTAAAAATCATATGTGATTTGTGAAAATCATATATGATTTAAAAATCATATGTGATTCGATTTTACAAATCATATATGATTTACAAATCATATATTATTTTCCAGTAATTTTGAAAAAAAAAGTTTGTCAAAATTATCTATGAAAGATAATTTAATTCTCGTCATAATGCAGATTTTTCAGAATTTGAAAATTTACTATTCTGCAAAATATGTTGCTTTTTAAAAATGGTGAAAATGGTCTTTTTATTAATTTTGATAAAACATTGATGGCTAATATTAATTAATTGGATCTATGGCAAATATGAGATCTATATTGATCTCAACTCCTCATCAGACTATGGCCGAAAAATATGAATATGGGGGAGCGTCGCAAAATTTGAACCCCGACATCTCTTTCATTGGGTCGAAATACTTTAGTACTTTACTATATGTATGCACTTAATTAAGTGTAATAATAACTATTAATAGGCAGACGGAAAATTTTCTAAACAAATTAATTATACTTGAAATATGTTAAAAACTTTGTTAAGATTGGGTATCAATCGAGTCGTGTTTGAGATGATTTATTCGGGTTCGCGGGTTGGTATAACATCTATCAAAACACGACCTGTTTATTAATCGTGTTTAGAAACTCAACCTTAACCCAGAGCTAGATAACACGTGTAATCCGTTTATAACCCGTTTAACTTGTTTAAGTTAATAGGTTAAGCGGTGAAGAAGGTTTGTAGTTTGTCGATCTAACTAGCTTAAATCCAAAAATGATAAAAATATTTAGAACATAGTAAAAATAAGTAAATAACATATATAAATAACTATACAACAATTTCAAGAATATCCAAGCTATAATTTTAATTCAATGTCATATTATGTATATAACAAAGTACATTAAAATCCAAATCCAATATAAAATCTATGTTATATATATTATGTTTAGAGTCTTATATATTTAAACTAATTCACGGGTTGACATATTTAATACTTACTAAACTCAAATACAACTCATTTATTAAACGCGTTAGACGTGTTGAACTGTTTTTGGCCCAAACATGTTTATCTTCAACCCAAGATTGTTTAACTTATTATGTAATTTAAATGTTTATTTGAGTAAAATTATAACTAATAAACATAAGAATATATTATGTGATTCATTATTTTTATCTCCATGATCATCATCTTAAGAGATAACTTGCAAAAACCGATGAGACTACAAACCAAGTGAAAAAAGTAATTAGGTTATAAAGTACCTTATGGCATATTCGTAATGCCAATCACTTTAAATAAATAAGCTTTAAACTTAATAACCTAATTCTTAGAAACATTACGAAAAGCACTATTTAAATTGGAAAAACTTTAAAAAAAAATACCTATAACCAAAACCTTATCCTATTCTTGTTGAGAAATTGTGGGTGTGTGTCATGATATAGATGGATGACAAGCTGATCTGAATAACTAAAATGAAGCAATCATAAACAGCCACAACACTGCTTATATTTCATTTTGTATGACTTAACTAAAGTCCAAAACACATTTAAAAAATAAACAGTTCTATTAAGGGGGTGTTTAGAACTGCTTTAACTATTTGAGATACTCACATAAGTAGCTTAACATAAGCAACTCCCAACCCACTTATTCAAAACTGTATATTCAACCTAGTGGGTGCGAAGAGGTATTTGGGGCTAACAATTCTAGGTTTGAATACAATTTCAGCACCGTAGAATAAGCAATACCAAACACCCTTAACGGGACAAATGATAAAGTACGTTCACATTTGTTTACAGATAAAAAAGATATTAAAACTCAATTTGCAATTCATAACTTCACATGTAAAGCAAGACATGAATAATTTGATAAGAAACTTTATCAAGCAGAAGAACACCCTCTAGAAACAAGTACAAATAGCAATAGAAACATATACGGATTGCTGTTAAATGCTACAATAACTACTTGCAACTGTAGGTGAATATATTGATCCATTAGTCGACTCCCATAACCGCTAAGAGCATCCAACAATGGCCCGTCCATATTTGTATATCATCAAACGTTATTTTTAGGCTAATTAATTAAAATTTAGTTCGGATAACAAAGGAAGAGGCCCAACTTGCTTTTTTTATGAGGGATCATACATTCACTAGATAGGTTCCAAAGAGCAACGATGGCAGTGATTGGGTAAAAAAACTTAATAAAAAGTGAAAATCCTTTCCATGTCTTGTATTAGAAGAGAAAAACTTTGTAAGTAACAATGAAAAGCCAAAATTTAACACAAATTTTGGGCCTAATTTACTAGTGTTATTAGATATTCTAAGTACTTATAAACTCCTCATCAAAGCTTACAAAAGTACTGTAGTTGATAATATGCAACATAAATAATACATTTCTTCAGTAAAGTTGGTTAAAAAAACACTACGCACACATATACAAACTACGAAGAATCAATTTTTACATATAAAATAATCACAAAAAACCTCTAAAATAGAATCCAACACAAAGGGCATGTTTGGCGTGACTTTTGGATATTATTAAACTTTTTTCTAAAAATAATCTCTTATAAACCAAGTAAACGTTTGGATCGTTAATTTCTGTTTTATTTCAAACAAATAATTTAAAATGAAAAGTGATCCACGAAACTTTTAAATGTCTATGAATTGTTAAAACTTTAAATTACTAATATACCCTCCAAACATTTATTTACAATTATAGATTTGTCCTTTTATTTCATTTTACATCTTATAATTACATTTAACAATTTAATTTACCAAACACTTTTATTAAAAAGATATAAATTAGAAATTTCATGTATTAAATTATAGCTTTTATACCATTTCACAACTGATTCTATTCTGATACAAGATACAATAGTTTTTTTGGCCAAACATACCCAAAGTTAAAATACACAATAATCAATTTGACATACGTGATAAATAAACTCTCAATCATACAAATCCCTCAATTTATTAAATGGATAATGAATAAAAAGATATTGAATTATAATAAATTATATCTGACTAAACATTAGGGCTTTCAACCCAAAGAAATTGGTTCTGATCGCAAGAAGTGAAGATTGATATAAAAGGGTTGAATTTATCTTTGTAAAATCATAGTAATTGATTATACACAAACATGATCGCTAATTGATGAGTAGATTGAAGCTATTGCTATTAATACGCATAGCAACTTAAAATACCATGCAATCTTTCAATATAACCATATACACAGAAAGTAAGGTATGAATCTTACCACAACACACCAGGTATGAATTGCAAATAGTTTAAAAACATAAATTGGTAAGTCGAAGATTAAAATAACTTGAATTCATAACCAAAGAATATAACTTGGATCCATGGTTAACGGATTTAAGGCAATTGTTTTATGATAAAATTGTTCAATTGTTATAATTTAGTGTTCTGGAAAAGGTTTTCTTTTAGGATTTTCATAGTTTTATCTTGTTCTTGTCCAAATCTACACTCGTCGTCCATAGATTTTTGTTGATTGTAGTAATGGGTGTTTTTGGGTAGGTTTTTTTACTTGTGTCGATGCATGGCAAAGAGGTGACTTGGGAGGTAGTTCACTTTACAAAATAGGTAGGAATGTGTACCTGGAGGTGATCTCTTTTTTTTTTCATATTGGACATGAATCTTTACAAAATCACTCCAGTTATTTTTTGATTTTTTTCTTTATAGTTGTGACACTTATACTTTTATGTTTATTTTTGGATCAATTCCATATTTACCCAGAATATGCATAAACTATATTGTACATCATGCATTTAAAATTTGTATTTTCTATATATATAACATTTTGATATTTAGATTAGGTATATATGAAATTATCATTTTTTTTAGACTATACAAAAACGTTTTACTTAAAACTATTGTTAAATCTGAAAATATTTAAGTGTTTTCTTATTAAACGTCTTTAAATAATCTATACTACTATATAAAACATTTAAGTTGTGGGCTCCACAAAAAATTAAGACAAGGAGCTTCAATCATCGGTGAAATGCATTACTTAACTAAAAATAACAAAAATGAGGAGAATTTTAACAAACTAAAATAAAGAGCTCCAATAATTGGGTGACACATGTCACTTCTTAACTAATTAATCACCATTATTTTTAAATTTAAATATCTTTTAATTCATTTAATTTTTTTATGATCTAATTTCACCATATTTTTAAAAATTTTGTGCTCTTTAATTCAACATCCATTTTGATATATTTTTATGAGTTTTTAGTTTTTACATGTTTAGTAGGTTTATTTTATTTTAATTCAAACTTTTATAACTTTAACATTTATTTCAATCAATACAAACTTTATTTATCAAAATCATTTACTTTTGGAAAAGTGTTTGACGGAAAAAAGATTGTGAAGCCTTTTTATACGCGAATAATGATGTCACGGAAAGATATAAGACCCAAACAAACACAAACAACTAACACATATATATTTGGGTGTTGTGAAATGAATTCACTAAGCGGGTATGTAGGAATCATGGCGAGAGTTGGGTTAACAATTCATTTACTATATTTATTATATAACTATATTTATCGCCACACATGCAGATCCAACTAGTATATATTAATAGTTCAATTATTACTTAATAATGGAACTTTTAAAACTGTAAAATCTCTTATGAAAAAAACCCTAAAATGAGGTTTTCTTTTTTGTATAAAATATTTCTAACGACACAACAAGTAATTGTGTTGCTTGTTCACAAATTTACACACTCAAATATTTGAATAATGCCCAAAAGGCCAAAATGATATGTGTTGCGCTAGATGGATTTGGCCGGCTAACTGCGGACTTTTTATCTCTAAAGGGCCGCCAAAATTGGGCTTATTAGCGTGGCTGTTAATTCAATTCCCAAGCTCTTTAGTTAATGACCAGATCCAATTTTCTCTCTTTGAAGAAAATATCATAAATTTACTCTAAATGTCCGTTTAGATATAGAAAATCAAATTTTTATTATGCTATCTAATCTATGCAAGTGTCTGGAATTTTTCCAGTCGAGTATTCAAAGCTTTGTGGCCATAAAAAGTAAGTAGTGTTGTTGGGAGAAAGTTTATCTGATCATAATAGTAATATGCTTAACTATTAGGCATATTGAGTTTTTAAGAGCCAACCTACTCCCGTACATGTTTTTATGCGGTTTAATCGGGTTATATGTGTAATCGTGTTGACCTTGACATATGTAAGTGCGTTCATGAATATTTTTGTTAGGTGTAAACAACTTTGAAATGATCGCGCCAACTTTCTGAAAAAGAAGGGCTTTACATGGTTTGAGTTTGTGTGGCGGTGTGTTCAAACCCGATGAATTAGTCATTCAAAAGATCTGAAATCATAGTTACCCAACAAATATTTTGATTAAAAAGCACAACATTGATATAACCGTTCAGCTACTTCTTTGTCATGCTATAGTTTTGAACGAGTCATCTAATCTTAAACGAGGATTAGACGGATAAAACATCTAACTGTACCATAGTTTTTCAACTGAATACATAAATGATTCCCTTTTTGAGTTATTCTTCATTTCTTTCCATTAAAACCGCCATGTTTTCATCGACTTTAAAGGGTACAATGGTCAAAGTATGATTACTTGATCACCTTTTTGTATCCATGTGGGGTTTTTCTTTCAACTATCTCAATGGTAGACCGTTTCTTTTTCTATCTTTAGTCAATTCTTCAATTCTTTTATGGCGTAAACTACAATCCAACCTTTAATTTATAAATAGTTTCTCAATCGAAATTCTATGATTTTGCTTGAATGTTCAAATTTGGCAAACGTATAATAACCACCAACTTGTCTAGCATGGGTGGGAAGATTTTGTCATTTCTAAACATTTACGAGATACTATATATGTTTTTATTTGCAAAAATGACTCTCATTTAAGCAGTTTTTTAATCAAAGAAAACGTCCTAAGCTAATCAAGCTACTTGGGTTATATGACGAACTAGGGATGGCAACGAATATCTAATCCGTTGACTATTCGCCTGATTCGATCAATTAACGATGGATATGAATGAAGAAAATTGATCCCTAGTGAATATGGATATGACTAATTATCAATGGATCGGATATGAATTAAATTATTTCATCCATCAATTACCCCTTTATTATTTGATAAAAGATTATTTATGGACAAAACTTTATCTACATAGAGACTAATCTCCACATTTCATTCATTTTGATCTAATGACTTAGATTAAACCTGATTTTTACACTGCAGGGATATTTTAGTCAATATAAAAAGCATTTTTTATCTTTCTTTTCAATTAAACACTCTTTAATTTCACACACACAAAGTATGTGTTTCCCTCTATTCTCTCGTTTTTTCATCTTCTTCATCACGTAACCCTAATTCGTTTTCAATTAAACGATTCTTTTATGGATTCGATTCCAAATTCTTCAGTTTCTTCTGATCGTTCTTCTTCTATAACTGAATATGATCATTCTTCTTCTGATCGTTTTTCTTCTATAACTGAATCTGCAACTGAAGATATTGTTATTAGTGATGATGTTTCTGCTAAGTATACGGAGGAGATTGTAGCTTATGAACACGGTGATGAATCCGCAGCTATTAAGAGTAAGATGTGTTTAATTTTTGTTTTTCATTGTGTTTTCTGTTTGAATAACAGTTTTAAACTATGAATAAGCTATTTAGTTAGGTTTATATTGAATTAAGCAGTTTTAGATTGAATTAAGCAGTTTTAAGTTAGTTTCAAGCTGTGAATAAGTTATTATTTAGCTTTAGATTGAACTAAACTGTTAGTTTAGTGTTACGTGAAGAAGATAGATAAGGTGTTAATCATTTTAAAGCTCTGAATAAACGATTAGTTACGTTTAGATTCAAATTAAGTTGTTAATTAGTTTTTGATGAATTAAGCATATTAAGCTTTGAATAAGCTATTAGTTTATGCTTTGATTGAATTAAGTAGTTTAAGCTTTTGAATAAGTTATTAGTTATGTTTTGATAAGCACTTTTTATTTTGCATCACATTTGATATCATATGTGATATCACATATGATATATCACATGTGATATCACATGTGATATCACATTTGATATCACATATGATATTACATGTGATATCACATGTGATATATATCTCATCTACAAAGACATGTGTTATATCATATGTGATCATAAGAACTTGTGTTTGTTATTTCATTTTTACTTGATCAATGTTTTTATTTTGTGCTTTTTGTTTTTTTAGAACTGAATGCTTTGAAAACTCTTGAATCATTCTCTACTCACTCTAATTTTGATACTCCTGGTGGAACGGTTTATTATATTCCTAAAGTTTCTGTCGACGTTTTACTAGCTAAGGGCAATTGTTAATACAAATAAGCCGTAAAAACGTTTATTTATATTTTACGATTTTCAAATTTTTTGTCGATAACAAACGTAAAATCACTTTAACGAAACAAATAAAATACGTAAATGGTTTGAGCCAATAGTTTTCTAACACACTTACGTTTTCACATAAAACACTAAAACAAGTATAAGTGATTCTATGATTTAGTATTACATATATACAACAACTAGTGTTTACATATTTGGGTAAAATATACACATAACTAGTATGTAGTATATTGGGTAATACAAATGGGTAGAAACTTAAGTATCATAACCCATTGACCAAATACATTTAATGTAGTTGGTTACAACCCAAAGTCCATGACCCATATCCATGGAGCTTGACCCATAACCCATTGCATGACATCATACTTATGTCATATATGGATAATATCCATGACCCATGGTTTTAATCCATGGCCCATAATTTTAATCCATGAACCATGGACTAGATGCATTGCATCTTGAAGGTACATTGAACCTACTTGATATCCATGACCCATAACCCATGACCCAAAACCAATGGGCAAAAGGGAGCGTCCCACAGATCCCAGTGATTACACTGGACAGATCCTTTAAGGGAGGGATCCGTGGAACAGTAGATATTTTCTCTCTATAAATAGTGAGCCATTTCTTCATTGTTTCTTACCCCTTTCTCTCACAATTTCCCTTTGAGTTAAAAACTCACTAACCCCAGATACAAGCGATCTATGTATGTAGTTTTGTTTTTGTGTGATCCTCTAGGTTCCTCTTAAAGGCGAGATCATCACTTTTGAAGTCAAGCAAGCTCAAGTCCATGAGTTGACATGATTCCTCATCATCAAGACTACTGAAGTCCTCTCGTTGATGATTGTTTTCTTTCTCCTAAGAAGTGTAGTGTTGAAGACATTTGTGAAAAGTGTCTCAAGTGTCAAGAGTAAGATATTAGTGAAGGGTATCTATCGTCCGTATCATAAGCACTTGTGGAGGGTGCTTAGAAGTCAAGTCTAAAGGCATTAGTGAAGGGTGCCTAGAAGTCAAGACACAAGACATTAGTGAAGGGTGACTTGAAGATCGAGTCATAGGCATTAGTAAAAGGTGCCTAAGGTGTACATTCGATATGGTGTGATTCGATGTACAAGATAGATTAGTATTGGGTCAAAGGATATTGATATCCTTGTTGATGTTGTTATAAGGAGTAGATCTCCTTTGGGGTTAGGTGATTGGTGTAGTGTTGGGTAGTAGTTCATCCATTGTAATGGAACTCGGTATCTAGCCTATTACTGGATAAAGGGTAGGCGACGTTGTGATAGGATTGGTTCTCCTTGGTGTAAAGGACCCGGTGGTTAGCCTAGTACCGGAAAAAGAGTAGGCAACGTTGTGAAGGTTTCTCCACCATAAGGAGTCGGTGTTGTGTAGTGATTACGAACTCTCAAGTAGGTGACTCGGGGAGTGGAGTAGGGCAGGGAAGGTGTTAGCCTTAATAGTTTTTATTAGAAGTGATGGTCATTCACATTTAGGAACTTTGTAACGTGTGTTAGATATCGTACTAGAATAGTCAACGGGCTCGTGGATTGGACTAAGCTAAATGGGTATTAGTTTAGTTAAGCTTGCCTTATATCAATCCATGTCCAATCCAATCCAAACGAGCCCATGCCAAGCCCATTAGGGCATCTTCTACTTGTACTATAAATACCCCACAAGTATGTCATTTGAGGGGTGTGCTTGAGTGTGTGTGTGTGTGTGTGTTTTCCTTGAAGCAATATACAACTTATTGTTTTCTTTCTTCTCTCTATCTCTCTAAACATACATACGATCTATCATTCAAGTCACCACTTTCTAACCTTCATCTTTCTTATACGCATAACATACATCTGTTTGTTATACGTGTTTGTGTTGGGTTTGCTTAACGTTGTGATAAGGTATAAGTGATAAAGGGTCCTAACAGTTGGTATCAATCGCCTAACAATGGCTTAGGAGTGTTTGTGTTTGTTTTGAAGGGTTACACGTAAAGGCTCTCGTTAGTCATATTTGTCTCGCTTAAAGCTTTAATTTTTGCACTTAAAAATTCAAGATTCTTGTGGTTTAAGGTTTATTTGGTGCTAAAGTTTCAGTTTTTTGCAAAAAGTTCAAAGCTTTACGTGTTTTGGTTCAGTTTTAAACTCGTTTTTGTTCGTTGGTCATTTCTACTCTTAACTTTTCTAAGCACTTTGGGTGAAAAAGGTCAACATTTTTGGGTTATTCGAGTGTTTTTAAGGCTATCTGTGCAAGGAAATTGTTTGAATCATCGGAAATTTTTACGCGTGGTCAAAACCCTAGTTCTACGCTGCGTAAGAAAGTCAACCCACGCGTAACTCTCACGCATAACTTTTGGCTAAGAATCTTCGAGCATCAAAGGTTACTCGCTGCTTCCTCACTTGGATAAGTGTGGAACACTTCGACTTGTGGATATCTTTTACTGTTGTGACGGTGTAAAGGATTTTGGTCCCAACCTAAGTTTACCCATAAGCATAACGCCACGCAGTAACAATCTACGATAAGTTCCACTTACGCATAAGATTTCTACGCCTAAGCCTTTTTGTTTACGCCTAAGCCTTAAGTTTACGCATAAGATATTGGTCTACGCATAAGGAATCCTACGCCTAAGCACAATCTCTACGCCTAAGCATCGCTCACTCAGAACTCGTGTGTCAACGCCTAAGCTTTAAAAAAAAAAAAAAAAAAAAAAAAAAAGGAGATTTTGGCGGAAAACGTGAGTAAAATTTAAATTTTGAGGAGACTAAACGCTCAATTTTTACGCTAAATTCAAAATTTGGTATAACTGAAAATTTTGGTCAAAATTCAAATTTTGGGCCTAAATTCAAATTTTTCGGTCAAATTTGGCGTCAAAATTGTCATAACTCAAATTTTTCATACGATCTTAGAATTGATTTTATAGTGAATTTCAAATTTTGGGGAAAAAAATTTTACGCCTAAGAACCGAGTTTACGAGTACGACTTTTAGAAAAACACCTCAACCGAGCTTAATCTTCATCAACCACAACTCCTTTATCGTTGAATCGATCCTACATCAACTCTATCATATCATACCTTCATCAATGGCAACTCAACAAGACATTCATGCAGCCGGTGCCGAAAACCGACCTCCTATGTTTGCAAAAGGTGGTTATCTTCAATGGACAAGTCGAATGCTCCGCCACATCAAGACCAAACCTAATGGAAACTCATGATTAAATCCATTCAGATGGACCCTTCCACCTCGACAAGTTCATGTACCGAAATGCAGATGCAACACCTCCGTCCCACCATCTTCTCGCCTTCAATACGAATCAATACACCGCAGAGGATCGAAACAAGTCGAAGCGGATGACATGGCAATTCATATTATCCAACTGGGTTTACCAATAGACATCTTTGTCATGGTGAGCAGTTGTGAACCGCTTTCGATATGTGGGAACGTGTTAGAAGGCTTTATCATGGGACGTAAATTGGTCCGCAAGACATGGAGAACAAGTTGCTAACCGAATGGGAAAATTTTACTTCTACCCGGAGAATCCATTGAATCCTACTATGGAAGGTTTTGCACTTTGATGAATGAGCTTATCGAAACAAGTTAACACCCGTAACTATCGCTCAAAACATCAAGTTCTGAACAATCTTCCGTAAGAATGGGACGATATGTCACTATTGTCAACCAAACAAAAGACCTTCATCGGTGAACTTTGATCAATCGAATGATTTTCTGAAACAAAACTAATCTGCGAATGAAGTTAGGAAAGAAAGATTGGCAAAGAATCATGATCCATTGGCACTCATTGCAAAGACTCAAACTTCGGTGAATACACAACAACAACCTTCATCATCTTCCAACAACAACAACTTGCGAATACATTCCACAACCACAACAACAATTCTATCCACCGTAACAACAAGTCATTCAACAACAAGATCCACAATACCAGAACAAGGAATCACCGATCCCGAATCGAACAAGAAGCTTTGCGACAAGTATTTTCTTTATTGGGTAAAGCATTTAGCAATGACAGGTAATCAGCGGTTCCGTATCGTGGTAATCAGTTGGGTCGAATGTTAGAAATCGATGGGATGAATGTTGGGAATAGAGCGAGAGGTAATCCGAATGGGAATGTTGCGCCCGAATGTTGGGAATTATGGAAATATGAATCGGTAATCAGTTACGTGTTACAACCTGTCAAGGAGTGGGTCACATGGCAAGGAATTGTCCTACTAAGCGAAAAAGAAGGATTTTGCGATCTTGAAATCTATGTCATAGCACAAAAGGCGTAATCGGAGTGCGGTTGAATGTTGAGGAACATGACTTTATGGCTATTATGGATGATTTGGAAGACCGAGAGGACATCAATGCAAATTGCGTCTTCATGGCAAATCTTGAGAGACTAAGCACGACACCGACTCGACGCACCTCCCATCTATGACGCCAATACAAGATCTAAGGTACCAATCATTGGTCCATGCTATAACAATATCATATGTGATGTGTTTACTCATGACGACCAAGATTCGTGACGCCAAGACCTACTTATGATACATACCGGACAATCCGAGTTGTAGCAATACTTACTCGAAACTCGGATGTGGATCCTAGTGGAGGCAGTGGCACAAAATACCGAGACCGATGAGGAAACACGTGCTTATTTTGAATCATTAAACAATAACGTGGCATTGAAATTGAAAAAGTTAGTAAGGTCAATCGCGAGGTTAAGGCGTGAATAAAAATTGACCACCGAGCTTGAGAGTTACAAAGAGAACGCCAGAGCCTTTGAATTTCATACAAACAAAGTATCGAATTAGAAATTGGTTATCGAGATTCGCTTTAAGAGAAAAACAATTGCAACTCAAGTATGACACACTTGATGTGAATCAACTTGAAAATAAAATCTTTAAACAAGGAAATTTCAACTAAATGACCAACTTTCTAAACAAAAAGCACTGTTTACGAACTTGAAAAGAGAAGAAACAGTTGATCGTGATTTTTCAAAACGAGAAGATTCTCTTCTTGATGAAACTCGGATAAAATGAAACTATCAAAAATTGGATAATTTGCTTCTTACAACGGGTCATTCCGCTAAAACAAACAAGATGCTTTCTAATCAAGCAAATCCGATTTTTCACACTGCACATAAAATGGATCTTGGTAACAACCCTTCTTCGTTCCTCAAGAAAGCTCAGAAATCTCAGAATATGTTGAACAATGGAAAACCTTTGCATGAACCCATAATTGTTCATGATTCTCTTGAAACGTTAGAACTATCTGAGGAGAGTAGATCAAAAATGAAACAAAAGAATCCAGATCTCAAACCAATTGATTATAACAAATGGAACAAAATTAATGGAATTACTTTTGTTAATCAAAAAGAAAAGTCAAAGTTTTCCATCACACCAAGTGTTTCAAACAAAGTGTCTACACCAGTTTCAAAATCAGTTTCAAAACCAGTTGTCGTTTCCAAATCTCTTTCGAAAATCGAACAAATGTCTTCAAACAATCCTTTTAACACAAGTGATACTAGAAGCATTTTAGATGACGTTAAAACTAGAATTGGGTATCTTCAAGAGATCGTTAAAACTAAAACCAATATTACAATAAACATCCGGTTTAATAGTTTTGATATTGAACCTAAAAGTTTTTGAAACTCAAATTGCCCTCAATTTGAATAACATCAACTCAAGGGTAATTCATGTTGAACAAGCACTTTGAAAGAAACAACTAACTTTGTCAAGGACCATAAATCCACAGTAAAGCAAGCTAATGAATGTTTTGAACACATCAAAGTTTTGGAAATTTTGAATGATTCTCTTCAAGATGTGATGACTCATCGATATTATGTCCATCATTTTGCAAACATATTCTGTTGAAGATCATGAAAGACTCCACCGAGACCTCCGAAATTGTTTCAAAATATGAAAAGCTCTTGAAAACTTGAAAAGAAAATATCTCATATTTTAAACAACTTGATCGAAAACCGAGGAATGCAAGTATGACAAACTGTCGATGAGCGTGCCTACAATGACATGAAAGCAAAAATGATCTTTTGAGGGCTCACCGAAAGTCAAAAGGAAAGGTAGTGGAAACTGTGGTTCCAAAACCATTGACTCGGAGAAAGCAAATGTTCCCAAACCGGTTTCCAAACCAAAATGTCTGCTTTATGCCTCCTCCAAAAGTCAATGAGAAAATGTTTCATCAAAAGCAATCACTCCACAGTCCCCGCCTATTAAAAGAGAATTGTCAAAGGTTTTGAAAACCTGCTTTTGATAAAGAAAAGTGATTACTCATGGCATTTCTAGGAATAGTAAATGAATGTGACCACAAATCTAGTTAAAGAATCTATTGGTTCTAACAACATGGTCAACAATCACTATCTAGAAGAAGCTAGGAAAAGGCATGACTGAAAAGACGGAATTTTAGGTGCAACATCTAGGGTGATGAATTCTACAAGATTTCAAGGCAATCGCTAGTAGTAGTAAACCATTACCTAGGAACACTCTACAAAAGACTAGGGATTGGCTTGCATCTAAGAGTAGTTGCAAACGAAAATGCTATGCCCTTAGAAAACAACACTAGAATTCTAAGTCTTTTTCGAACAAGAATCAATTTCAAAAGATTGTAATGACAAAGTTAAAGTCATTGCTTTAAACAAGAATATTGAATTTGTCTCGTACTACATGTAAAAATGTGTTTTTCACTAATCATGATGCATGTGTCTCACAATATCTTAAGAAAGATAATTCTCGTGCAAGGCACAATCCACTAAGACTCCAAACCGAAACAAACCCGTTGACAAGATGAACATCAAAGGAAACCTAATAGGTGGATCTCTTCAGACGTAGTTTTCAAAAATGAGTCTTCCGTGAATCGATAAGAAAACAACTCCTAGATCTTACCTTAGGTGGATACCCACGGAAAAGTTTTCAACAAAGTAGGTCTTAGATGGATTCCCACAGAAAGATTTTTGATACTTGCACCAACACGTATAATAATGAAACTCATCGGATAAGGAAGTAGAAACCACTACAACCGTTGATAGTGATCACCCTCACCGTGAGGAATCTTGTACTTCTAACACCGTTATTTGTGAAATCTCTTCTTCTTTGGTTGCGGTGAATCAAATATCTCGTAACCCACTCATCGAGGGTTCCAATTCAGAAACTCTTCTTCATTCTCTCTATCTTCTATTTTGATTTTCCATTTCTTCTATAAAATCAAAAACAAAATACAAAATTTGAAAACCAACAAAAGCAAAATATAAAATATAAAATTTTTCAAAATACAAAACAATAGAAAATCAAAATCCAAAAATATTCTTCTCACGGCATGTCTCTCGATAATCGATATTCAGACGTTTCTAGAAATGTCATTCAACAATGATACGGCATGTACGGATGCTTGAGCAAGAGTTCTTTAATTGTTTTCTAAAACATGTCGCTTCTCAAAATTTCTTCATAGAAATGGCTTTCGATACTTCAAGATGCAAAACCCGACTTCAACATAATGGCTTCGAACACATCGATTCAGACCCGCTTCAAAGAAAGGAAAGTGCTTAACCAATCAAAGGTTTTAAATATTTTCAAGCACTTTTCCTAAAAACACAATGGCTTGCGCTTACTTGATCAGAACCCGAACTTTAAAGAAAGGAAAGTGCTACGCAAAATCGATTTTCATATATATCGAGCACTTATCCTAAAACAAATGAAGATAATCTTTCTAAATATCTTCAAAAGATTTTTAAAATCTTCATCTTATGTACCATTGATTCGAAATTTTTCAAAAGATTTTTCAAAATCTCTCTCATTTGGTACCGAGATAACTCCTCTAAACCCTTAATTGATTCCAAATTTTCTGTAAGAAAAATATGCTTTCTTTAAGGGGGAGTATAAAACCAGAATTGTTCCAAAATTCATGCTAAATCAGTGTCTCTCCAAATGCTTTCCGAAAAACATATCTTTTAATCATTTTGTTTCAAAAACATCATAGATATGCTATTTTTGAGGGGGAGAAACGTGATTAAAAAGTGATCAAAAAGGTTTAATGATCGTTGTTTGAATCTCAAAAGAGCTCGACTCAGTTGAAACCAATGAATTGACGAGGAATAATGTACCATCTCGAGAAGCTTTCTATGACTTGACCAGGACGGGTAATAATTTCAAGCTAGTTCTCTAGTGATGTAAATGTGTCTCGAATCGGTCTTGTTCATTTAAAGTCGATCAATTCAAAAGTGCGAACTCTACTCTCACCGTGCGCATTTACAAAACTTATAAGCACATGTGAAGGGGAGTGTTTCGAAAATACAAAACTCACGGAGTGTTGCAAACATGTTTTCTATCATAAACACTCGAGAAATTTTCATGAAAAACGGTTTTATGGCAACAATAGGACAATCATGGAGTTATAAGGTGACTAAGGATAGGAAATCCGTCTATGATCCGCCAGAGTCGGAGGGATCTACCCAAGGACATCAAAAGCAGTTAGTATTAGAAGTCCTTAGGTATGATTGAAAAAGGAGTAATGTGAGAAAGGAGAAAGAAGGGTTGAATAATTAAAAGAAAAGTAAAAGAAATGGTGAAAGAAATAGCCTCCATATTCAACCTTAGGGCGTAAACCGGTTCAATTCATATGCTACCGGTTGTCACTTAGTTGACACCGGTATTGAAGACCAAGACGCCATGGACCCAGTGACGACCGCACTAAACCTTCTAGCCACTCAATTCCTCTCAAAAGGGATTTGTTTCATTCTCACCGGGAACCCTACATAATCTATTGACTTTCTCTTAGAGATCGTTGGTATTGAAGAAGGAGTCCCTCTCCTAGTCTCCGCCAGAAAACCAAAATGCACTATTGAGTCTAGAGCCACGAGATTCATCAAAAAGATCTCATAGGAACACTTGACATGACATCGCTTGTTGTTCATCAATAAGGACACAAGTGATATATTCTAGAGTCCCACGAGATCTTAGCAATCGCCGAACATTTATGAGAAGTTTCACTTCGTGATCTTCATGATTGAATGGAAAATCCCGCCAGGTCAACATCAAGCACCACGACAAAGCAGTCACTTCGTAACTCCTCGTGGATTACGCTTAGTGTGTCTCAAACGGTCTACGTCGTGGGTGATCCTTCTGTACCTCAACGACTCATCCGAATCAGAGGTGTATTTCGCACATCGCGTTATCTCACTTGTGGGACTCAGTCAGAACGGCCTTTGCAAGAATTAGAGATGTGTTTTCACTATCTTTGTTAACACCCTCGAAATTCAAACTTGTAAGTGCGGAATCGCTTATTACTAACTGCTTTTATGTTTTCTTCTTATGGAAGCTCCGGAGCGGATTGATCGTGCAGATTCTCCACATGCTCATACCAACAACACATGAAAGTTCTCAACAAAATCAAAGGCAACACAAAGTTAAAGATGATTCTTCGTCAATGTCAAAGAATCAACAAAGTTTAAAGACTCGAGAACTACATCATTGGTAACCAAAAGACAAATAGAAGTGTGAGCATGGTGGAGAATGACATGGAGACACCTAACCAACGAAGTTGACAACGGCAGACAACCACATTTAATGATCACAAAGCATGAAGGAACAAAGATTCAAGACTATTCTATATCTACACACAAAGTTCAAGCTCGAGAAAAGTATAGACCTAATCAAGTGGAGCATCTTTTGAATGACCACCCCTTAGGGGAGATTGTTAGCCTTGATAGTTTTTATTAGAAGTGATGGTCATTCACATTTAGGAACTTTGTAACGTGTGTTAGATATCGTACTAGAATAGTCAACGGGCTCGTGGATTGGACTAAGCTAAATGGGTATTAGTTTAGTTAAGCTTGCCTTATATCAATCCATGTCCAATCCAATCCAAACGAGCCCATGCCAAGCCCATTAGGGCATCTTCTACTTGTACTATAAATACCCCTCAAGTATGTCATTTGAGGGGTGTGCTTGAGTGTGTGTGTGTGTGTGTGTTTTCCTTGAAGCAATATACAACTTATTGTTTTCTTTCTTCTCTCTATCTCTCTAAACATACATACGATCTATCATTCAAGTCACCACTTTCTAACCTTCATCTTTCTTATACGCATAACATACATCTGTTTGTTATACGTGTTTGTGTTGGGTTTGCTTAACGTTGTGATAAGGTATAAGTGATAAAGGGTCCTAACAGAAGGTGTCCTTGTAGCCGAACCACTATAAATACTCGCATTGTGGTTTTGTGCTTCTTACTCTTTATCTTTTCATTACATATTTATATTTCTATATGTTTGTTTATCAACATCCAACACACATCCAAATAGATTGACATAAGTCGATCTAAATAGTTTAAAACAAGTTTTAATTGGTAAAACTATTCAACCCCTTCTAGTTTTCCACAGTTGGCATCGAGCTTCATATCGAGTTTCTTAAAGTATATTGTAATTTAAAACTTGATACGATCCATGGTTAATTAAAACTACAAAGAAGGTTTTCATAAAACAAACACCATGTCTTTTAAAACTCTTTGTTTGGATGTTGATTAGATGACAACATTTTTCTTATTATTTATTTTTCATTTAATTGCACTAATCCTCTTTGCCATGTTGCTTAGTTAAAGCTCATACCTACCAAGTCATATGAATCACTTGGTAACAAGAATACCTTCCCTAAGAAGGTATCTTAAGCACAAAGGAGCCGGAATTGTCTTCTGACATTTGTTGTGTCATTTGTAAAGACATTCCTAAGTGCATTAAAGGTATGATTTTCTACTTATCTCTAGATGACATTAGCTTGATAAATAAGTATGCTTACATAGGAATTTATATGATTATCTTTTGTTCATATACATGTATTACATGTAGCTTAATTATGAAGCTTTTTCTCACATACATGTTACTTTTTCGTCTAAAGTCATGGTATATAAAACTTGTGTTTTTTTTCACTTAATCCAAAAATCATATCTTTCTAATAATAAAACAAAACACAAATCTCAAAAATTCCTCCTTCCCCATAAATAATCCATCCGTCGTCCACTCTATCAAATCCTCACTTTTTCAAATCTTCCACTTTCAAAAATTAACTCTCATTCAAAACTTCATCTTCCTCTTCATCTCATCTCAATCCAAAACCAAGAAGGTTCGTCATCAACATGGTTTACATCGCTCTCGTGCTCATCGCCTTAACACTCATCGCTCTTGTGTTCCCTATGATGAAGTTCTCATACGGAGACATTTACTTTGTGTTGTTAATCTACATTGGGGTCATATACCCAATCCTTTGTATCATTCTTAGCATTGAAATGAAATATTACTAATATTCTAGTTTAGCTAGTTTATTATCTTAATGTGTTTGTCATTTCTTTTGATTTATATCTTTCGTATTCTTTCGTGATACATTAAAAAACATGTATGCATGCTAAAAGAAAAAGTAGGCTAAAACATATATCATTGGTATAAAACTATAAAACCTATGTTTTTATCAAAAGAATCTGCTTCTGTTACTACAGATCCACGGATCCCAGCAAATATACTAGCCGGATCCCTTATGAAAGGGAACCGTGGGAACCGTCCTCCTGGATAACAGTTTTTCATGCAAATTAAAACCGCTTTCTTCCTAAAAGTAATGTTTCACTAGAATGTCAAACATTAAGAGTGTTAAGTATCATTGTTAATATAAATCTAGTAAAAACGTTAGGTAATCATTGGTTTGCCCACAATACATCACTTCCTATTAACTCACCTTTTCTATAGGTTTCGCTATGTCGCATGAATATGAGTTTGATTTTTCACTCACTAGCGTCTACACTCCTAACATCTATCTTGAGCCCATCACACCTGGCAACCATGTCCGTGGGTTCAATAATCTTTGTTAATACAAATAAGCCGTAAAAACGTTTATTTATATTTTACGATCTTCTATTGTTTTGTCGATAACAAAAGTAAAATCATATTAACGAAACAAATAAAATACGTAAATAGTTTGAACTAATAGTTTTGTAACACACTTACGTTTTCATATAAAACACTATAACAAGATTAAGTGATTTTATATTTTAGATACACATGTACAACAACTAGTGTTTACATATTGGGTTAATACATACTTATATTAAGTACACTAAAATGGGTAAAACAAGTATATACTAAAATGGGTAAAAGCAAGTATATACTAAATAGATAAAACTAGCAAATGGTTTTGACCCATAACCCATGGTTTTGTATATACCACTTACACAAGTTCAATGTATTCCTAAGGTACATTGTATCTAGATTGAAAACCATGGATCAACCCATAACCCATGACACATGACCCATAACCCAAAATACCCATGGGCAAAGAGGAGCGGACCACGGATCCCTAGCTTTGTGCTAGCCGGATCCCAGTGGAAGGATCCGTGGGATCCGGTAAATGAGAGGTTTTTCCTCTATAAATAGTGAGCCATTTCTTCATTAATTCTCACCCTCTCCAACATACTTTCTCCCCGAGTTAAATTCACTAACCATAGATCCAAGAGATCTATGTTTGTAGTTTTGTTTTGTGTGATCTTTTAGGTTCCTCTTAAAGGGAAGATCACCACCTTTGAAGTCAAGCAAGCTCAAGTCCATGAGTTGCCAAGCTTCCTCATCATCAAGGCTATTGAAGTCCTCTTGTTGATGATCCCTTTCTTTCTTCAAAGAAGCGTAGTGTTAAAGACATTAGTGAAAGATGTCTCAAGTATCAAGACGAAGATAATAGTGAAAGGTATCTATCGTCTATAAGATAAGCACTTGTGGTAGGTGCTTAGAAGTCAAGACAAGAAGCATTAGTGAAAGGTGCTTAGAAGTAAAGTCACAAGACATTAGTGAAAGGTGTCTTGTAGATCTAATCTAAGACATTAGTGAAAGGTGTCTTATAGATCTAATCAAAGGCATTAGTGAAAGGTACCTTAGATGTACATTCGATATGGTGTGTTTCGATGTACTAGATAGACTAGCATTAGATCCAAGGATATTGATGTCCTTGATGATGTTGTAAAGGAGTAGATCTCCTTTGGGATTAGTCGTTGGTGTTGTGTGGTAGTAGTTCCTCCATTGCAATGGAACTAGGTGCTTAGCCTAGTACCTAATAAATGGTAGGCGACGTTGTGAAGGTGTAGTTCACCTAAGGTGTGAAAGAACTCGGTGGTTAGCCTAGCATCGTATAAAGGGTAGGCGACGTTGTGTTAGGTGTGGTTCGCCTTGGTGTGAAAGAACTCGGTATTTAGCTTTGTACCGGAAAAAGGTTAAGCGGCGTTGTGAAGGCTTCTCCGCCATAAGGAGATTGGTGTAGTGATTACAAACTCTCGAGTAGGTGACTCGGGGAGTGGAGTAGGGCAAGGAAGGTGTCCTTGTAGCCGAACCACTATAAATACTCGCGTTGTGGTTTTGTGCTTCTTACTCTTATCTTTTCATTACATATCTTTATATGCTTGTTTATCAACATCCAACACACACAACCAAATAGATTGACATAAGTCGATCTAATTAGATTAAAAGGAAGTTTTAATTGGTAAAACTATTCAACCCCCCCCCCCTTCTAGTTTTCCACAATTGGCATCAAAGCTTCGTTACCAAGTTTCTTAAAGTATATTGTACTTTAAAAACTTGATACGATCCATAGTTAATTGAAAACTACAAAGAAGGATTTTCATAAAAACAAACACCATGTTTTTTTTTAAACTATATGTTTGGATGTTGAGTTAATAACAACATTTTTTTTATATGTATATTTTTTTAATTGCACTAATCTTCCTTGTGATATTGATTAGTCAAAGCTCATACCCACCAAGCTTTAGGAGTTGCTTGGTAACAAGAATACTTTCCTTAAGAAGGTATCTTAGACACAATGGACCGGGAATCGTCTAAGTGACATTTGTCATTTGTAAAAGACATTCCTAAGTGCATTCGAGGTATGACTTTCTACTTATATCTAAATGATACTTGTTTAGTATATAAGTGTTATTTGCTAGGCTTTTTAGATTCTTGTGTTTACACATGATTTACATGTAGCTTCGTTAGGAAGCTTGTTTCTCACATACGTGTTATTTTTCTCGTCTATAGTCATAGTATGTAGAACTTATGCTTTATTTCTTCTAATAAAACAAAAACACGAATTTCAAAAATTCCTCCTTCCCTATTAATAAACCCACTCGACGCCCACTTTTTCAATCCTCACCTTTTCAAATTTTCCAATTTCAAAAATTTCCTCTCATTCAAAAACTTCATCTTCTTGTTCATTCCATCTCTTCCTAAACCAAGAAGATCCGTCATCAACATGGTTTACATCGCACTCGTGCTCATCGCCCTAACACTCATCGCACTTGTGTTCCCTATGATGAAGTTCACATACGGAGACATTTACTTTGTGTTGTTAATCTATATTGGGGTCATCTACCCAATCCTTTGTATCATCCTTAGCATTGAAATGCAATATTATTAATTATCTATTTTATCTAGGATGTTTGTGTTATTATGTGTGTTTCATTTCTTTTGATCTATATGTGTTATATTCTTTCGTGATACATTAGATGTCATGTATGCATGCTAAAAAGAAAATGTAGGATAAAACATACTTCATGGTACAATAACAGTAAAACCTATGTTTTATTAAAAGCGGTTACATTACTACGATCCACGGATCCGGAAGTTACACTAGCCGGATCCCTTTGAAAAGGAACCGTGGGATCCATCCTCATCGAAAAGTTTTCATGCAAGATTAAAAATCACTATCTTTCTAAAAAAAAAATAATCCACTAGAGCTTCAAAACCATGGGTTAGCTAAATACAAATTGTTAATAGAATATCTAGTAAAAACGTTAGATCATTATAGGTTGACCATAAACGTCTTCCCTTATTAACCCTTCACCCCTATAGGTTCAACTATGACGCATGAATACGAGTTTGATTTTTCACTCACTAGCGTCTACCCCCCGAACATTTCCCTTGAGCCCAACACACCTGGCAATCATGTCCGTGGGTTCAATAATCTCAAACCGTCACTTCCATGAAGGACGACAGACACCTTCTACAATTCAAGAAGGTATCAATACCTCCTTCCGAGCCATAGGACAAGAATGTCTTCTTGAAATTAACGAAGATATGTCCAAGGTTCATAATGGAATTCTTCCGTCAAGTGGAACTCGTTCGTAACGAGGATCGCTCTTTATCCCTTTGGTTTTATATCAAAACCAAAATTCACTTTAAGCCTTGGGCATTTTGCTCACATCCTCCGAATTCCAAACCATGGACAATGTGCTTTCACCAAGATTGGTCTCTTGATTCTCTCTTCAATTTTCGTGAAGAAAATAGCCCATATTGTTCACACATACCCTCTCGAAGAATTAACACGCATGATATGCAAACCTCGACCATATTACTCCAATCCAAACATTATCCATACACGGATATCCGAGAAGAGTACAAGCCTGTCGCTCTCATTCTACGTGAAAATGTTTGGAGTCTTAGAAATTGAGATATTCTTCCCGCTTGTTGTGCTCACATGTTGTCTTGTTTGCTAACACAACAACCATACAATCTCGCCTACTTCTTCGCAAGGCGATTGCAAACCTTCAAGGCTCCAAGGATAAACTCATCCCTTATGGAATGTTCTTGACACGCCTATCACAATGTTATGCACTTCCATCCTCAATTTCAAAGTCCGTTGTATGCATTGTGAACAAGATGATGGAACCGCTAAACATATCTCTCATGAAGACTTTCTTCATTCATGATTCCACCAATACCCATCAATCACATAATGATCCTCCTAGTGAAGACACTCAAGGAACCTAGAATAGTCAAATATGATCAATTCTACTCTACTCATTAGTTATCAATGTAATCCTATCTCTTTCATGGAATAACACATCTTACATTTGATATCCAAGTTTTAGAACTCCTTTAAACAAAGCTTGGAATATAATGCACCATCATGATCATTGCATACCTTTAGTAAAGGTTCTCGTCTAGCGATAGACGGATCCCAAATGTTGTACTAAACGGATCCCTACATCTAGGGAACCGTGGGATCCGGCAAAACAGAAAATGCAATTGCAAGCATTATATGTCAAACACATCACTTAGAACACCTCACACTAAGCTAAACATAGTGTCTTAAGATTGATCAAGACTTTATCAAGATAGGTTGACCTTTCCTACTCTTTCTAACTCACATAGATCACATTCTAAGGCTTTGTTAGATCTATCATTTCAAACCCATCACTCTTCCGCTCTCAAAACTCACACTTCATTTTTTTTTACTTGATTCCTCACAACTAGGTTAGAAATCCTTCGATTATGACATTATTGTTCATTAATCAACCTCACCTTAAAATTGATCAAAGTTGATCAAATCCTAGTTTTTCCCATCTCAAAACCATTAGGATATTTTCCAAAACACAATCCTAAGACACAACCTGATCTCTAGGATCATTTAGTTTTATTCAACTTCAATTGACATCTTTAATGTCATCCTTGGCCATCCATTGGTATTTTTTTTTGTTCCAAATCCTTCCATAAATAACAATCATTAGCAACACCACTCATTGCCTTCAAACACTTAAGCACCCCTTCATTTAAAACACTTGGAGAACTGAAACACTCAAGGTGATGTAGGTCTAGGATCTTAGAAACATCATTTCCACTCTTTCATAAATTGCTGAACGCCGGATCCCTAGAACTAGCCTAGACGGATCCCTCTCGAGAAGGGAACCGTGGGATCCGGATGACGATCTATGACAAATCTTGGTAAAACAATCATTTCAACTCATCTTCCTAACTCAAACACTCCATCTCATCTTAAATGAGTTCCTAGAACAAAGACAACCTCTCGTAGTTGACTCTTGTGTATGCTAATCATCACATTCCAATGAACCTTAGTGGCTTAAGGCTTAAATGCACTTTCCAAATCTCTTGGTTTATAAACCACCTTGTTAGGATCTCCATAGTCATCACTCACATCCTAACTTTCAGCCTTTGCAATCTCTTCAAATCATCTCATCATGAGAAAACCCCAAGTAACAACCTATCCACCAAAGAACCACCCATCAAAGGGCTCGTGTTGTACACGAAATCTCTTCAACCGAATCATCTCCGGTCAAACCAATCAAACCAATTCCTAAAAGGTTAGTACCCACAAAATTACCTATGCCAAACACCACCATACCTCCTAGGCCAAACAATATCATCTCCACTAAACCATCTCCATTGGTTCCTAGAGCTATCTCTTTACATCCCCACAATCATCACCTCACCTCTACAATTTAGAGGACTTACCACCTAGGCCGCCTCATCCGCCACCACGACAACATTCTCCTCATTAGAGGAACAATGATTCAAAATCAAGGTGTTGAGTCAACACTTGCTCCGCTTCCTTTTCGCTGCTTTCCATCATATAATCCTATTTGGATTATAAGAAATCACCAAAGTCAACCACCCGACCTTATGGAAGTTGACACATCTTTACCACCATCATCATTCTTGATCGAACCATTCCTTAATGGACCTCCACCAATCCTCCATCATTCGAGGCTCCTCAACCCACTTCAATTGATCCTTTGAATATAGCCACTTCATTTCATCCACCACCACTACCTAGCCATGACAAAGATTGCTATCATTGTCAACATGTTGAAAGTTTGATACATGAAGTGCGAGAAGACCAACGTTTCATGTTCTATCATCTCCTCGAACATTTCGACGAGATTAAACCTAAACATAACTTGAGCTAGAGGATTATAGTGGTGTCTAAGCTTCAAGCGTTAGTTGGTCTAAGAAATTCCTAGTTATGTATTGTCTATTTTCTTATTTTTGAGTCATGTATATCATAACTCTTGTTTTATTAAATGGAATTACATGCTACTTGTTATTTCTTTGAGCATATGATTACTTTGTACTCATATCTCATTTGTGTGATAACATTACTTGTTATATCACCTTTGCTGATTTTAGTCATCAGCCAGACGGATCCCTCAGTATTGCCTAGACGGATCCCTACTAGAAGGGAACCGTGGGATCCGTGAAGTCAGAATGTTTTTCTTTATCACATTTGCAGGAAATTGTGAATTATACTTGCTTTCTAACCTTTGTTTTGTAGTATTTCAATTCACACATGAAGACCTTGACATCCTAAAGCTAGGGGGAGCTTTATGTCAAAGCAATACATTGCAAATTACTTGCAATACTAGATTTATTTTTCATGACCTCCCATTGCAAAGTTGCAATCATCTAGGGGGAGCACACTCGTCTCTTAGATTTAAATTCTTTGCAAACTTAGTTGCAAATGATCTAGATTAGAATTACTTTCTTGACGCCTTCACATAGGGATGGACTCGTCAAGGGGAGCAAAGACGAGATCTATTCCGTTACTTGCTCTTTATTTCTTCTTTATTTTTCTTTCACATGTTTTTCTTAAAACGATGTGTTGCTTTTCTTCAAACACTTTTGTTTCGACAAAAGGGGAGAAGAAAGTAAAATTCTACAATTCAAACGTTATTTAATTTTAGCTTTTCCTTAAAATAATTTTATGTTTTGTCATCAACAAAAGGGAGATTGTTAATACAAATAAGCCGTAAAAACGTTTATTTATATTTTACGATCTTCTATTGTTTTGTCGATAACAAAAGTAAAATCATATTAACGAAACAAATAAAATACGTAAATAGTTTGAACTAATAGTTTTGTAACACACTTACGTTTTCATATAAAACACTATAACAAGATTAAGTGATTTTATATTTTAGATACACATGTACAACAACTAGTGTTTACATATTGGGATAATACATACTTATATTTAGGGGTGCTATTCGGGTCGGGTTGGTCGGGTTCGGGTCAAACGGGTCGGGTCCAAGTCGGGTCGAGGGTAAAAATAATATACCCGAACCCGACCCTACTTGAACTCGGGTTAGTCGGGTTCGGGTCAAGTCGGGTCGGGTCAGGTCGGTTCGGGTTTGGCCATTTACAAAATCATAGAATTTAATTTCTAAAATAACACATGTATAAATGACACATTTTTTTGGTTGCATTTGTTTGTTACATATTTTTTTTGATAGAACTGTGTCATATGTTGTTCTTGGAAGTAGTACTTATTTGTTAGATAAGATTGATAAGTTACCCGGCGACCAAAGAAATGTAGATTTTGATCAAGATTCGTGTTATGTTAATGTGAATAAAGAATCTGGAGGTCATTGTTTTATGGTTGATCGAGTCACCGACTAACTCGAAACCCGGAAACTAGACCATTGTTGCCGTAGCTCACCGGTGGTCTGGTTGTTCTTCAAGAGCTTTTAGTGCACCAAGAGATTGGTCCTTTGCATATAAACTCGATGGCAAGTTAAGATCTTTTAGTGACACTTTTCAAAATTCAAAGTATCCATTGGTTGTGAATATGATTAGGGGCCATAAAGTTGTGATCTTTTAGCTTATACTTCATAAAGATTATAAAAAAAAAAAAAAAAAAAAAAAAAAAAAATCCTAACTCGGGTTAGTCGGGTTGACCCGAACCCGACGAAGCAAAGTATTTAAACCCGATACCGACCCTAATTCGTACTCGGGTTAAACGGGTTGACCCGATTGACCGAGTTAGATTTTGGACTGAGTAACCCGACCGAATTGACTCGGTCGGGTTCGGCCTGCCGGTCGGCCCGAATGACACCCCTACTTATATTAAGTACACTAAAATGGGTAAAACAAGTATATACTAAAATGGGTAAAAGCAAGTATATACTAAATAGATAAAACTAGCAAATGGTTTTGACCCATAACCCATGGTTTTGTATATACCACTTACACAAGTTCAATGTATTCCTAAGGTACATTGTATCTAGATTGAAAACCATGGATCAACCCATAACCCATGACCCATAACCCAAAATACCCATGGGCAAAGAGGAGCGGACCACGATCCCTAGCTTTGTGCTAGCGGATCCCAGTGGAAGGGATCCGTGGGATCCGGTAAATGAGAGTTTTTCCTCTATAAATAGTGAGCCATTTCTTCATTAATTCTCACCCTCTCCAACATACTTTCTCCCCGAGTTAAATTCACTAACCATAGATCCAAGAGATCTATGTTTGTAGTTTTGTTTTTGTGTGATCTTTTAGGTTCCTCTTAAAGGGAAGATCACCACCTTTGAAGTCAAGCAAGCTCAAGTCCATGAGTTGCCAAGCTTCCTCATCATCAAGGCTATTGAAGTCCTCTTGTTGATGATCCCTTTCTTTCTTCAAAGAAGCGTAGTGTTAAAGACATTAGTGAAAGATGTCTCAAGTATCAAGACGAAGATAATAGTGAAAGGTATCTATCGTCTATAAGATAAGCACTTGTGGTAGGTGCTTAGAAGTCAAGACAAGAAGCATTAGTGAAAGGTGCTTAGAAGTGAAGACACAAGACATTAGTGAAAGGTGTCTTGTAGATCTAATCTAAGACATTAGTGAAAGATGTCTTATAGATCTAATCAAAGGCATTAGTGAAAGGTGCCTTAGATGTACATTCGATATGGTGTGTTTCGATGTACTAGATAGACTAGCATTAGATCCAAGGATATTGATGTCCTTGATGATGTTGTAAAGGAGTAGATCTCCTTTGGGATTAGTCGTTGGTGTAGTGTGGTAGTAGTCCTCCATTGCAATGGAACTAGGTGCTTAGCCTAGTACCTAATAAAGGGTAGGCGACGTTGTGAAGGTGTAGTTCACCTAAGGTGTGAAAGAACTCATTGGTTAGCCTAGCACCGTATAAAGGGTAGGCGACGTTGTGTTAGGTGTGGTTCGCCTTGGTGTGAAAGAACTCGGTATTTAGCTTTGTACCGAAAAAGGTTGCGGCGTTGTGAAGGCTTCTCCGCCATAAGGAGATTGGTGTAGTGATTACAAACTATCGAGTAGGTGACTCGGGAGTGGAGTAGGGCAAGGAAGGTGTCCTTGTAGCCGAACCACTATAAATACTCGCGTTGTGGTTTTGTGCTTCTTACTCTTATCTTTTCATTACATATCTTTATATGCTTGTTTATCAACATCCAACACACACAACCAAATAGATTGACATAAGTCGATCTAATTAGATTAAAAGGAAGTTTTAATTGGTAAAACTATTCAACCTCCCCTTCTAGTTTTCCACAATCTTGAAACCCGTCACTACCACGAAGGACGTATTGTTGACACCCCTCTACAATTTGAAGAAGGTATCAATACTTCCTTCCGAGCCATAGGACTAGAATGTCTTCTCGAAATTAACGAGAAAATATGTCCGAGGTTTGTATTGGAATTCTTCCGTCAAGTTGAACTCGTTCGTAACGAGGATTGCTCTCTATCTCTTTGGTTTTGGATCAAAAACCAAAAGTTTGTTTTAACTCTCGGCAATTTGCTCACATTCTCAATTCCAAATAATGGACAATGTGCCTTCACCAAGATTGGTCTCTTGATTCTCTCTTCAACCTTCGTGAAGAAAATAGTCCATATTGTTCACACATACCCTCCTGAAGACTTGACTCGCATAATATGCGAACCTCGATCAGATACTCGATCCAAACATTATCTTTACATCGGACATCCGAGAAGAGTACAAGCCTCTTGCACTCATCCTACGTGAAAATGTTTGGAGCCTTAGGGGAAATCGAGAAATTCTTCCCGCTTATTGTGCTCACATAATGTATTGTTTGCTAACACAACAACCATACAATCTCGCCTACTTCTTCGCAAGGCAAATTGTAAAACTTCAAGGCTCCAAGAACAAACTCATCCCTTATGGAATGTTCTTGACGCGCCTTTATCATAACATCATGCACTTCCATCCTCAATTTCAAAGTCCGTTGTACGTACTTGTGAACAAGATGATGGAACTTCTAAATGCATCTCTCATGAAGACTTTCTTCATTCCTGAATCGGCAAACACTCATCAACCATTTGATGATCCATCTAGCGAAAACGCTCAAGGAACTTAGCCTTCTTCCTAAATAGGGTCAATCCTTAGTATCCATGCTTTATCAATGTAATCCAATTTCTTTCATGAAATAAAACAGCTTACATTTGATATCTTAGTATTAGAACCTCTTAAACTAATCTTGAAATATGATGCATTGCATACCTTTTGTAAAGGTTCTGCTTAGCAGATAGACGGATCCCAATGTTTGTACTAGACGGATCCCTACTCTTAGGGAACCGTGGGATCCGGAAAACAGAAAATGCAATTGCAATCACTGTATTTCAAAACATGTCCTTAGATCACTTCACACTAAGCTAGACATAGTGCCTTAAGAAAAATTGAGTCATTTTCAAAGTTGAGTAAATTCATACTCACGTATAACTCACTTAGATCACACTCAAGACGCTTGTAGATCTATCTTTTCACTTAAACCCATTACTCTTCCGCTCTCAAGCTCACTCATCATTTTTCACATGATCCCTCACATCTAGCTTTGGAAATCTTTCAATTATGGCAAAATTGATCATAATCATCCTTACCTCAAAATTGGTCAAAATTGGTCAAAATTCTAGTTTTTCCATCTTAAAGCCTGTAGGATATTCTCCAAAACATTATCTGTTGGGTTCAGTAAATACCCAAACCCCTTAATCTAGGATTTGAATAGAAAATAGCCCAAGTGTTTAGTCCATTAAACACTAACAGTTCTTGAGTGCATAGTCTCTCGGTGAGTCATCTTCGTGATACTCATGACGAGGCAACAAGATAGTCTCTCCACTCAAGGCGTAACTTAAAGGGTGAAGACCGAGTCAAGAAGAAGATGGTGGATTCAAAGTGAGTGATGAAAATAACTCACCAATCCCTAAGACTCTCTCCAACTACTTACATCAAGACAAACCAAGTAGAAGACCAAGGATGTAAAGATCAAGAAAGAGCGGGACAAGGCGGGATAAGTTTGAATCGATAAGACGAAGTCCTTATCAACCAAAGTCAACTTTCCCTGAATGGCAAGATCGTGCTCGGTGTCATCACCGAGCTTAGGAAAGTAGTCTTGTCTCTTACCTAGAATAGTCTTTAGAAATGAGACAAAATACATCAAGATTTTGTCTTCAGATGATGTCGGTTGTCACTTAGGAAAGAGTCAAAATCATACATGTATAAATAGCATAAGAGATGGAGTGAAAAGGTTACACTTGTGAATTGTAAAACACACACATGAAGCCATCTTTTCACTCCTCCAAATACAACTTAGTTCCCGAGATAGCTCGGTGAGCTCTAAGGGTTGTGCTCGGACTTAGCTTTGAGCTTAGAGAGAGTCACCAAACTTTGTTATTTCAATCCCAAGTACTATTCGCAAGTACTTGGGTAACGTATTCTTTGTTGATTTATTTCTAATAAGAATATGATGTTGAAAATTTATAAGTGTGTTTTACTTATGTTAATTTCAGTCATTGTTCACTATTAACTAATTTTTGATTCTTAAACTGTTTTAAACGATAGTGAACGGGGAACAACAAGTGGTATCAGAGCAAGGCTAATTATAAAACTCGTTTTTTAGGCCGCTCTAAAAGTTTTTAAATTAGGATCCTAAATGGCTGAAATTGATGTACCCCAACTAGTCGATAAAAAGGGTGGCCCCTAGACTTGAAGTTGGCAAATTCAACAAATGGAAAAAGCGAATGCTTTGCTATTTGATTGGGATGGAACCTTATTATATCAAGTGTATAAATCAATGTCCATTTGTCCCAAAGATCGTCAAGGGTTGCCCAAACCTCAAGCTCGGTGGACCTGTGATGAAAGGAGAGTGGTCAACCAGACCAAAGACTCAAAAGCATCATAATATCTTGTCCTCCCGACGACATTATGGAGTCTCATTATAAGTCGTAGTACAACTAAGCAAACTGGGATGACCTAGTTCAAAGTCATGAAGGACCATCGATACCAAGGAAAACAGGATAATGGACTCAAACTTAAGTATAACACCTTCAGACTAAGGACTCGAAACTCTCTCAAACTTACACGTGTACAAAACTCTTTTAAATGAACTGTCAAATGATGGTGTTAAGTTGTCCAAACATGAAATCAATGTTGGTTTTGTCATCAGCCTCCACGAGAAGTGGTTGAATTTCTCTCGGGGACTTAGGAATGCTAATCATATCCAAAATCTTGAGCTTCACGAAATTTATGGAAATTTGTCTATGAGGAAAACCTCATCAGCAGACGATACCCCGACTTAAAGAAGTCTCGTGAAGTCAAGAAGTCCCCGACCACCACCTCATTACCAATATCAACCGCTTATTCTAACAATGTTGTTCAAGATTTTCGTGAAAATTCGATGATGAGCCCGATGAGAGATCAAGTGAGGAGTACCTAAATGACCCGAACACCGAATTTCGTGAAAGGGCACTTGCTAACTCTCAAGGTTTATAAAAGAAACAAAGGTTTTCAAATGCCAAAGCAAATGAGGACACCGAATGCTTTAAGTGTCACAAAGAGGTCATTTTCAAAAGACTGCTTTTCAAAACAATTTCAATCCTCTTATAAACCATCATGGTCAAATCGGTCCTCGTGCTTTAGCAAATTTCAACCAAAATCTATCGGTCTCATCAAAACTTTCAAAACAAATCAGATCAAAACAAAACTGTTGATTTTGAAGCTAAGTATAAGAATGTCAAAGCTAAGCTTGCATTGCTCGAGGCCACCCTCGTAAACAACAAAAGTGTTCAATCTGCGGGGTAAAACAAAGGCCTTGTTGTTTGAGACCTTCGATCGAGATGAAGAGCCGTGTCATCGATGATGAAATGGTGCATGTCGATGCACCGATGGCCCTCTTAGAAGAAGACAAGCTAGTCGTTGGAAAGAATCATGCCGAAACGGGAATGGGTCAACATCACTATGAAGAAGGTAAACATCTTACTTTCTATGGATGATGACTCGATTGGCGCCTTATATGAATTATCTTAATGTTGACCTTAAGTTCGTAGAAGAGCAAAGATTAAATCTTTTTCAAAATACAACAAGCTAAGTTTTGAATTAAACAAGTGTAGAGATGAACCGCTTATTTTAAAACAAGCCAAGCTTGAGGTCACACTTTGCAAATTCAAAACACCGAACTAGTTAAGAGAAATCGAGCTCTTCAAGATGAACTTAAAAGGAACAAGATATTCTTGATAGTTGGACCGCTAAGAATCCTGTGGTCTTTGATGATGTGGGTGCCCCAAGAGCAAAAAGAGAGTCATAGGTGAAGATGATCTCCCGACTCTCGCAACAAATACCAAAGTTCAAAACCATTTGTGTCCGTGGTATGATTACCAATATGTCGACAACTCCTAATTCCAAAGTGATTGGATTGAACGGGTTAATCCCGAGTAAGCTTCCAAATTTCGATTCGGAAGGATTCTTGAACACGAGAGCCAAGCTCTTAAGAGCATGTTAGACTCACGATGTGCCCAAGAGTAATCGAACACATCTCGAGTCTCAAGCGTAATCTCAAACACCGCTTCCACCCTTGAAACCTCTTCGTGGTGCCGATCTAAGCTCCGAGCTTACTCCTCTAAAATTCAATCCTCACTCACCAAAATAAAGGTCCGGACTAGGTAGAACCATCCCGCAAAGACAAACAAAACAAATCCAACAAGAGTCTACTCCCACCGAGACTTCAACATCCTCTGTCCCCCACCGAAGTCGACCAAATTCAAGAACTTCATCGAGCTTGTGAGAAAGTCGATGAAAAGATGGACACCATCGAAAAGCCCCGATTCAATCAAGGAAACTAAGTCACCTCATCTAGCTCATCAAAATCAAAATCCACCAACAAACCTAAGCATAATTGTGAGTTGTGTCATTACACTAGTCATACCATCGACAACCGCTATAGAATCCTTTATTGCATGATCCGCAATAAGGATGATCGAAATCGAGACCACTTACAAGATGTAAGCTCACAAGAAGCAAACTATACCAAAGTTGGTCATCGGATGCTTCATCCTCCAAAACAGCTCTCATGAATAGAACAAAACCTTTTCCTCTTTGCCCTCACCGTGGGTTTAATGATCATCATCGAATGACTGCCTCATGAACATAGGTCGTGATATATGTGGAAATCCACTCATGAGACATCCCAACATGACAAAGTCATTCATGCAAGGAGAAGTACAAAACAACCCAAAATCACCGAGTCTTCCTCGCCTCTAAATGCGAAACTCGTGGTAGCACAATGCACTCAACCACCGACCATGAGTCGATTGCAAAATTCAAAGAGACCTTGAGACCCAAGCCCACTAGCAAGTGGGTCACTAAGAGAAACTAATTCGCTTTACTACTTGTGCAGACACGCCAGAGCCTATTTGGCATCTAGACGGTGGTTGCTCAAGAAGCATGACCGATGTGAAGGAGTATCTCGCACAAGTATGTAAAGGAACCAGGACCCAAGGTAGTATTTGGTGATAACTCATCATGTCCCATCAAGGTTATGGTTTAGTAAACCGCAATGGAATAGTTTTCTAGAATTGCTTACGCCAATGGTCTCAAATACAATCTCATCGATGTCACCAACTATGTGATGCTAAGTACATTGTGCAATTTAATGACAAACAAGGTACCATTTTCAATGCCAATAAAGAAGTTGTTTTGATAGCTCCTAGAAGAGATGATGTTTATGTCTTAGACATGTCTACTCTTTCTCAAGATGGAACTTGTCTCTTTGCCAAAGCCATCAATCTATCAACCGGCTATGGCACAAGAGACTCTCTCACTTAAACTTCAAAAATATCAACAACCCGCAAAACAAAACAAGGTCCTTGGCTTACCATCACCGGTTTTTGCAAAGACAAACCATGCTCGCTGTGAGAAAGGTAAACACCACGAGCATCTTTCAAAACCAAACAAAATTTCTCCATCAAAGATACCTTCACCTCATGCACATGGATCTCTTTGGACCCGTCATCCCTGATCAATCCAAAGATGAGAAGTATACACTTGTCATCGTAGATGAGTTCTCAAGATACACTTGGGTATACTTTCTTTCCAAAAGAGTCGAGTAATGATACAATAATGTCATTCATCGAAAAATTGAAAACCGTAATGACATTATCAAGTAAACAAATCGAATCGAAAATGGTAATCGAGTTCGTAAATCAAGAGCTTGAAATCTTCGTGATGAAAAGGAATTTCTCAAAATTTCTCATCTCCTTATACCCCGAACAAAATGGGGTCACGAAGGAAAAATAGAACTCTCATTGAGGCAAAGAAGAACCATGTTAAATGGCTCACCTCTCAAAGCATTTCGATCAAGATCAAACGCTGTTACACTCAAACAGTCAATCATTGTCAAAAGACATAATAAAACCCCATATGAGACTTTCAAAGGTAGACTTCGACATCGCCTACTTTCATGTGTTTGGGTATCCTGTGTTCATTCATAACCACAAGGATCACCTAGGAAAATTTGATGCAAAAGTCGATGATGGATATTTCTTAGGCTACTCACCGATCTCCAAAGCCTTTAGGTATTTAACACCGAAGACAACAAGTTGAGGAAACATTTCATGTCACCTTTGATGAAAGTTCGAAAAGCATCGGGTTCACTAATACCTCGGTGGAAGAAATAGGGATTAATGACTCATCAAGATATCCTCCCGATGAGTTCAACATCAAATCAATTCCTCATATCGTCGACATCGACATCTCATATTATGTCTTACCTCACAACCTACCCCAACCAACTATCAATGAGTTCATTGATAATCGCCGATCCTATCGGGATAGGAAACACCGATCCAAATGATCAGAACCTCAGAACTCATGAACCTCAACTCGAACATGACATCTCTACAGATGATCTAAATGATTCTGGCTCTTACACCGAACTCACATCTAAACTCCCAAATACATCTTCAAGCTCGATCCTGCACCACAAAGTAAGTGGACAAGATCTCGTGACATCGAGCTTGTAAACATCATTGGTGAACCCACCGAGGCATGCTCACTAGAAGCATGGTCGCTAATTTAACTGCAGCTTGACTTAATGAATGTCTATATGCCGATTACCTATCGATATAGAACCCAAAAGTGTCACCGAGGCTCTAAAACACCCAACCCGGTTACATCCAACAAGAAGGCATTGACTATGATGAGAGTCAAGCAAGAATGGAAGCCATCAGATCTTCCTTGCATATGCAACATACATGAACTTGTGGTCTACCAAATGGATGTTAAAAGTGCATTCTTAAATGGTGATCTCAAGGAAGATGTGTATGTTCAAGAACCTCCAAGCTTTGAGAGTAGTGAATTCTCGACTATGTCTCAAGCTTGACAAAGCCCTTTATGGACTTAAACAAGCTCCTGTGGCATGGTATGAAACTCTCATCCTTCCCGATACAAAACAATTTTGTCGAGAGGAAAGATAGACAACACATCGCTTATCTATAGAACTCAAAAGGATGTGATACTAGTCCAAGTGTATGTTGATGACATCATCTTTGGCTCAACAAACTACAACTTTGCAAACAGCTTGAAAACTGATGACAAAGAAGTTTGAAATGAGCATGATGGGGAACTCGATACTTTCTTGACTCCAAATCGTGCAAGCCGATAAAGGAATATCCATCACCAAGAGAAATACACCGTAAATCTCTTGAAAAATATGAGATATATGATTGTGCCTCGGTGAAGACTCCAATGGTCCCACCTAACAACTTTGGACCCGATCTCACCGGCAAATCACCAATCAAACTCATTTCGTAGGATTGTAGGCTCACCGATGTATCTAATCGCTTCTAGACCGTACATCCAATTCTCGGCCTGCCTAATAGCAAGATATCGACCCAATCCTAAAGAATCACATCTCACCGCAACCAAAAGAATACGCAGTACCAAGAGAACCCCAAACCTTGGACTCTATTATCCAAAATGCTCGTGGTTTGATCTCAAGAGTTACTCGATTCGATTATGGTCACGCAACATGGATGTAAAAGTACCTCGTGGTCCCGCAATTTCTTGGAGGAAAACGGTCTGTTGGAGTGCTAAAAGCAACAATCGGTGGCTATGTCCTCACCGGTCGAATATGTAGTCAGCAGCAGATGTTGTACCAATGTATTATGGATGAAAAGTCAACTCAATGACTATGACATCCATTACAAATGGTGCCCATCTTCGTGATAACACCAATGCTATTGCAATCTCCAACAACCCCGCCCTCCACCAAAGAACCAAACACATTGATATCGATATCACTTCATCGTGGATCACATAATGAAAGGAGACATTGAACTTCATTTCATCCCTCATCAATATCAACCGGTCGATATCTTCACTAAACCCTCGATGAACCTACCTTCGAGACCGAAATCGAATTGGAAATGCTTGACATTGAAAGTCAAGTATCCGAAAACCAATCTCAAGAAGTTCTCTCAAATGGTTCATCCTCCCCAACACCCAAAATAAACCTCTCACCGAATGAGTAAGACTCATTCGGGGTCCCCACATTTGACAAAGAGCATTGAATGAGTAACTAAATGATCCAAGTATCGCTTACTTAAATGTCCTAGGTTGGTAACTATGCTAATTTAATATAGGAATATATGTCTCTTTGTCTTATCACATCCCACTTGGCATTTAATGCCTCCTCTCACAAAATATCAAATTGATATTTTATCTCGCAAAGTGCACTTTTACCGCAATCGCAATCGCTCCTTGAAAAACAGATTTTATCATGGGTAATGGAGTGGTAGCATTAAATGTGGAAATTTAAACGTTTTTCAAAACCGACTCTTAATATTCCCATTTGTGCACAAACCACCCTTCTCACCACTCTATAAATACCCTCTTCCAAAACAAAAACACACACAAATTATTTTCTGCAACAAAACTCACAAAATCATTTCTAAAACCCGTAAATATTTGTGTGTTCTCAAAACTCTTCAAACCTCTTTTGAAAACCCTTCTTGTAAACATTTACAAAAGTTTTCATCACAAACTTGAGAGATCTAAAACTTTGATTGTTCTAGTCAAAAGAAATTAGTTTCAAAAACCCTAAAATCTTTAATGGAAATGGGTAGAATACAATCTCTCCAGTTTGCTTCTCAATTGGTAGGGATCTTACAAATGTTGAGTTTAAAACTAATAATCTCATTGAAATTTTGAATATCCTCAAATGTCCCACTTATAAGGACATTATGAAATTTCTTTATAATCGCCCACCGAAAACGGCCTTTGTTCTGTCCTCCACTGCACCAAAACCTCCTCGGGAGTTTTGGGCTACACAAAGGCCTTTGACCCGACACCTTCTATCGATGAGAACAACCTTAGACCTCTCGGGAATATCTCATCGTGTTCGGTCTCAACGGGGCAACAATTCACCCCGGATTATAAAACTTTTGCACATCCATGTGGTTAGATTACAACAAAGGTGTATATGTAGCCCATCCCGAACCCTCCACAGTGAAGGATGGGTTAAAACAAATTATTTTAGATCCAACGTTTTGGACAAGACCCCAAGTCACCAAGAGTTCATTTCCGTGGCTTGGAGGATCCTATTCATTTGTGATTCGTGTCCTCGGCGAGAACCACTCATCCACCGAACAAGTTAACTCTATTCGATTGATGATGGCATACCGCTTGATGAATGGAGTCACTGTCGACATAGGGAGATCATTTACAATGATCTCGTAACCAAGCTACTGAGCAAAACTAGGACGAAATACATTTCGTATCCTAGGTTTGTCTCTTGTGCTTTACAAGTGTTACTTGGTACAAATTATCCTCGTGAAGAAACATTTTGTGCTTTACCTAGCATCCCGAGCCAATCAAATTTTCAAAAGGACCCATCCCTTGTCACAAACATTGAATTGACGGCCCATATGGTTGTCAGAACAACCAAAGGGAATCGAGTCTCCTAACCTGCTCCTTTAAAGAAAAGGGGAAGTCTCGACGGGACTAAGACCAAACCCAAGTCTCAGGCCCCGAGGCTCCCGGAGCACCGGTCAAAAGGCAAAGAAGGCCTAAGACGATTTGACACCCATTGGTGACCAGCAACATCCACCCCGTGACAACGAAGGATACCGGTACATCACAATCGGTGCCTTGGTCACAACCACTACTCCCAAGATCCGTAGGAAACATACAACCCGCCGGTAGGGGAGCGCCTTCCACAACGCCCAAGGATGACATTAGCAAATCCAAGCCTTTGTCTCGAGGGCACACCGATCGATCCCAAAGACTAAGAGGGAATCAAACAACCTACCGATAGGGATACAACTATCATCGACTCCGCCAAAGGCACTGGAAACACCCACCAAAGTGTCTCGGGGGTCACTGGGGACAAAGACTCGGAGGAAAGAAACAACCCACCGATACGGAACCCAAAACCAATCCCGACTCCCGAGAAGGCACTGAGAACTCCCACCTGTCCGAGGGGTCCACGGGGACAAAGACTCGTGAGGATCAATAACACCACCGATATGGAACCCATCACCACCCCTTGTTAACTGCTGCTAAGGTTGCCGAGTTACTACAATCGATGATGAACTGCGAAAGTGATGAAGTAATTTTATCGCGGGGAAGACGAGACGCGAGGTTCAATCGAACAAGAACCTCACCGATCTACAGGAGCATACCGAGTCACCCTTTCTACCAAGACAATGACTCAGCCTCCTCATCCATCTCCGTGAATTTAACCGCTTTGATAATATTCTTCCACTCACCGAAAGAATTTGGTTAAGTGGATTACTAGAGCTTCAAGGAAGTCAGATTCGGGTTACTTGATACATTATGGGATCAACACACCAAGCCGCCGCCATTATGCCGATCTTCGATCCGATGTGCTCACCTTCAATGAAAATGTTCATGAGCACGTAGATCTTATGTACCAACATCTTCTAAGGCCGGATGAAAACCCGTTAAGTTTCTAAAGCATCTTCAAACTTGTGGGTTATCATTAATGAAATCGTGGATGTCACAAAGAAGACCCAACGCCAATGCCAAAGTACTAGAGGCCACCGAGGTGTATGTGAAAATCCATCTCGACTCACCGAATCGATAGATATGCTCCAATCTGCAAATGTCCGTGGTCTTCAATCCTTAGTCCGGCCTCTTCGCACCTCATTGGGCTCTTTGAATACTCGGTAGCTACTTTGGCTCAGCCTCGCCTTCTATGTCCCGGAATCTTGGGCCTCGGATGACCGCCTTAGAATTATCACAAAGCTAATTTGGAAGCAAAGGTCACCGGCATTTAAACAGATACTTGAGATATGAAGGCAATGATCATCGAAATTTATCAGCCTTCAAGGGTCAAGCGCCCCTTCCCCTCAAAGACCTACACTAACTCTTGCCTCACCGACGCTACGGTAATAGCTGAGGGGAGAATATCAAGAAACTCCTCTTCACACCGAGGGGCCAACATCATCGATGTCGCAGCCCAACATCATCATCGCACCGGTCTCAAGAACACCCATCTCATCAATCCCACCACCAACATCAACAACAACAACACTAACAAAGATTACACCAATAACAACAACAACACCGCCTGGTTGCATCATCTTCCTCGTGCCAGACAAAGGAAAAGGCAAATGACAATTCTTGAGCTCGAGAAGATTCCTACAAAATCGGTGACATCGAATACCTTCTCACACCTCAACAAATAAGTAAATATCTCGCTAAAGAAGAAAGGAGATTGAAACAAGCCGAGGAAGATAAGAAGAGTAAGGAAGCACTAGTTAAAGTGATTGCCAAGAAGTCGAGAATGTGGAATTGATCCAAAGAAGCTTCAAAGCGGTCAGCAGATAAAAGTTTAAGGATGCTCAAGCAACTAAGATGGCGTAAATGAAAAAGCAGTTGGAAGAAAAGAACAAAAGATCTCCGCCATCGAAAAGCAAGGATTGACGACTACAATCGGTCAATGACAAGCGTATATCGCCAGAGAAGATCATCGATGTCAAAATCATTCCTGTGTCTAAACCATCGGCTATGAACGCTCACAGAGGGATGATAAAAGACACTTCGAGGTTCATGATCCCTAAAATTCACCGACTTTGGGATCGGTGAACTCGATGAACTCACCCAATAATTGAAAAGAAGGAACAAGGCGGTTAAGGAGTCGATGAAGATGCTCAAAGAAAAGATTTGAAAGGATGAGGATGCACCACCAACTAGGAATTCACCGCCTTTAACAAAGACCTCAAGGATCTCAACCACAATCATCCACCGCAAAATAAAGAGGGTTGAGTTCCACCGAGATAAAGTGCCTCAGCCTCGCAATGTGGAACCGCCGTAAGGTGTTAAGTTTGTGAACTGCTTAGTGATTGAAAAGCCCGAAGAGGGCTATTCCACATTGATGTCTATGGAAACCCAAAGATTTCAAAGATGGAGTGATATTGATCAGCCGGTGTAGTCGCAATGTCGAGCAACATACCGCTTGCCTCTCGATCCAAACCCCAAAGAAACATCGTGTTCTCGCCAAGACCGAATGCCAAGATAAGAGACCATCCCGACAGAGAAACACTCATCACCAAGAAAGTCAAGCTTGAAGCATTGGGAATCCATCCGACCGACATCATTTTGATTTATCTTTTGTACTAGTGATAGGAACCCCGTAATTTGATCAATAAACGATGTATGTTTTGTTAAAATACTCGGTGTTCCTTATTGTATTCATTAGTACATTCGATGTAAGAAAAGTCATTTGCTCACTTACACCGATCAACCACTTAGGCTATTTGTATATACAAATAGGGAAGACTGTTGGGTTCAAGAATACCCAAACCCCTTAATCTAGGATTTGAATAGAAAATAGCCCAAGTGTTTAGTCCGTTAAACACTAACGAGTTACCGAGTGCATAGTCTCTCGGTGAGTCATCTTCGTGATACTCAAGACGAGGCAACAAGATAGTCTCTCCACCGCAAGGCGTAACTTAAAGGGTGAAGATCGAGTCAAGAAGAAGATGGTGGATTCAAGTGAGTGATGACAATAACTCATCGAATCCCTAAGACTCTTTCCAACTACTTACATCAAGACAAACCAAGTAGAAGATCAAGGATGTAAAGATCAAGAAAGAGCGGGACAAGGCGAGATAAGTTTGAATCGATAAGACTAAGTCCTTATCAACCAAAGTCAACTTTCCTCGAATGGCAATATCGTGCTCTGTCATCACCGAGCTTAGGAAAGTAGTCTTGTCTCTTACCTAGAATAGTCTTTAGAATGAGACAAAATACATCAAGATTTTGTCTTCAGATGATGTCGCTTGTCACTTAGGAAAGAGTCAAAATCATACATGTATAAATAGCATAAGAGATGGAGTGAAAAGGTTACACTTGTGAATTGTAAAACACACACACGCAGTTTCATCTTTTCACTCCTCCAAATACAACTTAGTTCCCGAGATAGCTCAATGAGCTCTAAGGGTTGTGCTCAGACTTAACCTGAGCTTAGAGAGGAGTCACCAAACTTTGTTATTTCAATCCCAAGTACTATTCCGCAAGTATTTGGGTAACGTATTCTTTGTTGATTTATTTCTAATAAGAATATGGGGTAAGGATCCAGTGAGAAGAAAACTTATAATGAGAAGAATGAGAAATAACTATAATCACACATTAGAGATGCATCGACTTGAATTAGATGCATCTCTCTACATTTAGATGCATCTCAACTAGTTTTGAAAGTGATTTTGAAGTGAAAACGATGCAAAGTGATACTAGGAACTAATTTGACCCGCAGGGGACGCAAAACACATAGGATTTATCTAACTTGATGAAATGCATCTAATATATGTATATGCATCTAATTTTTTGCTAGAACGTATATTAAGATGCATTTAAAAGATTAGAGATGCATCTAATTGAAGTCAATGCATCTCTAATGTGTGGTTATAGTTATTTCTCATCCTTCCCATTTTAAGTTTTCTTCTCGTTTGATCCTTAGTCTAAGAATATGATGTTGAAAACTTATAAGTGTGTTTTACTTATGTTAATTTCAGTCATTGTTCACTATTAACTGGTTTTTGATTCTTAAACTGTTTTAAACGATAGTGAACGGGGAACAACATTATCCTAAGTCACTATCTGATCTCTAAGATCATTTAGCTCCATTTGACACTCTCATAATCTTTAGTGTCATCTTTGTTCATTCATTGGTACTCATGAAAGTTCCAATTTCTTCTATAAAAGGCAATCATTAGCTACATCACTCATTACTCTTAAGTATTTAAGCACCTCTTCATTTAAGACACTTAGATGAACTGAAACACTCAAGAAGAAATAGGCATTAGACTTTACAAACATCATTGCTATCGTTTCTTAGCTGCTGAGAGACGGATCCCTAGGATTAGCCTAGGCGGATCCCTCATTGGAGGGAACCGTGGGATCCGTATGACAGATTTATGTCAACTCTAGCTAAAACAATCATTTCAAGCTCATCTTGCTAACTTAAACACTCCATCTCATCTTAAATGAGTTCCTAGATCAATACAACACTGAAGTTGACTCTTGTGCATGTTAATCATCACATTCCAATGAATTTTAGTGGCTTAAGTCTTGAATATACTTGCCAAATCCCTTGCTTTATAAACCACATTGTTAGGACTCCTAAAGTCATCATCTTCATCCTCATTTTCAGCATTTAGAAATCTTTACAAACCTCTTGAAATCATCTCATCATGAGGAAATCTCCAAGTGGTAACTCATCCACCAAAGAACCACCCAAGAAAATTGCTCGTGTTGTACACGAAATCTCTTCAACCGAATCATCTCCGGTCAAGTCCACAAATGCAAGGATTTTTCCTCCACCAATCAAACCAATCCCTAAAAGAATAGTACCCACAAAACTACCTATGCCAAACACCACCATACCTCCTAAGCCAAACAATCCCATCTCCACTAAACCATCACCATTGGTTCCTAAATCTATCTCATTCACAACTCCACTATCATCACCACACCTATACAACTTAGAGGATTTGCCTCCTAGGCCGTCTCATCCTCCTCCACCGGCAACATTCTCCTCATTAGGAGGAATAATGGTACAAAATCAAAGTGTTGAGTCAACACTAGCTCCGGCTTCCTTTTCGCCGTCACCATCAAATAATCTCATTTGGATTATGAGAAATTATCAAAGTCAACCACCCGACCATATGGAAGTTGACACTTCTCTACCACCACCATCATTCTTGGTCGAGGCATCTTCAAATGCGCCTCCACCAATCCCTCCGTCATTTGAGGCTCCCCAACCCGCTTCACTTGATCCTTCGCATCAAGCAATTTTATTTCTTCCACCACCACTACCTAGCCATGACAAAGATTGTTATCATTGTCAACATGTTGAAATTTTGATACATGAAGTACGGGAAGATCAACGTTTCATGTTCTATCACCTCCTCGAACGTTTCGACGAGATTAAACCTAAACAAACTTGAGCTAGAGGATTTTAGTGGTGTCCTAGTATCAAGCGTTACTTAGATAAGTCCAGTAATTCCAAGTCATGTATCATTCATTTTCTTAGTTTTTTAGAGTCATGTATATCATACCTCTAGTTTTATTAAATGAAATTACATGCTACTTGCTATATTTCTGAGTATATGATTATGTTGTATAATTCATATCTCACTTTGATGTTAACATTATTTGTTGTATCACCATTGTCAATTCACCATCGGCAGACGGATCCCCGAATTTGCCTAGACGGATCCCTACAAGGAGGGAACCGTAGGATCCGTGAGACAGAAAACTATTTTTCTACTAACTTGAGTCATATTTGCAGGAAATTATGCATTATACTTGTTTTCTAACATTTTTTTTGTAGTTATTCAATTTACACATGAAGACTTTGACACCCTAAAGCTAGGGGAGCTTTGTGTCAAAGCAATACATTGCAAAATTACTTGCAATATTAGGATTACATTTCATGACGTCCCTTTGCAAAGTTGCAATCAATAAGAGGGAGCACATTCGTCACATAGACGAAATCTTTTGCAAACTTAGTAGCAAATGAACTAGCTTAGTATTATCTTTCTTCACACCCTCACATAGGGATGGACTCGTCAAGGGGAGTTAAGACGAGATCTTTTCCCGTTATTTGCTCTCTATTATTTTTTTTCTTTTCTTTTCTCACATGTTTTTCTTAAAACAATGTGTTAGTTTATCAAGCTCTTTTGTTTCGACAAAAGGGGAGAAGAAAGTAAAACTACAAATTCAAACGCTATTTAATTTTAGCTTTTCCTTAAAATAATTTTATGTTTTGTCATCAACAAAAAGGGGAGATTGTTAATACAAATAAGCCGTAGAAACGTTTATTTATATTTTACGATCTTCAAATGTTTTGTCGATAACAAACGTAAAATCACTTTAACGAAACAAATAAAATACGTAAATGGTTTGAGCCAATAGTTTTCTAACACACTTACGTTTTCACATAAAACACTAAAATAAGTATAAGTGATTCTATGATTTAGTATTACATATATACAACAACTAGTGTTTACATATTTGGGTAAAATATACACATAACTAATATGTAGTATATTAGGTAATATAAATAGGTAGAAACTTAAGTATCATAACCCATTGACCAAATACATTTAATGTAGTTGGGTACAACCCAAAGTCCATGACCCATATCCATGGAGCTTGACCCATAACCCATTGCATGACATCATGCTTATGTCATATATGGATAATATCCATGACCAATGGTTTTAATCCATGGCCAATTGTGTCAATCCATTAACCATGGACTAGATGCATTGCATCTTGAAGGTACATTGAACCTACTTGATATCCATGACCCATAACCCATGACCCAAAACCCATGGGCAAAAGGGAGCGTCCCACGGATCCCAGTGATTACACTGGACGGATCCCTTAAGGGAGGGATCCATGAGATCCGTGGAACAGTAGACATTTTCTCTCTATAAATAGTGAGCCATTTCTTCATTGTTTCTTACCCCTTTCTCTCACAATTTCCCTTTGAGTTAAAAACTCACTAACCCCATATCCAAGCGATCTATGTATGTAGTTTTGTTTTTGTGTGATCCTCTAGGTTCCTCTTAAAGGCGAGATCACCACTTTTGAAGTCAAGCAAGCTTAAGTCCATGAGTTGCCATGCTTCCTCGTCATCAAGACTAATGAAGTCCTCTTGTTGATGATTGTTGTCTTTCTCCTAAGAAGTGTAGTGTTGAAGACATTTGTGAAAATTGTCTCAAGTGTCAAGACGAAGATACTAGTGAAGGGTATCTATCGTCCGTATCATAAGCACTTGTGGAGGGTGCTTAGAAGTCAAGACTAAAGGCATTCGTGAAGGGTGCCTAGAAGTCAAGACACAAGACATTAGTGAAGGGTGTCTTGAAGATCGAGTCAAAGGAATTAGTAAAAGGTGCCTAAGGTGTACATTCGATATGGTGTGATTCGATGTACAAGATAGATTAATATTGGGTCAAAGGATATTGATATCCTTGTTGATGTTGTTATAAGGAGTAGATCTCCTTTGGGTTAGGTGATTGGTGTAGTGTTGGGTAGTAGTTCCTCCATTGTAATGGAACTCGGTATCTAGCCTAGTACCGGATGAGGTAGGTGACGCCAGTGATAGGATTGGTTCTCCTTGGTGTAAAGGACCCGTGGTTAGCCTAGTACCGAAAAAAGAGTAGGCAACGCTTGTGAAGGTTTCTCCACCATAAGGAGTCGGTGTTGTGTAGTGATTACGAACTCGAGTAGGTGACTCGGGAGTGGAGTAGGCAAGGAAGGTGTCCTTGTAGCCGAACCACTATAAATACTGCGTTGTGGTTTTGTGCTTACTCTTTATCTTTTCATTAGATATTTATATTTCTATATGTTTGTTTATCAACATCCAACACACATCCAAATAGATTGACATAAGTCGATCTAAATAGTTTAAAACAAGTTTTAATTGGTAAAACTATTCACCCCCCCTCCTTCTAGTTTTCCACAATAATGTTTTTAATTCAGTTGAAGAGTACATTAGTGCGTATATGAAATATGCTTCAAAAGCAGGGTTTGTGGTTAGGAAATCACGTCAGAAAAGGTTGAGGAGCGGTATTGTTAAGCAAAAGTATCTAGTGTGTAATAGGGAAGCCTGTCCTAAGGGAATTCATGTAGACACACTAGATTTAGAAAATAGCGACAAGCGTAAGAGAAGTTCGAACTCGCATATCACAAAGTTGCAAAGCACGCCTTATGTTTGAGTTGATTCCTGGTCCTACAAAGTATAAGTTGACTGCTTTTGATAGTATACATAACCATGAGCTTGAACGTAAAGAATATAAGCATTTTCAAAGACCGAAGGCGCTTAACATATGCCGAGCGCTTGTTTATTGTTAAAGTCATGAGCATGAATATAGGTGCAACGAGAGCTCATCACTTGTTGATCGTCCAAGGATCGATTTGCTTGTTCATGGTACAACTGTTGACTTTAAGAACTTTTTAGGAGTGTGAATTGTTATATAGGCGATAGTGATGCGCAGATGCTTATAGCTAAGATGGAAAATAGACGTAAGCATGTTCCGTTTTTCGCTTGATTACTTGGTTGAGAATGCCGAGCTTTACGCAATTTTCTCGGTGATGAACTTTCCAAGTACAATTACAAAGAGTTTTGTGACGTTGTCTCTTTTGATGCTACGTAAAGGACAAATAAGTAAGTGTTTGAGTGATATATATCATATTTTATTGTATTACTTGTATTTTGTCTTCGATTTGTTTTTTTTAACTATTTTTGTTTTTGTTTTTCGTGTACAAAATGATGTTTGTTCCTTTTACAAAGAATTGATAATCTTAGGAAGTGTGTTACGGTTCATCGCAGTTCATCAAGAATGAAACCGCAAACTCTTATATTTGGTTGCTCAAAGCATTTATAAAAGCATTTGGTAAAGCTCCTAGTATCGTTGTCACCGATCGTGACGGGCTATGAGAAAGGCGATTGAACAAGAATTTGTTGGATCGAAACACGTTTGTATGTGGCATATTACACAAAAGCTTCCTAGAAAGGTATATTATGTGCTTTCTTGTATTTTCTTTTGTTATATCATATGTGATACTTTATGTGCTTTCTTGTATTTTATTTTCTTTCTTGTAGTTTCTAATGATTTATCATATGTGATATTTCATACTTTTTTCATTTGGTAAATCATATGTGATATTTGTTTGCAGATATGCTCAAAAATTTATGATCACACTGACTTTAAAAGGAAATTCAATCAAATTATGTGGAATATGTATATTGGTCCTGATGAGTTTGAGGATCAATGGGGAAAGTTATTAGATGAGTTTAATTTGCATAATGATAAGTGGTTAACAAAGATGTTTCGCATACTTTCATGTTGGATTCCTGCTTTTTTTGTGGACTCTCCTTTGTGTGGTTTGATGAGGACAACTTCTAGGTCTGAGAGTGAGAATTCCTTTTTCTCTCATTTTACTAATTCCGGTTCGACTCTCATGAATTTTATGAATTGTTTTGAGACGGCAATGGAAAAACAGAGGCATATACAAGAGAGGTTAGATCATAAGTCGATTGATTATGTTCCTACACTTAGAACCTATCTTAAGATTGAACGTCATGCATCAAAGGTTTATACTCGTCCCCTTTTCGAATTGGTTCAAGCCGAAATATGTGCAGGGACATGGTTTTTCCAAATAGATACCAAAAGTTTGGTTGAAGGATCTGAGGTGTCTGTTATTAAAGAGAAAAAGTTTGTTGATGAAATAATGGAGAAGAAGAAAGCTAAGAAAAAAGAGAAATTTAAGAAAAAGGTGATGATAATGATAAAATGAAGAAGAAGAGGAGCCGATTAACTTGTTTCACGAGAAGATGGATCAGATAAGGTTTGTTAGTTTCTTAACCAGTTTTTTTGATGGTCTTTTAAAGCTTTTTTTAGTGTTAATTTTTATAATTTTATAATTTTGATGGATCATAATTTTATAATTTTTTAGTGTCAAATGATGTATCACATATGATCTATCTTATATGATTTTTGACTATGTATTGTTTTTTTTGCATGGAGGTTTTGCAAAACATAGAAGATGGATCAGTTGTTTGTTCTCGCGCCTTTTTGTTAGAGTTGAATATTGTGTAGACACATTTTTGTGTCTTTAAGAATGCGAATGTTGAAATGATTCCAAATCAATACATCTTGAGGCGTTGGACAAAGAACTTGATACCGCCGGTTTTAGGAACAAAAGGAACAGTGCGGTGAGAAGAATGAGATTGTTGAGAATTATGCAAACGAGGCTACTTCTATTGTTGATCACTATGTGCATATGTTGAGTAAAGACGAGACAAGGTTACCGCTTTTATTGAGAAGTTGAAGTTGCTAAAGTTAGATGTTGAAGCTGATTGCCCAAATCCTCCATCAAAGGACAAGCTTCATAATCTTGAAGAGCTTGTCGGAGTGCCAAAGCCTCCTGTAGTTGTTGTTAAGAATTGCCTCGTCAGAAGCCCAAAGGACGTGAAAAGTCGCGTATAAAAGGTGGAAAAGAGCAAGCTATTGATGAGAGTTCAATTAATAGGAATATATGTTCAATATGTGGAGCTAAAGATGGCCACAACAAGAGGACCTGTCCAAATAAGTATAGAGTACAAGATGATTTGGTTCAATCTGAAGCTACATCATAAATCTTTTTACTGTTTTTCTCCAAATAAGAATTCTGATTGAAGTACTTTAAATCTTCTTTGATTGTTTACAGATTTTGTTTTATGAAATGGATTTTGATTTTTTTTTGGTGTTAAGTGATTTATCTTTTCTTGTGTGGTTACTTTTATGAGAATTATCACATTTGATTTATCTAGTTTGTTTTTCCTGTTATATATCATATTTGATATACATACAAAATCACATTTGATTTTTATCGTTATATTTTGTTTTCAAAAATCATATGTGATACTACCATTAGCACATTTGTTAATCGATCTCACATCATATGTTTTCAAATTGTATTTTGTACATATCCAACTATCATATTTTTAATTTTTTTTATAGTTTTACTCTTTTTATCCAATGTGTTATAAAACGCGGAGTCGGTTAGCAACATCATTTTATCGAATATATCAGTTTTGTGTAGCAAAACTTGTACAACAGCACATATAATCCAAAATCACATCCGCAGATGTGCCGCCATATTCATTAGATAACCATTTCAGATAGAAGTGTAATACTAGTTACGACATTGTAGCATACTACATAACATTCTGACATTGTACCATAAGACATAACATATTGTTCTAACCATTGTAAATGGCATACGATATCCTAAATTTAACTAAGCAGAAGTAAGTTTCTAACTGCATCACCATTGTCACTTCACCTTTACCCCAAAAAGAGTGAATTTTTTCTTCCCATCTACTCGTCAGCTCCTACAATCTATCAACTGTCTACTAGTAACTTTTACCTTCAAATTGCACTGGCAACACGGGTTGCATCTTGTTCTTTCTTCTTCTTGTTTATCTACTCCTTTATGTATCTTTGTTTCATTGCTTTGTCTCAGATGCTCCTTGCAAACGCATGTGCTTCCTCACGATTCGCTCTCTCGTGATCATAATTTCATGCTAACATTTTGGTTGCATACTTTACTCTCAGCTTGATTATTGACATTTCTTGGCCTTCTTCTTCAGTTGGAAATTTCAACTCCCAGTTCTTTGCCGTTTCACCATTGTACATCTCCATGTGCATCATAACAAAAACCCCGCAATCAATCACATTTGCTTTTGTTGCCCATTTGACCTTCATGACTATTGTCTTGTTTTTCTTTATCTGCCTTGCTTTTGGATGGTTGAATGATTCCAAATACTGTGAAAACACTTTTTTCTGCACAAACAAAATATTCAATTTACTTACTAGTGTTTTATCATATCTGATATTTCAAACAAAAGATTCAATTTACTTGCTAGTGTTTTATCATATATGATATTTTACTACCATATTTTAGTTTGTAATATTAAAGACAATTATATCATATATGATATTTTACTGTCATATTATAGTTTCTAATATTAAATGCAATTATGTTCTTTCCATGCCTAGTTTGAGTTACTTACCAAAACATCACATTCTTTCTTGTATTTGGTATCATATGTCTGCCCAAAGTTGGAGTTGTCAATGATCGCTGAAGTTCCTTTGACTAGATTGAATACAACGACATAGAAGTGTTCATGAGCGATTACTGGGAAGAATGCTTGTACAAATTGAAACAAAATTGTATTCATTTTAATTCAAATAATAGTCGAATCTCTTTCTTCATAATAAGTGAAATAAGTTGTTACCATTTCTACATGTTGTAATGACATGTCATTTGGGTTTTCTTGAAACTCGCTTGTCATGCAATCAGGGAAAGCTTTATATTGCTTAGCCTCATCTTTCTTCGGCAACTCTACCATTTGGCTTGTCTGTTGTCAAAAATTAACAATATAATATAATTTTTAACAAACAGATTAGTAATTAGTTTCTAAGTTTTTATCTACTTACCAACATACTTGTGTGAAAGTAATACTTCATCTTTTTTCCGGTATTGGTCACCATTTCTTCGTAGTTCAAAAGAGAAGCAAAGATGTCAATAACACTAGCTTCCACCTTCAATTTTGGTGCCAGTGTTTGCATGTTGTCCCTTATGGTAGGGGCTCCCTTCACGCTTGGTTCAAAGACAAAGTCACTACACAAAAAATTTAAATCATATACATATTATTATCACAATATTATTATTTTTTGTATGATTTTAAATAAGAAATAGCAGACTTACATCGATTTCCTTCCATTGAAAATAACGCGTCCGCTATCATCACTTCATCCGATCCGTGGTGTGTGGATTGCGCTTTTTCTGCTCATGTATGGTGATATCGAAAACGTGACGGTTTTTTGACTCTTTTTGCCAGATGTTCTTCTTCTTGTTTTGATTTTGTTTCAGCCTCAAAGATCGTTGTCTCTCACCCTTTTTTCTGTCTTTTCTTCGAGTTTTGATGTCGCTTCAGCCTCAACAATGCTTTTGTTGCCATTGGGCTTATACCAAGACCGAAAGATGGTGGCGGCCATTGATTTTCTTATCTTTCCTCTTGTCATTTTCTCGGATGGTGGCGTCATTGATTTTCTTATTATTCCTCTTGTCATTTTCTCTTTGACCCTTGAATTTCTTTTGGATCACTCATCCGTGTTGTCCCATGAATCTATTTTGGGTCACTCATCATCTCTGTTGTCCCAAAGAATCTCTTTTGATCACTCTTCTCTGTTTTCCCATGAAGCTTTTGATAATCTTGTTCTGCTTGACTCACGAGATTATCAAAGTTTTCTGGATTCCAAAATTCATCTGGAGTTGCTACTCTCAACTTATAACCCGGTGTTACCTCCACAGTTGGAGTTCCTACTTCCTTTGCAACTTTAATCGGTTTTTCCTTCTCACTCACCTTCGCTACTTGAACTTCAGCTTGTTTTTCCTTCTCACTCACCTTCACATCGAACTTCGCTTGTTTTCCTTCACACTCACCTTCACCATCGGAACTTCTTTCTTTCTCCGCTTCGCTTTCTTTCTCGTGTTGTTTTGCATTTCATTGAGTTGCTTCTTCTTTTCCAACTTCGTTTTCCTTCTCAGTTTTGTTTTCCATATCATCTTTCTGAATTTCATCTTTGCTCTCACCCTCCTTTTCAACTACATTCTCTCTTTCATTCTCCTGTTCACTTTCGCTCTCACTTTCATTCTTTTTTTCAACTATATTCTCTTCTTCATTTGTTTCTTCTTGTTCCTCATCCTCACTTTCGCTCTCACTTTCATTCTCTTTTTCAACTACAATTTTTCCTTCATTTGTTTTTTCTTGTCCTCATCCTCACTGCTTTCATCGTTCTCACTATCACTATCATCATCCTCTTCCATCGAACTACTTTCTATATCGAAATCGATCTTGTTGAACAATCTCTTGTACTTCTTGCACAAGGTCAACATCACCTTGTCTCCCCTGAACTTCTTCAATCCCTCTCTCATCGTCTCAACCAACTCTATCTTTTCTTTTGAAATGATTTCAAATTTCTCATCAATCTTTTCATAAAACTCCTGTAAAGTAAGTATTTCAGGTTAGTTTTTTAATGTATATGAAAAATCATATATGATTTTAAAAAATATCGTATTAGTGTAATATCATATATGATATGTAATATCACATGTGATATTAGTGTAATATATCACATGTGATATTAGTGTAATATCACATATGATATTACATATCATATATGATTTAACACTAATATCAAATGTGATATTCATCTTAGTGTTTTATCATATATGATATTTTTGCAAGCATAGCTGAATGTTAGCCTACTGAAGGCTTAGTCGCTAGCCGAAGGCTATGCCTGAAGGCTTAGGCGCAGGCATAGCCTTCGGCTTTAGCCGAAGGCTATGCTTGCGCCTAAGCTTAAGGTTTTGTTTTCTGTTAACTCTTTTAAACATGCTTTTTTAATAACAAGTAAAATATATCATAACATACTTTTTTATAAATGAATTCAATAAAACTACCTCTCTTTCCACTGGCTTTATGGGAGGCAACGGTTCATAGTATATGTCTGCTCCCTTGTACAAATTCATGCCGGTTTGCTCCTCATCAGAATCAAACTCTCCGTGATGCTCTAACGTCCCCAAGCAACCGTCTCTCATTTTCATGTTTATTCTTTTCCTCATTGTTGGAGTGTTCCAACTTCTGAGGGCTGGGCGGTGACGCATAACTTGGAAGCTCGAGTAGTATGTTGAGTCCAAGTATAGCAGCTTTTTTATACACAAAAATACAATTAAAATTTTGTTAGATAATTTTTATATGAGTGAATCATAGTTGATAAGTTTAATGGAAAATAACTTACACATAAGAATGTTAGAGGCCATAATAGAAGTTGGTACCGACTTGACTTGGGCCCGCTTTAGCTTATCGATCCGCAAGCATTCCATTATGTAGCTGCACCAATCGATATCAGAGATATCTTCTTCTTCTTTCACGTGCCTGCGGATTGTTGTGGGTACTTTTCCTGCACTCTCCAAAGTGCCCATGGTGCTTGCAAACAAAGTTAAGAAATTCATCTTGAACATGAAATCTGCTTCAGTTGTGCTCGATATCTCGAAGGCTACAGCAGGTTTGTGTAATTCGTCCAAGATGAGCATACTGTTCTTCCCATTCTTTAACGAAATCGTCATCATCAAATCTTTCCTCCAGATTTTCCAGCTTTCTTGTCCCCATCGGCACACTTAGCATATCATGAATTTTTTGCCTTGTTACCTTTATTGAACCTTTTTGTAATCTCAATTCCATGCTAGGTGGATGGAATTTATCGATTACATGGTATGCCAATGCAGCTGGAAGTTCAACTATAGGGAAGTTTATGAACCTCTCAAATCCCATCTCTTTCAAGCATTTCTTTCTCTCATTTGATAAACCGATCATCGCTTCATAGGGAGGTTTTGGTGATGACCTTGTTGAACATGTTGGGTAAATTTTTGTTTTTGTTTTCTCCTTTTTCAGCTTAAGCTTCTTTTTATCTTCCTGATCTTCAACCTCCTTCTCAACAGCTATTTCCTTCTTTCTCTTTTTGGTTTCTTTTACAACCAATTGTTGATCATTCTCTTCTTCGAGTTCCTCTTCAGTCTCTTCCACTACAGTCTCTTCTACCGTCTCAGCATCCTCATCATCACTTTTATCAGCATCTTTTTCCTCTTCAATTCTCCTAGCATCACCTCTAGTAAATATTTTTAGAGTACTTTGCGTTTCTGATGCTTTTCTTTTCTTTGGACTTTTCATTTGTTTCTTTGCTGAAGTGTCTTTTTCTTCTTGATTTTTAGTTTTTTTCTTATCTGCTTCATTCTTCCTTTGCTTTTCTTGCTCTGCTCGTCTCTTCTTAGCGTTTCTCTGTAATTCATTCAATCTTTGAGCAACTGTTTTTGTTTTTTCTGCAAAACAAAATTATATTATATCATTTGTGATTTAGTAATTGAAATATTCTCAGTACATAACGTGTTTCTTTAATAACATGATATGTACCTTTAGCAGGGTTTTTCACTTCACCAGTTGTTTTTAGTAGCGGCAATTTAGAGATTAGATGCCCTACATCATCTTCTCCATCGTCATTTTATTTATCACCTACATCATCAACAATGAACAATTACTTAATATCCTGACAGTTTTACTCAAAGGATTAATATTACCAAAATTCTTTATAATATCATATTTGATATGTAACATAAAATTTTTTTTAGCTACTGAATAATTGTTCATTTTTGTCAAATTCTTAGCCACAGGCATAGCCTTCGGCTTTGTTGAAGGCTATGCCTGTGGCTAAGCCTTTGCTGAAGCCTTTGCTTATCTGCACCCTAGTCAATTGACAAAGTTGAATACATCTTTATTATATCATATGTGATATTTAACATAAAATTTTTGGTAGCTACAAAATATGTTACAAACATGTATTTGTGTTCAGAAATGTTGAAGGTTATGCCTGTGGCTAAGCAAATGTTAATGATTGAAAGTTTTTTCCAAAGGCTATGCCTGTATCTAAGCCAAATCCTTTGTTTCTAAGGAAAATTTTAAGTTATCACATATTTAAAAGGCTATTTTAAAAGCAAATATTTATTATATCATATTTGATATAGAATAAAAAAAACATATTTAAAAGCTTATTTTAAGTTATCATATATCCCCACAAGCATTTTGTGCATCAGTCACAGCCTATTCCTTTGTCAAATGCTAAAGCATCTTATGCGGCTAAGCAAAAGGCTTAGCATAAGATGCCTTTCATGGCCAAAGGCATGTTCTGTAGCTAAGCCAAAGGTTTAGCCGCATAAGATGCTTTAGCATTCTGACAAAGGCATCTTCTGCGGGTTGGTTAACATCTTGATCTGCCACCCTGAGAGTGGTACGAATACTTGCTTTGGCCAACCCCAGCTCACTGGGCTTAATCCAAGTTACTCTTGGGTGTGTGTTGCTTTATTTTAGTATTTGTATCTGGTTTAATTTCTGTTTATTGAGTCTAGATTGCTGGAGGATAGGCATTTTGGTAGTCTTGAAAGTTGGGATTTGTTGTGGTAGTTATCTGTTATTTGTTCTTGTTTCTTGTTGTTGGTTTGGTTATCTGCATATTATTTTTGGTTTTCTTGTTTGTGAGTATGGCTATTATGATTAGTAGTTTGGATCAGAGTAATCCTTTGCATCTTCATGCAAATGATTCTAATTGTGCTTCTATTCTGACTATTAAATTGTGTGGGGTTGAGAATTATAGAATATGGGCTAGTGCTATCTAATTCGCCATTCAAATTAAAAATCAGATGGGGTTTCTTGATGGCACTTGTCTTAGGAGTGCTTATGCTGCTAGTCCTCTGTTAGAAGCTCAATGGGATAGATGTAATGCAATTGTGTTAAACTTGATTTTAACTTCTTTATTTCAAGATGTTTATCTTGGTCATGTTTTTTCTGATAATGTTGTTGTTGTTTGGAAAGATTTAAAGGATACTTATGATAGGATTGATGGGCCTGTGGTGTTTAATTTGCTTCAGAAAATTAATGGTTATAAACAAGGTGGTGTGCATATGTCTAAGTATTATCATAAGTTGAACTCTCTATGGAAAGAATTTGACATTCTTACCAAATTATCTGATTGTACTTGTGAGGCTAGACAAGAGTTAAATAATCATGCTAAACTGTTGAAATTAATGCAATTTCTCATGGGTCTTGATGACATTTATCAACCCATGAGGAGTAGTCTTTTGACCAAGGAAGTCCTTCCTGAGGTCAAAGATGCCTTTGTTATAATCTCTAGGAAAGAATCCCATAGAGGGATTCCTACCACTTCTGTGAAAAATGAGAAGGCTCAGGTGTCTGCATTTGTTTCTAGGACTTTTGACAATACAAGTGGTAATTGGAAAAGAAACAATAGTAATTGGAATAACAATTCTGGGTCGAATAACAGAGTAAATTATGATAGTTTGTTGTGTACTCATTGTGAGTTAAAAGGACATACTGTTGAGAGGTGCTTTGAGATCATTGGATATCCACCTAATTTCAAAAAGAATCCTAAGCTTAAACCTGGAAATAGTTTTAACAAAACCAATTATCTTAAAGGGACCTTTAGTGTGAATAATGTGAATAAAACTGCTGTTGGGAATCTGTCTCTTAGTAATGAACATGTTATGAAGTTAATAAGTCTTATAAATGAGAAACCTGGTACTTCTGCTCAGGCTAACATGGCAGGTAGTGCCTCTTGCTCTTTTTTTTAATGGAAGTGTGTTTTTCAATCAACATTTTTATCAGTTTTTTATGCTAATTTGAAACTTAATATGGTCAGTTATCATCTGGTATGGATAACTGATTCTGAGGCCAATCAACATTTAACAAATAGTTCTTCAAACATGTTTAACTTGATTGATATAACTTCTTTAAAACTCACAGTTGGCCATCCTAATGGGACATTGGCTAATATTACGCATGTTGGTAATCTGAGACTAATAGTAATGTTGTGTTGTTTGATGTCTTGGTTGTGCCTGAATACTGTGTTAGTTTGATGTATGTTAATAAGATGATTAAGGATAGCAAGTTAAGAATTGGTTTTCATGAAATTAAATGTTATATTCAGGATTTGAAATAGCAGAGTGTGTTGGGGACTGGCAGTGAATAGGGTGGTCTGTACTTGTTTGATAAGTCTGCTGATATGTCTGCTTGTGTTGTTAAAAGTGAGTTTCTATGTTGTTTTGTGTATAAGAAAGTCTGGCATAATAGACTGGGTCGTCCTGCTAACCAGGTTTTTAAAACTTCTTAAAGGATCTTTAAATTTAAACAATGTTGATCATAATGGTCATTGTAAGGTTCGTTATAAGGCAAAGCATACCAGGGACCCTTTTCTTATAAGTGAACATAAATCTACATTTTTTGGGAAACTCATTCATTTAGATGTTTGGGGTTCTTATAAGGTGGTTAGCAGGGAAGGGTAAAAATATTTTTTGACTGTTGTGGATGATTTCAGTAGGTCTGTTTGGGTGTATATGTTAAAAAGAAAAGATGAGGTTTTTGACATGTTTGTCTCTTTCTATAACATGGTTTTAACTCAGTTTGGGAAAAAGATTAAGGTGACCAGGTCAGATAATGGCACTGAGTTTGTTTGTCATAAAATGAATGAGTTTTTGAATACTATGGGTGTGATCCATCAAAACAGTTGTACATATACACCACAACAGAATGGGATAGCTGAAAGGAAACATAGATATATGCTCAATGTGGCTAAAAGTCTTATGTTTCAGGGGGGGATTCCTCTTGTGATTTGGTCTGAATGTGTGTTAACTGCTACTTATTTGATTAACAGGCTGCTTTCCTCTGTGTTTAATGGATTGTCTCCTTTTTGTTTAGTCTATCGTAGGGAACCTAGTTTGTCTCATCTAAGGAGTTTCGGATGTCTGTGTTTTGCTGCTCTTTTTAAAGATTCTAACAAGTTTTTTGAAAAATCTGAGAAATGTATTCTTATTTGTTATGCTAGTGGAAAGAAAGATTTTAAACTTTTGAGTTTGGAAAACAGGAAATGTTGTATTCTAGGGATTTAAAGTTTTATGAAACTATATTTCCTTTTAAAATGAATCAAAACATTGTTTCTGAGTCTTTGTCAGAAGTGACACACTTAAACTTCTTTGATTGTTTTGAGTCTGAGTCAAAAAAACAAAAATCCTTGTCCCATTCCCAATGATGAAAATACTAATAGAAATAGAAGGGAAGGAACACATGTTGGTAGAGATGGTAGTTCATTTCATCCTGGTAAGGTTGTGAACACAGAGCAAGCTGCTACTTCTGAACATATACATTAACCTGCAAGTTCACAGCAACCTGAGCTGAGTGGCACTACAACTCCTTTAGATGACAATTTTAAATCTGAGGGAAATAGTGAAACCATTGCAAATGTTCCTAGGTTCCAAAATGTTTCTCAATGTCAAACAGAGGAAGGTACCTCTAGAAGGTCTTCTAGATTATCTGCTAAGTTGAATGATTTTTTGTTAGATGGTAAAATTAAGTATGGTTTAGGTGAATATGCTAATCATACTCTGCTTAGTTTTGAGAATTATTGTTTTGTTTCTAATTTGTACAAGTCTTATAAACCTTCATCTTTTGAAGAGGCTTCAAAAGATATTAATTGGATTAATGCCATGAATGATGAGATGCATGCTTTACATGAGAATGATACTTGGGTTGAGGTAGAAGTTTCTTTTGGGAGGACTCCTATTGGATCTAAATGGGTTTTTAAATTAAAATACAAAGATAATAGTGAGATTGATAGATATAAGGCTAGACTTTTAGCTAAAGGTTATAATTAAAAAGAGGGTTTAGACTATGATGAGACCTTTAGTCCAATTGTGAAAATGAGTGATCCGTGCAAAACCGTCAAGTTTTATCACTCAAGTCTGCCACTTGTGAATGGCCGACCGTAACAAACTTAAAACAGTTCAAGCACGAACTCAATGAAGATCAGGAGAGTATAGTGTTTCCCAAGGTCGTTAAGTCCCAACGAGTACATGCGAGAATAGTCGACGTAAAGTGATCGAGAAGATTTGAACGGGAAAGGATTGTGGTTGATCTATACCTAAAGAGAAAGCCCATAAACTACAGGGGCTTAAATGCAAATTAAAGGAAATTAAAAAGATAAAATCTATTAAATAAACGCTATCACTATTTTTAAAATTGATGAACGTTTAAAACTTAAAACTTACGTTTAAATAAAAATTACGTAAACGTACAAAATAAAAAGTGAGACTTACACAATATTAATCCTAAAAATATGAAAATAACATTTTTTACAATCCTAATGATAAAAGAAAATATATAGAAAAAGAAAATTATTTTTATAACTATTTAATTAATTATTATTAATTAAAAACTAATTTTAACTATTTAATATTAGCCTAAAATACAAGAAACTAGGAAATAAAGCTAGAAAAATAAAATTAAGACTTAGAAAAATCTAAAATATCAAAATAGAATTTTCAAAACTATTTTTGTAATTTTCGATTATTTTCTATTTTTTATGAATTAAAACTATTAAAAACTAATTAAATTACTTAAAATACAAATTCAACTAAGAAAATATGGAAAAATATTTTTTGTCTTTTATATTTATCTTAACTTAATAAAAATGAAAAATTATTTTTTTGAACCTTTTCTTAATTTTTTGTATTAAATGCTAATTAAAAATGCTTAAAAACTAGTTTAAATCAAGAAAAATAGCAAACAAGCTTGGAAAAATCTGAAAATTTCAGGAAAAGTCTAAAATTATATTTAGAAGCTAGGAAAAATAGAAAAACAAGGGCTTGTGTGTAGAAAAATGGAACTGATGTGGAAGTGCTTATTGAAATAAGCACTTGATTAAGCAAATGGAATCCAAAGGCTACCAAACTGATACACAAGCTATAATAAGCTAAGAGAACTAAATGCAACAAGTCTCAACTGATAATAACCTCTGGAATGCAAGTAGCAATGATTTGGTTGTTTTTGATTCAAGTGCTAAATCAGTTGAGGGGGTCTACTTTGGACAGGGAAATAAGCACTCAAATAAGCTGAAAACAGAAAATAAACAAATGGGACATAGAGTAGACCTGGTTGAGAGCTTGTAAACCAAATTACAGACCTAGACAAGCTCAAATGAGACTTGTGCAAGGTCTGCAAAACCTGGCCAAGTCCTGTGCAGACTTAATATCCTGCACAGGGCACTTGACCTCATGTTGACAAGCTTCTTTGGGGCTTAAAGAAAATTTGTAAAAATCTGGGAAAATGGTAATAATAAAATAGACCAAGGTAGGTTTTTGAAACCACAATTTTCATTGAATTTGACTCAAGAATGAGCTCATGAAAATCAACCTATATTGGCCAAACCGACTTTTATGCCATTCGACTTTTTAAGCAATTGAGAAAAGTTGACCAAAATGAAATTTGAAGCTAATCCTAGGACTGATTATAATCTAATATGATGAAATAGAGCTACTACAATCTACCCCTATATATTTTGAACACAAATGAGCTTTTGCTCTTTCAAAATTTCCAACAAGAAGTTCTAAGACAGATTCAAGAGCAAATTGACTTTTGTTGATCTAGAGTGCAAACCAAAGTCCGAATGAGCATAAGAAAGATACATAAGCATAAAACAAGAGACTTTAACTTGTGAGCAAACCTCAATTTCAATTAAACAACTGATCCAAACACCCTTAAAATATTGACAATGAGATTAAAACTACACCAACTGCTACACTAACTCTCGCAACCACTTAAACCGACTCTAACTATGCTAAATACAACTTATTCAATGTGTTTCAACTATTGAGGATCACATATTCACTACAAGCATAAAATGCAAGATTGCAAAAAATGGAAATGAAAAGAACTCACAAGGCTCCAAATTGTTGTTGCAGCCAAAACCAAACCAAATTCTAATTTATCCTAGTCTAATACAACCCATTATCATCATCGCATCAACCCATTATCCATCTCCATCACCATTTCCATTCTTGGCCATTTTTTGACTTTTGTTGACCATGTACCATATTTCCTCGAACTCGGTTTCCAAGCTTTCCAAAAGCTTAAATAAGCTTAAGTAAGCTTAATGGAACTTAAAATAAGCTAATAGCGACTTTAAAACAAGAATTTGAAAATCACATTTTCAACAAGAACCTTAAAATGTGAAACATAAATGAAACCTTGAATTGAGATTTGAAATATGATTATAATTATGAAATACCTTCAGTTGAGTACAAAGGAATAGATAATTAAAGCTTTTAAACTAAACTAAAACATTAAAATTACAAACGACATACAAAATTTAAAACTAAACTAACTACTCCTCTTCTCTTCCTCTTTCTTCCTTTTTATACACCCATTTGCTTCCACGTGTCCTTATGAGTGTTTCCCACCACCCTTTTGAGCCAATGGTTGAGCAGAGGCCATATTGGCCTTTATATGATTTTTGGCGGGAAAGATGTAATTTGACTGTAGGGCTCTTTTAACTGCAACTAGGGGGTGGATGAGTAGAGGTGATGATGAGGGGTGAGATGTGTTGCAGGGATAAGGTGAGAGTGATTGGGTGAGGTGTTGCAGAGGACAGGCAAGTGGAGGGGGAAGAAAACCTGTTGGGAGGGAAAAGGTGTGATGTTTGACTGGATAGGTTGACCAGGCAGTCCAAAACAGGGAAGGGGGTCCAAAAGGTTTAAGTGGCAGGGTCACAATTGGGTTTTGACAAGGGACCAAGGTATAAAAGGTTTTAAATGACAAGGACCTATGTGTAAAATCTGAAAATACAAGGACCTTTTCTGCCAATTCTGAAAAGTTGCTCCAAGGACTAAAAGTGACAATCTTAAAAAGTACAAGGACCAAACTTGCCATTTTCAAATTTTCAGGGACCAAACTTGACATTTTTGAAAGTTCAGGGACCTTTTCTGCCATTTAACAAAAGATTTATTCAAGGACCATTTTTGACAAGTTAGAATAATTCAGGGACCTTGAATAACATTTTTCTTTATTTTGTTTTACCAGGGACTGTTTTTGACAACTTTTGAAACTTGGGGGACTAAAACTGCCAATTATGCAAATTTGATACGTTTTTCACCAGATTTTGATATTTTTGCATTTAAAACACATAAAACACTTATTTGTGATATTTTAATCATTTTGATGCATTTCTGAGTGTTTTCAGATGTTTTTGCAGTTTAAATGGTACAAAAATGATGAGTATTTAGACACTCATCAATGAGTATTGTCAGATGTCTTATTAGTCTTGTTGTTCCAAATGATTGGGAATCGTTTCAATTGAATGTCAATAATGCTTTTCTTTATGGGGACATGAATGAGGGTGTATATATGCTTCTTCCCCCAGGTTATCATAAAGAAGGTACCACTAAAGTTTGTAAATTGAAAAATACTTTGTATGGCTTGAAGCAGGCTCCTAGACAGTGGAACCATAAGCTGTCAGAAGCTCTGTTTGAAGTTGGTTTTGAACAATCTTAGAATGATCATTCATTGTTTATAAAGAAAAAAGGAAATACAATGTTGTTTTTATTGGTATATGTGGATGATATGATTATTACTATGATCAATGCGAAAGAAATTGAAAGTTTTAAAAAGTTTTTGAATAAAAAATTCAAGATTAAAGATCTTGGAGAGTTAAAGTTTTTATTGGGTATTGAAGTTTTAGAAACTAAAAGTGGTTTATGTTTAAATCAAAGAAAGTATTGTTTGGAGTTACTTCATGAGTATGGTCTGTTGACATGCAGACATGTTATGACTCCTTTGTCTGAGAATATAGTTTTAAATCATAAGGAATCTGATGATGATAGGTTACTGAAAAAATATAACTAGTTATCAAAAGCTAGTTGGAAAACTTCTATATCTCACTATGAGTAGGCCTGATATTGCTTATGTTGTTCATTGTTTAAGTCAGTATATGCATGCTCCATTGCAGTCACATTTTGATATTAGATTAAGAGTGTTGAAGTATCTTAAGCTTGCACTAAGTAATGGTATAAGTTTTAAGTTTAATGTGGTGGCTTTCTCTGATGCAGACTGGGCTAAACGTCCAGTTACCAGGAGGTCTGTGTCTGGGTATTGTGTCTCTGTTAATGGTAATATTGTTTCTGGGAAAAGCAAGAAGCAGAATACCTTGTCCAAGTCTTCAGCTGAGGCTGAATACAGGTCAATGGCATCTGCTACTTGTAAGGTTATGTGGGTTCTTAAGATCTTGAGAGATCTTAGAGTAACTGAAGCTTTATTACCTGAAGCATGTGTTGTGATAATAAGTCAACTATGAAGATAGCTGCCAACCCAGTGATGCATGAAAAAATAAAGCATTTTGATATTGATGTGAATCTTGTTAGAGAAAAGTGGCTTCTGGGTTAATTGAGACTGTGAAAGTTGGATCAAAAGAGTAAACTGCAGATGTGCTAACCAAAGCTCTTGGGTCTGCACATCATGCAATTATGGTTAAGAAACTTGGTATGATGAACCTTTTTGCTTTCATCAGTTTGAGGGGGTGTTGAAAGTATTAACATCCTATCAAACTTATGAAACTTAAAGGTTCATTTGGTAACTTTGGGTTAGTTATATTTCAGCTAACACTAACTTTGGTCTGGTTTTGTAAGTTTGTATTTGTGCAGGAGCTAGTATGAAACTTTGGTGTATATAAGCTTCATCATCTGCTAGGGTTTCATTCATTCAATCTCTTTCACAAGTTATACGCTCTCAAGTTTTCTCTTTTGGTTTCTGTTCATCAATCATTATTCAGTCTAGTTTGGTTTCTTTGTTTTTTGTATCAAAGATCATCTTGATCTTGTGTTCAGTTTGTTAATGTTTCTGGTTTTAGAGAGTGAGTATTATAAGTGTTGTGATTACATCTATTAAAGGGACAATCACTTATTTCTTTGTATTGGTTTGGTTAGCATATGTGTTGAGACTAACCTTGTGTGTATATTCTTATAATAAAATATTAGATCACCGAGAGGTGGTTGGTTGGTGATTAATTATTTTAGTGTTTTGGTACCATTTTAACATGAATGATTAAAGTTAAATTTAAATACAGATCATGAAAAGTTAAATGGATAAGCGTCACCCGATTTATATCCGATCAATTGGCGTCTCTATGTAGAACTCATGGTTTTGGAAGGTATATGAAGCAATCAACATTTCACTTGATAGAACAAAAGATAAATTGTATACTTCATTCGTGACAAAATTATTGTTTACAACCAAACATCTGTCTCAAGTAAGTAAAACTAAAATTTAAGTTAGCAATATGAAAAACTATTACTCTAAATTATTGTAAAGGTTTGAGTAGACAAATATTTCAACACAAAGTGATCTTTTTCTTCTTTCTAATTACCAAAAACATATTAAATCTGCAGCCCCATTGAAATCACGTTCATTTAGAGTTTGACAAGCTGTTAAATCTAAAGCACATTAATATCATATAATAAATGTTTTTTTCTTTTTCTTTTTTTATTTTTTTTATTTTTTCTTTTAAAGTGGTATGATACACATGTAGACGTGGCATACAATAATAGTTTCCTTCTTTTGTATTTTTTTTAAGTAATCGATATATATCCCTCCCAAAGTGAATAATCGATATATATCTTTCAGATGTTTTTATCCACATAAGACAATGGCTTTTATGACGCTTTGGATATATACGCACTTTCAGATTTTCTGAAAGATATATACGTAAGTTCTTTTTAAAGTGGTATGATACACATGTAGACGTGGCATACAATAATAGTTTTCTTCTTTTGTTGTGCACCATGTCAACGATATGGTTAGTACAATTAAAACATGGTAGACAAAATCATTCGTTATAAAGAGATGCAATGTCTTTAACGAATTTGTCTCATTCATCATTAATAGTCGTCAAAAACTAGTATGATTAAAACATGCAAACTGGTTGGCACATTTTTAATTTTTATTAAAATACTTTATTAATAAAAAGTTGTAATTTAATTATAATATGTTTTAACTGTTTGTATAGTAAATTGTCCCAATAAAAATTGAGAGTGTGTGAATCACTTCCATTGAAACGTATATCCCAAAGTTCCTATAGTTATTACGGGTTAAATAAAGATATGAATGGCTTGGTTTTCCTTGTTACACACTTATGTTACATCTAAAGAAGATACCAACCATCTATTTAACAAAATGATGTGAATTAAATCCAATAACCATAACCTTTTTTAATCCTATTTAACAAAATGATGTGATATTAAATCCAATAACCATAACCTATTTTTTTCTTTCTAAAAACACCCGATTTCACAAAAATTGTCATTGAAAAAGACGGGTAACGTAAACGAGTTACTCACCAATTCTTTCTCTCTAGTTGGACCACTTCCTCATTAGAAAAATCAATGTATGCCGTTAGTTTTATAAGTTTTGCATAAATAATGATTTTGACGTCATACAATATATTATTGAGATGCAAATTTCTGTGGTCATAAATCTATAGTCTCAATGTTACACTGTTTTAATTATAATAATATACAGTTGATCCAAATTTTTGTGGTCATAAATCCATATTCTTAATGTTACACTGTTTCAATTATAGTACTGCTTCCGTTTTTAAATAAATGTTCACTATTAACTTTTAAAGTCTTTATTTTTTAACTTTGACCTTGAACCATTTTATTTGTGCATGTAAGACTCACGCAAAATATATGAATGAATTGGGTTTGAAATGTATTTTCATTCGTATAATTTCCATCAAGTATTACATGACACAAATTAAATAATTTAAGATCAAAGTTGAAAGAAAAAGAGTTTAAAAGTCAACAGTGGACATTTATTTAAGGACAAAGGTAGTAGTAATTAGGGGTGTCAGTAGGGTCGGGTTGACCCGACCCGAACCCGAACCCCGATAAGGTCTTATCGGGTTGGGTTAATCGGGTTAATAAAACTAGTTGGGTTTGTTTGACCCGAACCCGATAACCAGATATTGTTATCGGGTCGGGTTAGGGTTGAATTATTTTTCTTATCGGGTTATCGGGTCAACCCGATAAGACCCGAATAGTCATCTTCGTGTTCAATAACGTTATGAATCCATATCAAAAACCAAAACAGTTATACAATGAAAACCAAATATTGCTGATAGTATCTTTCACTCGTATAAAATAAGCCTACATTTTGTAAAACATGAAAAGCTAGGACTTTGTTTTGGTATCTGATGGAGTAAACAGAACCTCTATAAGACGATTCTAGCACATATGCATTTTGGGTTATCAAAATGAATCCTTGATATCATAAAGCAACTATGACCAGCTTGAAAATGGAGTTAAATTTATTTTTTATTGTCTTGAATGGCGAGCTTAGGCCAATGCTAATGGCAACCACAGATTTTGTGGTCACCTCCTGCCACATCAGCGCCACATCAGTTTTCTCTCTTCAAGACTACACTCAACCATAACTTGCTAGTGGTGACCACAATGACGACCGTAACTTTTTTTTTCTTAAATTAAAATTTCATTCATAATTAAAAAAACATCACAATAACAATTCAATTAAAATAAAAGTTATATTTTTGAAAATACATATTTGTTGTTACCTATTTTGTTATATGCATCTGAAAAAAAGTTGTTATATATCCTTATTTATCTTTACAACTATCATTTATAAAGTAAATTGTATTTTGGAGTAAATTGTATTTGTAGGCTTGTAGCCCAAGAACCTATATCTTCTTGATATTTACGTGTCCTAAAACACAACAGTTGACATTCTTGACAAAATCTCACACACCTTACACATACACATCACCATCTTCTTAACTTCATTTCAACTTTTAATGCTTTTTGGTTTTAAGTTTTGATAAATAAATAAAAAAAAAAACATAAAGGGTATGCACTCTAAATTAACATAAATCCGCCCCTGCTTACCATTCAGTTTTCAAAGACCCACGAAAGAACCAGAAGATTTTTGGCATCAAGATCTTCTTATAAGGTCTCGAGTAAGGCGGTTCTTTATTTCTTTAGTTGTTTGGTCAAGATCTATGATGGGTTTAGTAAGATCTTTAAAGATCCTTTAATATCGATTAAAGTAAAACCCGAGATCTTTGTATTCCAATCTTGTTTGTGTTTACTTTGTAGTGTTGTATTTTGGGGAGTGATGTGGTTGAAAAAATAGGAGGAGTTGTGCCCATTCAATCGGTTGGCTGACAAACCGAAAAAATGCAAAGGTTGGGTTGAGATTCGGTCATGCTCGGTTGAGCTAGGGAAGGAGACGCGGTCGACTAGTCGTTTGAGGGTCAACCAACCGAGCAACTACCCTCCATTAGCATTAGCCTTACTGCTTGTTGATTAATTCTTTAGTTGTATTAGTAAGAGGAAAAAAGAATGTTGAACTTTACGGCGTTTCTTTTATTGTTAAAAAAATTAATTCACATACTGTACATAACTAAACACATTCTGGCACCTCTTGATTGAGAAACTCACTCTCACCAGGATGCCACAAAGTATGGCTACAACGTAAAATATAACCGGGTCAACCCGAATCACCCGACCCGATAAACACCCGAACCCGATAACCCGATTTCTTATCGGGTACTTTTTAAAAAATCAAAACCCGACTCAACCCGACCTGATAAACCCGAAAACCCGACCCGATAACACCCCTAGTAGTAATAGTTAACAAGAAACTTCAATATAAAGTTTGACAAATTTCACAATTTACATCTTTATTTGTTAGGATTTAGTAAATCCATATAGAAGTGTCGGTCACCCTAACTATAGTCTAGCATAAGTTAGCTCGTAGACTCAACGTTGTTTAGTAGTTTTTGTGGAAAACTAGAAGGGGAGGTTGAATAGTTTTACCAATTAAAACTTCCTTTTAAACTATTTAGATCGACTTATGTCAATCTATTTGGTTGTGTGTGTTGGATGTTGATAGACAAGCATATAAAGATATGTAATGAAAAGATAAGAGTAAGAAGCACAAACCACAACGCGAGTATTTATAGTGGTTCGCTACAAGGACACCTTCCTTGCCTACTCCACTCCCCGAGTCACCTACTCGAGAGTTTGTAAACACTACACCAATCTCCTTATGGCGGAGAAGCCTTCACAACGTCGCCTACCCTTTTTCCGGTGCTAGGCTAACCACCGGGTTCTTTCACTCCAAGGTGAACCAAACCTACACAACGTCGCCTACCCTTTATAAGGTACTAGGCTAAGTACCTAGTTCTTTCACACCAAGGTAAACTACACCTTCACAACGTCGCCTACCCTTTATTAGGTACTAGGCTAAGTACCTAGTTCTTTCACACCAAGGTGAACTACACCTTCACAACGTCGCCTACCCTTTATTAGGTACTAGGCTAAGCACCTAGTTCCATTGCAATGGAGGAACTACTACCACACTACACCAACGACTAATCCCAAAGGAGATCTACTCCTTTACAACATCATCAAGGACATCAATATCCTTGGATCTAATGCTAGTCTATCTAGTACATCGAAACACACCATATCGAATGTACATCTAAGGCACCTTCACTAATGCCTTTGACTAGATCTACAAGACACCTTTCACTAATGTCTTGTGTCTTCACTTCTAAGCACCTTTCACTAATGCTTCAAGTCTTGACTTCTAAGCACCTTTCACTAATGCTTCTTGTCTTGACTTCTAAGCACCTACCACAAGTGCTTATCCTATGGACGATAGATACCCCTTCACTAATATCTTCGCCTTGACACTGAGACATCTTTCACTAATGTCTTCAACACTACACTTCTTTGAAGAAAGAAAGAGATCATCAACAAGAGGACTTCAATAGCCTTGATGATGAGGAAGCATGGCAACTCATGGACTTGAGCTTGCTCGACTTCAAAGGTGGTGATCTTGCCTTTAAGAGGAACCTAGAAGATCACACAAAAACAAAACTACAAACATAGATCTCTTGGATCTAAGGTTAGTGAGATTTAACTCGGGAGAGAAAGTGTATTGGAAATGGGTGAGATATAATGAAGAAATGGCTCACTATTTATAGAGGAAAAATCTTACTATTTCCCCGGATCCCACGGATCCCTTCCACAAGGGATCCGTCTAGCGTTAAGCTAGGGATCCGTGGAACGCTCCTCTTTGCCCATGGGTATTTTGGTTATGGGTTATGGGTCATGGGTCATGGGTTGAACCATGGATCTTTGGCTAGATACAATGTATCTTTGAGTGCAATGCACTTAGTCACTTGGGTATGGGTTGATCCATGGGTCTTATGGACTTTGAGTTGTACCCAACTACATTCAATGTATTTGCCCAATGGGTTGTGATACTTAAGTTTCTACCCATTTATAATACCCAATATACTACATACTAGTTATGTGTATATTTTACCCAAATATGTAAACACTAGTTGTTGTACATATGTATTACTAAATCATAAAATCACTTATACTTGTTTTAGTGTTTTATGAAAATGTGAATATGTTTGAAACTATTAGTTCAAACCATTTACGTATTTTATTTGTTTCGTTAACATGATTTTACGTTTGTTATCGACAAAACATTAGAAGATCGTAAAATATAAATAAACGCTTTTACGGCTTATTTGTATTAACAATCTCCCTTTTGTTGATGACAAAACATAAAATTATTTTAAGGAAAAGCTAAAATTGTAAACGTTTGAATTTGTAGTTTTACTTTCTTCTCCCTTTTGTCGAAACAAAAGTGTTTGAAGAAAAGCAACACATCGCTTTTTTTAAAGAAAACATGTGAAAGAAATAAGAGTAAAAGAAGTAGAGAGCAAGTAACGGAAAGGATCTCGTTACTCCCCTCGACGAGTCCATCCCTAAGTAAGGCGTCAAGAAACTAATTCTAATCTAGTTCATTTGCAACTAACTTTTGCAAAAGATTACGCCTATGTGACGGTGTGCCCCCTAGATGATTGCAATTTTGCAACGGAAGTAATGAAATATAAATCTAAGGTTGCAAGTAATTTTGCAACATATTATTTTGACACCAAGCTCCCCTAGCTTTAGGGTGTCAAATTCTTCATGTGTTAATTGAATAACGCAAAACAAGGGTTAGAAAACAAGTATAATTCACAATTTCCGCAAATGTGGTTCAAGTTAGTAGGAAAACGCTTTCTGCTTCACGGATCCTACGGTTCCTCCTAGTAGGGATCCGCTCTAGGCAATTTCGAGGATCCGTCTGGTCGATGACTATAATCGAAAGGTGATATAACAAGTAATGTTATCACATAAATGAGATATGAATACATATGCTCAAAGAAAATAACAAGTAGCATGTAATATCCATTTAATAAAACAAGAGTTATGATATACATGACTCTAAAAATAAGAAAATAGACAATACATGACTAGGAATTTCTAGACCAACTAACGCTGATGCTAGGACACCACTAAAATTCTTCTAGCTCAAGTTTTGTTTAGGTTTGATCTCGTCGAAACGCTCGAGGAGATGATAGAACATGAAACGTTGGTCTTCTCGCACTTCATGTATCAAACTTTCAACATGTTGACAATGATAGCAATCTTTATCATGGCTAGGTAGTGGTGGTGGATGAAATGAAATGGCTTGATGCGAAGGATCAAGTGAAGCGTCTTGTGGAGCTTCAAACGATGAAGGGATTGGTGGAGGTGCATTTGAGAATGCCTCGACCAAGAATGATGGTGGTGGTAAAGAAGTGTCAACTTCCATATGGTCGGGTGGTTGACTTTGATGATTTCCCATAATCCAAATAGGATTATATGATGGAGACGGCGAAAAGGAAGCCGGAGCAAGTGTTGACTCAACACCTTGATTTTGAACCATTATTCCTCCTAATGAGGAGAATGTTGTCGGCAGAAGTGGATGAGACGGCCTAGGAGGCAAGTCCTCTAAGTTGTAGAGGTGTGGTGATGATAGAGGGGATGTAAATGAGATAGCTCTAGGAATCAATGGTGATGGCTTAGTGGAGATGATATTGTTTGGCCTAGGAGGTATGGTGGTGTTTGGCATAGGTAGTTTTGTGGGTACTATCATTTTTGGAATTGGTTTGATTGGATGGTGAAAGATTCTATCATTTGTTGGCTTGACCGGAGATGATTCGTTTGAAGAGATTTCGTGTATAACACGAGCCTTTTTCATGGGTGGTTCTTTGGTGGGTAAGTTACTACTTGGGGTTTTCCTCATGATGAGATGAATTCAAGAGGTTGCAAGAGCTGAAAGTTAGGATGAGAGTGATGACTATGGAGGTCCTAACAAAGTGGTTTATAAACCAAGAGAATTGGCAAGTGCATTTAAGCCTTAAGCCACTAGGATTCATTGGAATGTGATGATTAACATACACAAGAGTTAACTTCAGAGGTTGCACTGATCTAGGAACTCATTTAAGATGAGATGGAGTGTTTGAGTTAGGAAGATGAGTTGAAATGATTGTTTTAGCAAGATTTGACCTAAACTGTCATCCGGATCCCACTGTTTCCTCCTCAGAGGGATCCGTCTAGGCTAATCCTAGGGATCCGGCTTTCAGATTATGAAAGAGTGGAAATGATGTTTCTAAGATCTAAGACCTATAACATCTTGAGTGTTTCAAGATTCCTAAGTGTTTTAAATGAAGGGTGCTTGAGTACTTGAAGGTAATGAATGATGTAGCTAATGATTGTTATTTATGGAAGGATTTGGAACTTTCATGAGTACCAATGAATGAGTAAGGATGACACTAAAGATGAGAGTGTCAATTGAAGCTAAATGATCCTAGAGATCGGGTTGTGACTTAGGGTTGTGTTTTGGAAAATATCCTAAAGGTTTTGAGATGGAAAACTAGATTTTGATCAACTTTGATCAATTTTGAGGTGAGGATGATTTATGATCAATTTTGTCATAATCGAAAGATTTCTAAGACTAGATGTGAGGGATCAAGTAAAAAATGAAGTGTGAGTTTGAGAGCGGAAGAGTAATGGATTAAAATGAAACGGTAGATCTACAAGCGTTTTAGAGTGTGATCTAGGTGTGTGAGTAGGAAGCATCAACCTATCTTGATAAGGACTTAATTTGCCTTAAGATACTATGTTTAGATTAGTGTGAGGTGTTCTAAGGATATCTTTGAAATACAATGCTTGCAATTGCATTTTCTGTTTGCCGGATCCCACGGTTCCCTAGGTGTAGGGATCCGTTTAGTACAACATTTGGGATCCGTCCATCTGCTAGACAGAACCTTTACTAAAGGTATGCAATGATCTTGACAATGCATTATATCCCAAGGTTGATTTAACGAGGTTCTAACACCAAGATATCAAATGTAAGATGTTTTATTTCATGAAGTAAATAGGATTACATTGATAAAGCACGAATAGAATAGAATTGATCCTATTTGAATTAATACTAAGTTCCTTGAGCGTTATCGCTAGATAGATCATCAAATGGTTGATGAGTGTTGGCGGATTCGTGAATGAAGAACGTCTTCACGAGGGAAATGTTCAATGTTCCATCATCTTGTTCACAAGCACGCATAACGGACTTTGAAATTGAGGATGAAAATGCATGACATTATGATAGAGGCGTCAAGAACATTCCATAGGAATGAGTTTATTCTTGAGCCTTGAAGATTTGCACCGCCTTGTGAAGAAGTAGGCGAGATTGTGTGGTTGTTGTGTTAGCAAACAGTACAACATGTGAGCACAACAAGCGGGAAGGATTTCTCGATTTCCCCTAAGACTCTAAACATTTTCACGTAGGATGAGAGCGAGAGGCTTGTATTCTTCTCGGATATCCTGTGTATGGATAATGTTGGGATTGGAGTGATGAGGTTTGCATATCATGCGAATCAAGTCTTCCGGGGAAGGTATGTGAGAGCAGTATGGGTTGTTTTCTTCACGAAAGTTGAAGAGAGAATCAAGAGACCAATCTTCGGTGAAGGCACATTGTCCATGATTTGGAATTCGGAGGATGTGAGTAAAATGCCCAAGGGTTAAAGTGAACTTTTGGTTTTTGATATAAAACCAAAGAGATAAAGAACGATCCTCGTTACGAACGAGTTCAACTTGACGAAAGAATTCCAATACAAACCTTGGACATATTTTCTCGTTAATTTTGAGAAGACATTCCAATCCTATGGTTCGGAAGGAGGTATTGATACCTTCTTCGAATTGTAGAGAGGTATCTACAATACGTCCTTCATGGAAGCGACGAGTTTCGAGATTATTGAACCCACGAACATGATTGCCAGGGGTGTTGGGCTCAAGAGAGATGTTCGGAGTATAGACGCTAGAGAATGAAAAATCAAACTCATATATCTAACGTTTGAGATTAACCAATGATTATCTAACGTTTTTACTAGATATTTATTAACAATGGTTTTTAACACTCCAACTACTTAAGGTTTTGATTTTCTAGTGGATTATTACTTTTAGAAAGATAGTGTTTTTTAATCTTGCATGAAAACAGTTTTTCCAGTAATACGGATCCCACGGTTCCTTTACAAAAGGGATCCGGCTAGTATAACTTTCGGGATCCGTGGATCTGAGTAGATGAAAATGCTTTTGATAAAAGCATAGATTTTACAGTTTTTATACCACGAAGTATGTTTTATCCTACATTTTCTTTTAGCATGCATACATGACCTCTAATGTTTCACGAAAAAATATAAAACATATAAATCAAAATAAATGATAAACACATAATAGTAACCTAGATAAACTAGATTAATAATATTTGTTAGGAATTGGAAATTCCATAAGTTAAAGAGTCGGTCACCCCAAATGTTGTCTAGCCTAAGTTAGCTCGTAGACTTGTCGTTATTTACATTATTAAGTAGTTTCTTAGTTAGTTTAGTGCAACACCGTGGAGGAAGGACGGGTCTTTACCCATTGTATACCTGATCCACAGTCGTCGAGGTCGTTTAGTTTGTAACCTATAAATACCTCTACCTTGCAAGGTAGAGGTTGGATGTTCTTTGGTAATCTAACATTCCACAAGTTTCTCTTTCTAGAATATCCCACTTTCTCTCTCTCTAAAATCATCTATACGCTTAAAGTGTTAATTTTATGATGTATATGTGAAATCCAATATCTTACAATTGGTATCAAGAGCCATGGTTAGATCATCTCTTACATGTCTTTGGATTTCTAGTGGTTTTTAGGTGGTTTTTGAGTTTGAAAAAGTTTAGTGGTTTTTGCATCATTTGGTTGATTTCTAGTGTTAAAGCTTGGATTTTGATAGTACTTTTGTGTTTAGAATCATCACAAGTATTTAGGTTTTGACTTTGAAGGCTTGAATCATCGTGGTTGGGTTGTTTTTGGATTGAAAAGTGGTGTTTAGGTGATTTTCTTGCTAGCGACTTGGTTCTCGGTGTGATATTCATCATAGCGACTTGCTTCATAAAAAGTTAGCGAGTTGGAGTGGTATTTGGTAGCGATTTGGTCCTAGCGACTTGTCTATTGAGACAAGCCAACAAAAAGTACACTTAGTGGATTCTCCACTACGCGTAGCGACTTGTTGTAAGTTAGCGACTTGTACTTTATATTGTTAGCGACTTGGTGTTAGCGAGTTGGTACCTAGCGAGTTGCTATTTAGCGACTTGACAAATTAGCGACTTGGTTCGTAGCGACTTGCTGTCAAAATTTTGCTAGCGACTTGGTTCAAGGTTTCCTAGCGACTTGGGTGATTTCTTGTTTTAATACGGTTTTCTCTTGATTCAGTAAAATCCCGTGAAAGAATCTATTTCCCGGTTTAATCAGAGAGTCATAAAATCCCGTGTAATCTGTTAACATGTCTACCAATATTCCTACTATCATCTCCACTGTTGCCGAGGACGTTCATGCAGCAGATACTCCTCCACCCACAATGTCCTACATCATCGACCGCTTATCTCCAAAGTGCTTGAACTCTATGATACCTCTCAGAACAATGAAACTGGTTGCATTTCTGAATGTCCTACCTTGATTGATTCATCAAATTGTGATCAAAACTCCTCACCTTCTGAGTCAAACCTCAACGAACCACACCAGTTGATGAAAAATAATGCAAAGCAAATGGAATACTACATTGATCCCTTTCAACTTCTTCATCAGCATCTCAAACTACTTTTATCCACAACTATGGATCGAACAAGCAGTGATATTCTTCGTCAGGACTTTCCCACTTTGACAAGAACTGTGTTACTTAACTTAGAACAACTGAGGTTTCAAATTACCAAAGAAAAGTTCTCTACTGAGGAATCTTATGCAGCTCTTCAAGTAATCTTCTATCAATTTCAGCCACTTATCCGGGGGGAATATTCCTCAGATTTTGATGATGACATGACTGGAATCTCATTCAAGAAACACACTGGAATGGAAATTCATGAGTTCAGAAACACCTTTATTCAACTTATGGGCAATATGGAAATATACATTAAGGAAGTTGCTAAAGATAATGACAAGCTGAATGAAATGAATGAGTGTCAAGTGATGCTATGGAAGATTGTGACAGTCATGCAATAGACCAGTTGAACCAATGAATGATACCGAATGCGAAAGTTCGGTTGCAATAAAAGAGGATGAAGACAACTGTAATGATCTCAAAGATTCGAGTTAGAAAAGGTTTCGGTGATGAGGTACACTTAATCGATCTTAGTAATTCATATGTTAATGTACCGACTCTAACTCGAACATAACACTATGAAATCGATCTTGGTTGAGCCCGAATCTAAAACTATTAAAGCTAAAGACATGATTGAAAAAGGGTATATGATGAACTTTCAAACAAATACTCAATTCTTGAAAAACATTGCATTTCATTGGAAATTGAAATACATCAAAAGGATGAAAGCTTTTATGCAAAAAATCGTATTAATCGTGAATTTCGAATTTTGAGAATTTTTGAAATTAATCAATTGAAAACCAGATTCGGACAAAGATTCAACCATAAGCACTCAAATCACTTCTCTCGGATGTGCGTAAATATGATCGTCATGAGATGAGTGATACACTTGAATCTAGAAATGCCGAACTAGCTCTATGTGTGTCCAACCTATTAAGAGAAAATAAGTCATTAAGAAAGAACTTGAGGAGACCAATTCCAAGTTGATCAATCAATCTAACATCTTATCAAAAGACATTGATGACCTCAAAGCCCAAATTCAAGATAAGAGCTTCAATATTGTTGCCCTAAAAATGAGCTTAGGAAATCTATTGGAAATAGGATGAACACTAAGTCTCAAAACCATCAAATTTGGGAAAGTCAACTGCTCATAACCACTCTAAACGTCAAGAGTTAAGCGACCTAATGCCTTTAGAACTAAAAGAGTTAAAACATCGAAATCTAGGCTTGCCTCCCAAGTTGATGAGAATGTTGTTTTGACTAAACCATCACTTCATTGCTTCGTTCCGATATGATGAATTTCAAACCCGTGAAAATGTTCAAAGCTCAAAGTTCGTAAATACTAGAAGTATGACTTGTTCTCATAAGAAACATCATTTGGTGATCAATCCCCTAAGAAACATACAAATCACAAAAGGATCAATAGTCAAAACAGAGAAGTGCACACATAAAAATCTACTAGTAGCTGCTTCAAATGGATTCCCACTGGCAGATTATTTAAGTTCACAGAATCCAAACGGACTTACATACCTAGATCTTGCTTTAAATGGATACCCACAGGAAAACTCTTCAAGTATATTGAGCCTAAAAGGGTCTCTAATACTGATACGTCTATATTAAACGATGTTACCTCAAATAGTGAGATTATTCATGTAACTAACCTATCCAGTTGCAATCCTACATGTGCTTCTAGTACAATGTGCTCTCAGTCTTTTTCAGGTACAATGCTCAACTCAATCAGGAACCTCATGACTTGGTTTCCATCAGAAATGAATATAGCTCATTTAGGAGCTATAGCATGCCAGAATTGATGTACCTCCTACTTTGACTCCAATTCATCTTGAATCTGGACTCGCTCTTATGAATCTGTGTACAAATCAAGTTTAAAAAAAAAAAAAAAAAAAAAATTAATTCATTTTTTAATACATTTTTTTATACTTTTTGGTTTAATACTGTTTTAATATTTCATTCTGTTAAGTTCATTATTTTAGTCATTTACATCATTCTAATAAAGAATATATTCTTTGTTATCGATAACATCTACGGTCCTAGAAATGTCATTCAATAATGATACGGGATCATAGACGAAGTTCGAACAACTGATATATTCTTGTTTTAAAACGGGTGGGTTATAATCAATCAATGTTCTTTGGTGACATTGATTGAGGGGGAGAATTTTTCAAAATATCTTGTTCTTATCTGCGTCAGTGCTGGTTACGTTCTGTGCTCAGTTGCAGGTCGTTGTCTTTGTGTACCCATGCTTTGTATGCCTATTTTTTTCATGGTGCTTATTGTGTTAGTGTTCACTGTGTTTGTTTGCTTATCTCTATCTGTGTTAGTATGCTATCTGATAAGTCCATGGATTGTAAATGTCTACTATACATAATATGATAAGATAGCTACTTACCATGACTATGTTAGCAACTTGCCTTGAAATACATCAGCGACTTGCTCAACAATCACTAAACCACAGGGACCGAAAGTGACAACTTGTTTTTCTTGGTTAATCTCTTATCCCTACCTTAGCGACTTACCATTTTTTAGATTCTGAAAAACTTAAAACTCCACTTTCTCTCTTTCTCTCTCGTTAATTGTTCAAACTAGCGACTTTGAAATGGTATGATTCGCATCTTTCCCTCTCTGCTCTATATTATATGTCGTAGATGCTTGACTAACACAACCTTTTACACAGATCCCACCGAGCACTTGATCCGTATCACTTGATTCCCACGTAGGTTTGCTAATGAATTTGCTCTAATGGAATCATTTTGCTTGTGTATTATGGTAGTTTTGGTGTTTTTAGAATGTATTAATGGTGTTTGGATTGCGTCAATAGGTGTCGATGAATGTGTTGAGTTTGTTGTTTTTGTCGATTGCAAGTGTGTTAAATATTGTGTTGTAACAGTTCTATATTGTCTGATAAGTGTGCCCATGTTATGGTGTTGAATGATTGGTTGGTTGGTAATGATTGTCTGCTGCGTATAAAGTGTTCTTGATGGCGACTTAGTAATGTTCTTGGTAGCGTGTTAGTGTACAAAGTCATCGTGGTGAGTTGTTGTTTTTAAGTTCGCTTAAGTTAGCGACTTAGTAAGTGTGGCGACTTAGTGAACTGATTATTAACGACTTTTGTAGCGACTTAGTCAGATCATTGTTGATGGCGACTTGTCTTTACAAGTTAGCGACTTAGCAATGGTAGCGACTTAGTGAACTGATTTGTAGCGACTTGGCTGTGTTACTGTTGATGGCGACTTGTCTATACAAGTTAGCGACTTAGCAATTGTAGCGACTTAGTAAACTGATTTGTAGCAACTTGGCTGTGTCACTATTGATGGCGACTTGTCTTTACAAGTTAGCGACATAGTTTGCTTTCATGTAGCGACTTAGGCTTGTTTAGCGACTTGTCCATTTATGACTAGCAACTTATTTGGTTTATTTTTCATACGGCGACTAGGGTTATTAAAATGTTTTAAGGCAACTTGCTAGGATAATCTCATGCTCACAAACTTGATTCAGGGTTTCCTGTAGCAACTTAATATTACAACTTGGTTCATACAAACTGTCATATCTTTTCTACAGTTGTAATTTGTTTCATGACATTACCTCTTAGCAAATGTGCTTTTTAACCTGTCAATTCCAAGACAACACGTCTCGTGAAAACTGTATCAAATGGATTCTTTAACCGTAAATAAATCTCGCTAATGCTACTCAATCTATCTTTATATGCCTATGGGAACCCTGTCTGAGCTACTAAGTTTGTGTGTTTATAACATAAGGGTGCATTCAATGATGTCTAACTAACCATTTATAATCTAACATGTTCCCAATCATTGTTGTTGGTTGTATTTATCATTAGATCTTCAATGGCAAACACAACCTCTGCTGAGAACGTTGCATCTTCTGCTCCACCCAAAGTCCTTTCGGATGACGAAATCCTTCCTAAAAGTCAATGGGCGAAATTGGAAAAAGTAATCATATGTGGACCTTCAAAAGTTGCAACAAAATCCTATCCTCAAAGTGTCTATTAATATTCTCAAGAACACAAACTTCTTGATGCCATTACCAAGCAATGCACAATTCCCACCATTTACATACAACAATTCGAACACCATTCAATGGGACAAAATCACATTAAATACTCCCGCAAACTGGATGATAGGGAATTTGTGATTGATTCGGACATTCTTAGCAAGGCTCTAGGAATCACCCTCAGAACCCCAACATACGCTCGAACCTCCACCGGTGTCGACGATCTAATTGTCTTTCTAATTGGTTTTGGATATCGACTAGCATATCAAGGGCTTCCGACATCATCATCGGACACATGTATCAACCCCGAGAGCAATGACAACAGCTCTCAACTTGTGCTTATCCGCAAAACATCGGGGTTCGATAAAGTGAGAATTCCCATCTTGCAAATCCTATGGGGTATCGTCAATAGGGTGAATGTGAATGTCTCGATCGTATCGGGAAGAATTTTCATTATCAATGCACACATTCATATCGATAGAACAAACTTTCATAATAGAGCTCGTGGTCGAAAGAAACCGAACAAGCTTGTGATTCCCAAAGATCGATTTTCAAAGCTTGTTATCCAAGACTTGCAATGACTCACAACTTCAACCCGTGATTGGATCGACTCTACATAATGCGTAAGATGAATTTGTTTTAGGAAACCTTAAATATGTTCCTAGAGGTATGGATAAAGAAATCTTTGATTGCCAATTCACGATATCCTACTCACGGACGATATCAAGAAGAAGGACTACTTCAAACAGTACAAGAAAACTGCTGCCAGATCCTCTGATAATGTCACACCCACTCCTCCACAACCCAATGCTCCCAAGTCCACTTCAGGATCACAAGCGTCTTATGCCTCTCTTCCTAAAAAGAGACGTGAAAGGTCACAACATTCAGACTCCACATCCAAGAAGCAGAAAGGAAAGAAGAAGAAAGTGGAAAAGGAAATTGGTGAAGATACTGAGGTTTTAAGGGATAATACAAGGTTAATCGATGAAGATGATGCTGCTCTGCAACTTGGAATCCAGCAAAGCCTAGATAGTCAGAATGTGAGAGCACCAGTTGGAGGAGTAGTGATAAGAGAGCCTGATCAATTGCCTCAACAAACAACACCAATCACACAAGACAAAGGGAAAGGGTTTGTTGGCATAGAACAAGCTGCACACACGCTCCTTACCTTCTCTTCTTCACCATCAAGAACCACCACTCAATTCAAATTGAAGAAAAAAAGGGTTGAATCTTCATCAACTCAGGAGCTATCTGGATTGGAAAAGGAAACATCTATAGCTCAAGAAGTAAATCTTGCATCACGTGATACCCTGTATGACCAAAATGTTGATGAAATTATGCATAAAGACTCACAGGAGAATCCTGAGTCGAAATCTGATGAGACTATGCCTTTGGAAGAACCAAATCTGTCTACCGGTTCTCTATCGTCATTTAAGAACCTTGATACAGACTTCACTTTCGGTGATCAATTCTTAAATGGCAAACCCATTGATACTGAGTCTTCCAAGCAAGATAATGACAAGGAGGATGCACAATCCATGTTTACTGTCAACATCCAGCAAGACACATCACCCATTCCTCCTATGTCAGCATCTTTACTCACTACCGCACCTCCACCACCCAAACCTGATCAAGTAACCGCACTTTCACCACCTGAATCTGCAAAGAATCTATCCCTTGAGCCAGTGGTTACAGTTGCTGATATGGAAACTCCACCTGCTTCACCACCTCTAATTCTAACTTCAGATCAACTGCTTGACAAATCAGTAAAAAGAATTGAAGCTCTTGAAAGGCAACTACCGAAATCTCTTGATTCCCTTGTGGATCGTGTCTATAGGTTGGATCACCTCAACTTTGATGAAGGGGTTGCAGACGCCATTGAAGGCGAAGTTAAGGATGCTGTGGAATGGGCAATGGAAGCTCCACTTCTTAGACGGTTCAAGGATCTACCTATTGCAGATATGAGAGCTGCACTTTCAGATAAGATGTATGATGCTGACGAGCATAAGCATGAGGTCCATAAGAAGCTATATGAGGCTCTCGAAGAATCAATTAAGTATGACAATCATGAACAGTTCTTGATTGACATCAGAGAAAAGGAAGCTAAGAAGAAAAGGAGGACCATAGTGTTGGAAACATTGCGTAAAGGTCGTAAAGATCCTCCTCCACCCCCACCTCCATCTGGGGGTGCTGGAACTTCTGGAGTTGGTGAATCTTCTAAGACAACCAACACACCTCCACCACCACCTCCATCTTCAACACCAAAGCCTGTCAATCATCCCAGTTCATCCGGAAATCAAGGAACGCAGAAGAAATCAGCAGCTTGGACCACGGTTGATTCAAGGTTCAATTCTACAGTCTCCTCTATCCATAAAGATCAAGTGGTACATGAAGAATCATATATCACAGCAGAGTCAGAATCAGATGAAGATGATGGATCCACCAGGTTTATTTCCAAACCGTCTGAAGATGATTGGTTTGAAACTTACATATCAGGTGAACGACCTAATCCATCCGGAGCTGCACCTTCAAAAGACACCATTCGAAGTTGGCTCACTGAAGAAAGACCTCATACTCCAGAACCCTCATGGTCCATCCCAGAGTCAGACACAAGAATTCCTGACAACAATTGGGCATCAACTATCACTAATAATTATGAAGTTCCAGCTGAAGACTCTCTTCTGCACTTCACCGGTGATATGGGAGGCTTCATTAGGTGGTTTTGTGAACAGAAGAACATCTCATCCATCACGCCAAAGGATCTTGAAGGACAAGCTTTTGAAATTGTCAAAGTGTTTCACTCAGATGCCAACCAGCTTCAATACCAGATGGAAGAATGCCATAAGATGCTGAATGACCAAGTCAGTGAGCAAATTAGTCGCTTCAATGTAAACAAACCTCTTCCTCTTGGTGGTGAACCTGGTCAGATGACCATTCAGGCTGAATTATTTTTCAATCATGACTTAGACTATCTGTGTGCTCGCTCTACTGAAAGAAGACCAGCTCTATCAATTTCAAAGATGAAAGCTGCAACCTACTCAGATCAGGGACTTGAACAGATGGTTCCTGATCAATTCTGGGCTGACAAAGCACAAAAGTATGACATTGCCGCTTCATATGGTATTTCTCTTTGGTGGTACAAAAAGAAGAACTTCTACATCGAAAGACATGGTGCTGATAAAAGATGCAAAGATGTTCGATCCAAGCTGCAAATCTTAAGTGTTGTTCGTGTAGAGATCTTCCCAATCTATGGCTATGAGTATTTGAAGAAGATAGTTCTTAAAAGAGCAGACTTAAAAGAGTATACTATTGAAGAAAACGACTTCAAACATCTGCCGCCAAATGATTTCAAGATCTCTATCTCTTGAATCTCCAAGGACACCTTGAGCACTTGCTCGTCCGTGAGAAAAAGGCCCTCTCTGTTGTCAACCTTTGGATCAAGGGCTTAGTCATTCGAAAAGGGTTGAGGACTTTCGACTTGGAATGGAAAGCTACCAAACCAGATCAACCTTACAAGTCCACAATGGAATGCAACAGGCATGAATTTCATCGCGAATACAGAGTCCTTGACACCCCTAGAGCCGCTCATCTTCACCGACAGACACGAGACTCGCATGCTTATGAGACTATGTGAGCTCTACAAATTCAAATGATGGAACTCTCAAATTGGTTGAAGAAGAACTAGACTCTAGAGTGAAAGAAATTAAAGTTGATTTGAAACCGTGGGTAAAGACTACATTCGGACCGATGATGACTTAAAGTGGTGTGAAGATTTCATTGTCGCAATCAGCGAAGACTCAAGACTCAAGGATCTTCCGCACCTTGAAAGTTTTGTTGGTGGTAGACTTCGTGATGGTCATTATAAACTTCTTCAAAGAACTGAATGAAGACTTCTTCCGAAGTAGTTTCGCTTTGTATTAATTTTGTGTAAAATGTGGTGTACAAACTATGAACAACTATAATGCATGTAATAGTGTTAGGTTATGTCTTGTGGTGTCCCTTGTATCTAAAAGGGAACTTGATGTTGTCCACTCCCGATCATATAAAATTGGACACATTTTTCTCCAACAAATATTTTGTCACATACATATTTAAATCACTTGAGATCCAAAATCTCAAAGGATTTGAAATTTTTGATCGGGGGAGAAAATGTGATATAAATATGAAAGATGTTAAAAGATGACCATTTTTAAGTGTGTGGAAACGTAGAGGGGGGGTGAATACGTTACCGTTTAAAAACTTTAGATCTTTAGTATCAAATCGCTTATAAAGCTTGTTATAATATGTAAGTACCAATTATTGTTTGTGACTAATATAAAGCATAGTAAACTAAGTTGTCACATTATCATGAACACCAAACCACATCACAAACAATAGTATAGTGCAAGTATAAAAGTAAAGAGATAAAGAAAGGAAAGTGCAAACCGAACACGAGGATTTATAGTGGTTTGGTCACGGATCTCCTTTCCGCCTACTCCACTCCCCGAGTACCCAACTCGAGAGTTACTTCACTAAATCAACAAGCTCCCTTCTCGTGGAGAAAACCTTACAATCGCCGCTACACTTTTTCGGTACAAAGCTAAATACCGGGTTCTAGTTCGAGGTAGAACCAACCTAACGTCGCTTATACAATATTTCCGACACTAAGCTAGATGTCGAGTTCTTTTACAAGGGTACAACCACTCCCAATATGTTTTATGGCCCAACATAACAAACCTTGTGTTTTATGGCACAAACACATAAACCATCTAATCTAGTTTGGTGAAAGTGTTGTTATGATGCAATGATGTTTACACTAATGATCCATGACACAAATGTCTAATGGATATGAATGACTACTTCTAAATGAACTTCCATTGATAGGAAGCCTTCATGATGAAGATCACAAGTTCCCTAAACTTGTTGTGATAGATCTTTAGCTTGTGATGAGTGGAGATGGCTAGATCTCCAAGCTTTCTTTGGTTGATCAAGATGTAGAGTATGCTTACAACAAAGATGAATTTTAGAAGCATTATGATCATGTGATGGTGAGGGAGATTAATGTATGTTTCTACATTGTTATCTACAGATCTAAATGATGCAAGAAGGGTAGAGAGAAAGTGTGTTGAAGGGTTTAATAAACAACTTGGTTTGGCTTGCTATTTATAGCCAAAATGGACAGGAGCGTCCACGGACCACGGAACCCTTAAAAGGGTTCCGCCCGTGTACCATTTTGGTACCGTGGGGGTCTGACAACAAGATTACCAAAATCTTGCCAAAGTCAACCAAATCCATCCAAGATTGTGTAAGCTATGTAGAGTCCAAATCTAAACAAAATATTCTATGAAATCTTTTAGAGATTACAAAGATGATGCATGCCATGATGTAACATGTATTTCCATTTTAAGATTAAAAGGTTTATCAAAGTAAACTTGTAAAATGTATTATGTAACTAGTTAATGAAATGTCTTGTTACCTTTTGAAATACTTGTGAATGCAAAATGTAAAATGAGGTTCTAAATAGAATGGTTAACCTATTAAAATACTTAGTGACTCTAAACGTATTTTAAACATTCTATATGATTTGTTAATGGGTTTGATCATAATGCCACATAACAAACATGTACGAACATGTGTTGTAACATACGAGGACTTGAGACATCGAGAGGTGTTGAATGTATGTTGAGACAAATGTAATTACAAGTAACTTGTACATTTTACGTTATGTATTACAAGTTACATGTTTGTCATCAATCAAAACAAACGAGACCAGTATAGATTAAATATCGTAATATTTGCACTAACAATCTCCCCTTTTGATGATGACAAAGATATGTAAATGTAATAGAAAGTAAAATGTAAAAGGTTACTTGTATCCTTACTACCTTTACATTACCTTCTCCGTTGACACTCTTCTCCCCCTTTTGTCGAAACAAAAAGGGCGTGTCCTTGGAGTTTAACTTTATTTCTCCCCAAAAAGGCGAGCTTGCATCATCTCTAGTGAAGTTAAACCGTCCACTTCAATCCGTCCCTTGTTTGGTAGCGGATCCATGGATCAAATAAAGAGGCTTAACCTATATCAAGGTTAGTTTTATACAACAAAAATTATGAGAAATATATGAAAAAGAAAAATGCATAGCAATGTTAGCCTATTTTCTCTACTTTTTATCGAAGCACAAATGCTTGTTTGAAAAGTGAGAATGATGCTAAATGCGTGCATGCTCCCCTCGACGGTTGCTCCCCTTGTTTGAGGCGTCGGGGTATGATTAAAACCTACAAAACAAATATTAGTGCAAAACTATATTCGTCATTTGACGAGTAAGTGTTATACAACAAAGTGTGTATAAGATGCACTCAAGAAATTCTTGACGGAAGCTCCCTTGCTCTAGGGCGTCAAGATGAACCTTCAAAATAAATATTAGTATAATAGAAGCTTTGTCTTTAGACAAATATGTCATATACAACCAAGTGTATAGACGATGCAATACAAGTGCTTAAAGGATATTCCTCCTTGTTCTAGGGTGTCAAGAGGCACCTAAAATAAGAAAAATAATTGATGCAAACTTCATCCTTAGATGAGTAAGTTATATACAATCGAGTGTATATGATGATGAACCTACAATGAAAACATTAGTGCAATATATTTCATCTTTTCACAAAGAAAAGTAAGATGTATATATGTGATAAATGATATAATCAAAGATCTCATGAAGTGTAGTCTCCTAATTACAATCATAAGAAAAGTGAGAATATAATATGATAAAAGCCTACAAAATAATTCCTAGAAAGAAGATATGGAGTCTTCCACCGGGTGTGCCACTAGTGGTGCTAGTGTTGGTGTCGGTTTACTAGTAGGATTCATGTGGTGATGGTAGATGACTTGACATTTACAAAAGCAAGTTTTCGCTAATCCATGGTGGTGATGATTAGTGAAAGTGGTGATGGAAGGTGGTGGTGATTAGGTAGGAAGCTATTAAGGAGTTAGAAACTCACACGTATAGCAAAATAAAAAAAATATGGACTCATGCAATCCTTTCGTCATGTCAAGTGACCAAAGAAAAAAAATATGAATGGACATTGCATTTCAATGATGCATAAGGGTTATGATTTGAATGATTTATTGATGCTAACAACCTATTGTTTTGAGCAAGTTCTCATATGCTTCAACCCAAGAGTAATCAATAATGCGTTCTATCTAAAAATATATAAAAGTGATAACATGAAGATAAATTCGTTCATTGATTGACACGAATTATAAAAATGACCTATTCTAGGTGACAATGGGAAAGGTAGTATTAGCATGGTTTTGACCGACATGGATGATTATCACTTTGAAAAGAAGTGAAGACAATATGGAAAATACTAATAATAATAATAATGAGTACCTATATGAGGATGAGAATGACATCATATAAGTGAGAGTTGGATGGACCAACGTGTTGGAAATGGCTATTTTGATTAATATATCGTTTGCACTGACAATTGCATGCATGATATATGTTAAGCGAGAAAAGGATAAGATCCTATGATGGTGTTCTAGATAGTGAAGTTGTAAGGTGCTAGGTTAAGGAAAATCCTAGATTCGTTGATTGTGGAGGTGAAGAAGTTTGTAAAACACATGATGTGTTTTTCACTTGATGAGGTATTGGTGCAAACTTGTGATATAAGGTTTAAAAAGGTTGAACTAGTTGTGGTTTTGTGAACCGGTTTTAGCTAAGTGGTGTTTGCCTATGTGTTGGTATTTTAGAGTCTAAGAGACATAAAATTTGACAAAAGACAATTATGTGAATGGATTTCTCTCCCCCTTAATTGGTGGACATCCAACATAATGTGTATCAAATAAGGAATGACAACAAAGTGTTTAGGAGGTTATTCGGTTAACGAAAGAGATGAGCTTAGTGATATTTTTTTTGGATGATGGTTAGCATACAATGAACTTCATCGTTAAAGTCACGTACCTCTTCTCGATTAATACGAGATGATCGTATGATGAGGCATGTGGTTTCCTAATAGAAAGTGAAGAGGATTAGAGTATTGTTAGAACTAAATAATGATGGAGATGATTTTTGGAAAGCGGAAGCAAAAATGAGATTTGCAAAGAGGTTGGTTGAAATACAAAAATGCAAAGCCAACCCGCTAGAACTTAATTCTATATGCTTTTAAACTATATGCAAGTGTAGGGGTCCCATAAAACATATTACTAGTCTACGTAGCAATAAAAGGGATAAGCATATAAAAGTTAGAATCAATTGAGATAACAAATAATTTGTTATCAACCTACAAAACGAATTTGTTAGTGACAAAAGATGTTAACATGATAGAAATCAAATGATAACATATTATATAAGCAAAAACAACACATTGTACTTAGTAGACAAGAAATCACCACACAAGATAGCATCAAGATAATCATATTATGCAAGAATACGACTTTATTCAAGACATTTCATTATGAGATTGTTTTGTCGTTAGACTTAGCCACACAAGCATACTTGGATATACAATAATCTATGTTATTAATTTTGTAAGATAAAAAGCTTCTAAAATTTTGTCATACCAAAAGCACTTTGACAGATTATATGTGCACACGTAGCAAACAAATAGTGTGACAAGAAGCAAAAGAAACAAAAAGAAAGATTCATGCAAGCCATGTTTAAGACATAACAATTTGGAGCATGTTTCATTTAGATCATACTACACATAGATATAATGAATGCCAACTAATAGCGTTCAAACACAAATATATCATATCAAAATTATAACGTATCAAAATGGCATATTATGAGTTCATAAGTAACATGTTAATCATGCTAAAAATAATTCAAAAGTAAGAATCATGCAAATAAAGTTTAGGTTTAAACGTTTAGTAGTATGAAACAAGAATACAAGCATTATGAAGATAAAACCATACCAAGGTTTATACATTATGACTTGTTATCAAACACTAAGATAATGTCAAATCAACTTATCGTATTAAACAAGAACATGTAATCAACACATGTAAGTGCAATGCAAGTGGTTTTACTAAGTTTTACACATTTGACTAGTTATCAAACACTAAGATAATGTCAAATCAACTTATCGTATCAAACAGGAACATGTAATCAACACATGTAAATGCAATGCAAGTGGTTTTGAAAGAAAAGTCATATATACTACTTGTTTGATTAGTATTCCTTAGGCGAGGCAAACTATCAATGTTTTAACACTTACTTTAGGCAAGTATAGGAAAACATATTTTTCAAGTTGGAGAATGAATATGAGACTATTACTAGCGGTGCTCAATTAAGGCTAAACACGACCATTTTTACGGGTGATTCTACATACCCAACTTCTCTCCAGGAAACAATTCAACCGTTAGGTCAAATTGAGTTTCTAGTGCAATAGGTTCTCCAGTAGTCATTCTCATGTTAGAAAGATGGGAACTCCTACTTTTGCCTATTAAAGTGCATAAAAGATGATAGTTTACCAATACTTGGCTTAATGTGACACAACTAATATGCAATATAACTAAGGTGATGAAGATGTCATGTTATACACATGAATTTCAACAATGGTGTGTTGATAAACAATATGTTTTAATCTTGTGTTTAGAATCTAAGGTTGTTCAAATAGCTTAGCTAATTGTAAAATCTAATGGATGACATCTTTTGCGTTGAGTTGAAATGGATATTTTAAATGTGATTTGATTATCTAAGACTAGGGAATAGGAGATATGTTAAATTAAGAATGTTCTCAAGAAAGCTCTTTGGAACTTTATTTGACAAGAATCTAAATAAGGTTACTAACTTCAATAGATCATGTGTATGTTCTAGAGATGTGTAGTTTTAACCTTGGATGTGCACAAGGATTGAGCAAGGTTAGGTTATGATGTATGCTTGAAAGGAAATAGATACAAAAACTATCTTTCAACAAATGAGATTATCCCATGGGATAAAGTTATCATGCTTATGAAAACAAGTATGCCAAGATGAATTGGATATGCTAGTTCATAGAACTTGTAGGTGTTTGTTTCAAGATCATTTAGCCAATGAGGTGTAATGAAATCTCTTGTAACACAACTATTTATGTCGCAAGAGTGATGCATAGGATATACAATATCCTTTTAACAAAATGAAAGCTTAACGCATGAATCTTAGGCATAACGTTTTTCAAAAACATCATGTTTTCCTAAATGAAGATATAAAGCCAAAGTGTTTGAATCGGATAGTCCCATCTAAATAAACTTGGTATAAAAATTATATTCACTAGATGATGACAAGAGGAATTCACTCGAGTTTCTTATGTATACTCCTCAAGAGTCATTGTTACTTGGGGTTTATGATGTTGGCTTTGAGATTGCATTTTAACATATGTTGTTAAAATGTTGATTTGAGGTTTAATGAAATTTATGCAGAAGTTTAACGACAAAGTATTACTAATACTTTGATAATTTGTGAAGATAGTACTACTTATACCTAGTGGAAATTGACAACAATTACCAAGAGCACCATGCTTATTTGATAGTTGAGGTTCTAGCCATAATGAATTATCTAAGTCCTTATATGTGGGAAAGGATGTTTGAGTTTGTTCAAACGTGCATTTGATTCAGTACAAGTGTCGGACACAAGGGCTTTTTGAGCAATACACTCAACGAATTCAAATGATGGTGAGGATGGTGGATTGGTTGATTTAGATGGTAGGTCTTCTAGTGTGTCTAAATAAGGATGTGGTGATGTAGGGGTTTGTTGTGCTATGGGAGTACTTAGGTTGATTATTTGTCCATAGATGTTGAACACAAAAAGTACGGATACTAATTCTTATGGTTCATTGGTTGCTACAACTAGTGGGTGAAGTGCTTGAGGTTTTGGTTATGTCTATGAAGTTTAGGGGCTGAGATATAGGTTCATCTTGAAAGGGCATGTTTGATTTAAAGGATGCTCTTGGAAGTTCATGAGCAATACGCTTAATGGTGCCAAAAGATGAAAGAGGGAGAGTAGGTGTCAAAGAGGGATAAGTGACACAGTGGGTTGTTTGCTTTGGATAAGTATTTCAACATGTGTTTGTTAAAATACTTGGGTGTTGATTTTTCGAATATGACCTTTAATGACTACAATCGTAAGTTGCATTTACTTGAATATTTCGGATGAAATACTTAAGTTGTCAATCCTAATTTGTTGAGATTCTAAAGCTTAGATTGAACTCAAGGATAACAAGACTTGATAGCATGTCTTTAACATATGTGTGAGTTATGACTCTATCTAAATACTTATCGTCTTGAAGGATGACACATTATTTTCATGTTAACCAAGTGAGGTAATACATGTAGATACAAAACAATATCTATAGTCATATGATAGACTTGTGTATGATATCTTTGCAAATAATGAGTACAGATTTGTTAGTCTTGGTAAGTCATCCAAGTCATCCGTAAACGGGTGAGGAGATGTTGGTGGTGTTTGCACAAAGTACAAGTTTTGGAGACTTTGGTAGTGAAGGTGTTTTGGATGGTTGTGAAGTAGTTATAATTGTGGGTGATTTTGGTGGTGGAGTTGGAGTACTTAAGTTTAGAAAGTTCACAACTTGAATGGGTGATGAGATGTTGAGAGGTAACGAATCTGAGGATGAGGAGTTCAAGTTTAATGAAGCAACAAGATCGAATGCTAATCCTAGTGGTTTTCTTAAGTGGCTTATTTGAGGTTGAGGATTTTGTCATTTTGACTTTGCTTTAAGAAATGCTAAGCTTGAGAAAAAGTAACAGCGAAGGTGTGAAAATGACCATCCTGAATGTGTCGATTTATGGAACAAAGGATTTACGGATTTGATGTTAATCCATACAAAGATGGTAGTTTAATGAGATGGAAGTGTCTAAGATCATGTCAAACATCCTAAGTTAATCCAATCGAGGATGTGTTGAATAGGATATGAAAGATAAGCATTAACAACTATCCTAGAAATGAAATTTGGTAAAATAGATTGCGAGATTTAGTAAAATTCAACAACTTACCAGAGGTTCCACGGCACCATTTCTTTACACAACCGAACCCTTAAATTGGTGCCGCCGGTCCGCCTTGTCATGGTATGGCGGTACCAAAAGCTATAATGGGCGGAACCAAATATTTGGTGCCGTCTGGTCCGTGGTGACCAGAAATCTTCACAGACCCACATTTAAACTATCGAGGACTTTTCCGAAACCTGAAATTTTTCTCAAAACATATGGCATTAACTATTTCTAGTTAGGAATAGTCAATAACGCATACACAAACATAGTGGAGCATTGATTTTGAACAAGGGCTAACGATTTTCACATATAAGTGAAAATGGGTAAAATTTGATAACACCCGTGTGCTATCCCCCTGCATGAACTAGTTAGCATACATCAATGTTTTAAGTTAGTTTATCATCCTACGAAATAAAAACAACCAAATAGTATCATACATCATTGTTTTCGTCTTGTACCAAACACTCCTTAAAATCTTTATTTTTCAAAGTACTTCACTAATTTACTTAGTACTCATTGCTAAGTGAGTTATGACATTTCATAAGTTATGTGAGATTTTAGTATAACCTATGCAAAGAAAGTTATCTAATTCTACAAGTGATGGTAAAACCATTTTCTAACTTATTGCACAAAATCTAGCAAAGACCTATTGTGCATAAACAAGAAGTTGTCAAACAAGCGAATAAATAACATGGCAAGATTGACACTTGTATTATGCAAACAAACAAGTGTAAACAACAATTTGAAAATAAGCAAGCACCATATATGCAAACAACATAAACAAGTAGTCATTTAGCATAGCATAAAATGAAAAACATTTTTCGTCATTTAGCGTTTAAATATGACGATGTATACCAAGCTTGATTAGTTTCCTTTAAACATATTACCAAATTAATTAGTTTCAAAAGAAGTTGTATCAAAGTTCTAAGAATACCAACTTAAATTGTTTGATTCAAAATTTTGAGTTTTTATGTTAAAGCGAAACTTAATATTTTAGATATACTGTAGTATTTGGTCTATTTTACTTATTTAAAATTGGACTCAGGCCATGAAAGTATTTTTAAGTGAAAGTAGACTCAATTCCCTTTAAAATGATAGGTGGCTCGACTCGTGCGGACTTACGGTTAATTAGTTAGGATTTTTGAAGTTGCCCAAAATCTGCATCTTGTCATGAGACGGATTCCACGGAACCAAATAAAGGGATCCGCCCTTTATAAGATTTGGTGCCGTGGTCCTCTGAGACAGATTCACCAAAACTAATATTTGACAGAGAGAAAACGTGTGTGACTTACTAGATTTCATAGTAAACATATAATACACATATTTAACAACATATCTACTTATGTAACTCATCTTAAACATTTACGGAGATGATTTTTCAACTAAATTTATGGTTATCCCAAACACTCCTTTAAAATCATATTTCTTCGTAAATTTTCTATAAGCACACAATACAATACTTACAAGTTCTTTCAAGAAACTTTTGTTTTATTTTTCAAGAAAATCTTCAAGCTTGTATACAAAGTTACATTTAACAATAAAATTTCTAAGTATAATTAGCAAAGCATTTTTCATATTATTTTTGCTTCAATGGTAATTTGATACATGGATCGTACTCTATTTTAAAACCATTTGTTTTGAAAATAAGAGCCACGTGGCTCGATACCAATTGTGGAAACGTGGGGGGTGAATACGTTATCGCTTAAAAACTTTAGATCTTTAGTATCAAATCGCTTATAAAGCTTGTTATAATATGTAAGTACCAATTATTGTTTGTGACTAATATAAAGCATAGTAAACTAAGTTGTCACATTATCATGAACACCAAACCACATCACAAACAATAGTATAGTGCAAGTATAAAAGTAAAGAGATAAAGAAAGGAAAGTGCAAACCGAACACGAGGATTTATAGTGGTTCGGTCACGGATCTCCTTTCCGCCTACTCCACTCCCCGAGTACCCAACTCGAGAGTTACTTCACTAAATCAACAAGCTCCCTTCTCGTGGAGAAAACCTTACAATCGTCGCTTACACTTTTTCGGTACAAAGCTAAATACCGGTTCTAGTTCGAGGTAGAACCAACCTAACGTCGCTTATACAATATTTCCGACACTAAGCTAGATGTCGAGTTCTTTTACAAGGGTACAACCACTCCCAATATGTTTTATGGCCCAACATAACAAACCTTGTGTTTTATGGCACAAACACATAAACCATCTAATCTAGTTTGGTGAAAGTGTTGTTATGATGCAATGATGTTTACACTAATGATCCATGACACAAATGTCTAATGGATATGAATGACTACTTCTAAATGAACTTCCATTGATAGGAAGCCTTCATGATGAAGATCACAAGTTCCCTAAACTTGTTGTGATAGATCTTCAGCTTGTGATGAGTGGAGATGGCTAGATCTCCAAGCTTTCTTTGGTTGATCAAGATGTAGAGTATGCTTACAACAAAGATGAATGTTAGAAGCATTATGATCATGTGATGGTGAGGGAGATTAATGTACATTTCTACATTGTTATCTACAGATCTAAATGATGCAAGAAGGGTAGAGAGAAAGTGTGTTGAAGGGTTTAATAAACAACTTGGTTTGGCTTGCTATTTATAGCCAAAATGGACAGGAGCGTCCACGGACCACGGAACCCTTAAAAGCCCGTGTACCATTTTGGTACCGTGGGGGTCTGACAGCAAGATTACCAAAATCTTGCCAAAGTCAACCAAATCCATCCAAGATTGTGTAAGCTATGTAGAGTCCAAATCTAAACAAAATATTCTATGAAATCTTTTAGAGATTACAAAGATGATGCATGCCATGATGTAACATGTATTTCCATTTTAAGATTAAAAGGTTTATCAAAGTAAACTTGTAAAATGTATTATGTAACTAGTTAATGAAATGTCTAGTTACCTTTGAAATACTTGTGAATGCAAAATGTAAAATGAGGTTCTAAATAGAATGGTTAACTCGTTAAAATACTTAGTGACTCTAAACGTATTTTAAACATTCTATATGATTTGTTAATGGGTTTGATCATAATGCCACATAACAAACATGTACGAACCTGTGTTGTAACATACGAGGACTTGAGACATCGAGAGGTGTTGAATGTATGTTGAGACAAATGTAATTACAAGTAACTTGTACATTTTACGTTATGTATTACAAGTTACATGTTTGTCATCAATCAAAACAAACGAGACTGTATAGATTAAATATCGTAATATTTGCACTAACAAAGTGCATACTGCTCTCTAATATGTGCTAAACATTTTTCGAATCTCGAAGCATATATTAAGGGGGAGCATTTCAAAACAAACTCAAGCCTTTAGGGTACATAGTTTTCCATGTTTTTATATAAGGTACCTTGATTGTATGTTAAATGGTTTCTAAATGTTTGATGATCATGGCTGCACTTCAAAGAACTTCCCTCTTGTATGTGCAAAACTCTTTCATACCTCAAGGCACATATTGAGGGGGAGCAAACTTATGAAAACCTCATCATTCCCTAAAATGCTTTATCTACTTGTTTTGATTAGGAAGTGATGTTGATATCTTTAGAAAATGGAATTCAAAGAAGTTAACTCTTTCTCTTGCCTCCGTGTGCAAAACAATTTCAATCACTTGATGCACATGTTGAGGGGAGCTCTTATTCTAAAAATATCAAAACAATTCGGTGCAAAATGCTTTGATAATATATCACAAGCACCGGATTGATCCTCAAATGGTTTTCAATTGGTTTCTATGGCGGATGAACAATACCAAATAGACCGACCAACTTTACTTATGTATGGTGATATAAGGATGATAATGTCAGGTATGTGTTCCCATGATCCGCCGTAACCGGAGGGATCTACCGGGGACTATCCACTAGATAGTGTAGAAGTCTTTAGGTTTATTGAGAAAAAAAGGAGAAAATGAGATATGGGAAGAGTGCGGTCGAGGCAGAGCTAGTCTTCGGAATAAACCAAACAAGGTTCTAGCTATGAAGTCTCGGTAAGCACCAAGGGTTGAAGAATTAAAAGAATTGAATGAGAAAAGGGTGAAAACAAATAGCCCTTCATTTATTCAACCTTAGGGCGATACCGGGTTCAATTCATATGCTACCGATGGTTACCAAGGTAACATCGGTATTAAAGACAAGACGTCATGGACCCAAAGGACGCACCGCACTTCAACTTCCTAAACCACTCAAGTTCCTCTTAAAAGGACTTGTTTCATTCTCACGGGAACCGACATTATCTATCGACTTTCTCTTAGAGATTGTTGATATTGAAGAAGGAGACCCTCTCCTCGCCTCCCAAGACACGGGATCCAAATATGCACAAATTGAGTCTAAAGCCACGAGATCATCCATAAATCTCATTAGGACACATTCAATGAAGACTCTCTTTTCACACAATGTGGAAGAGAGATTATATCTTGAGTCCCACGCATTATCCTTGTGGTATTGCGTAACATCCGAGTGATATGTAAAATATTCACAATGAAGATGGAAAGCCTTCGGAGCCAACATCAAACAAGCTCACGGTAGGTGGCATATGAGATCTATTCAATAGATCAACCATGTGACAACCGAATGTAAACAATTGAGCGATTCAATCTTTGAATCAATCTGGGTTCGAGTTATGGATTGACGGATACCTTTGAAAACCGGTCTTTGTGCTTAAAATCTTTTCTTTAGCACATCGACCGTGTTCGAATATTTCAAATCAAAGGTGTTTTATGATTGATAATTGATTCTCATTAAAACCTTCGTTGTATTGCAAAAACAATTTCTATTAAGCAATACACGATTGTTTTTCAAATATCTTTTCATCAATCGGTGAATCTCTATTCACCGGTTCACTAACTCCGTGTTGTCTTCTTTGAGACGTTCGGTTTGAGAACGACTAGGGCATTGCGAAACCTTGTCAAGGAAATTCTTGAATTATACCGATCACGAGCGAGATTTGTCTTGATCAACGGGAATCGTGGGCGTGTACCTCAATTCAATGAAAGTGATCAAAGACACTTTCGTGCGCTTTATTGCTAATCATTGTATGCGGTACACCCGACGTTTGCGGTGATCGTAATGAAGCGGTCATTCCATAGCCGCATGCTCACACAATACATTCATTTCTCAAGAAATCATGATAAGTGCATCAATGACTCGATATTTTCACCCCATGCTTCGCTACGTTCGCCAATATCATGAATCAACGAAGCTTCCGCTACTCGATGAGAAGATATCATGATCCAGAATGTGAGCATGTCGGTCCGAAAGTCACAACATCACATAATACCAACACCACAATGGATGTCTCAGTGATTTTTTATAGCTGATGCTCTCAACAGCTGGCTCAAAATTATTATCACGTGGATCAGACACTCAACCTCCACGAATTAGTCATTACAGTTGTTCATTGATGTATTCTCCACAGATGCACTTAGTTTGAATACTTTGTTGAAGAGAAGTCTACGAGCTCAAGACTGAAGATTTATTAGAAAGCTAGGATTCAAAATGTAATTTATGGGGTGACCTCCCTTAGGGGGAGATTGTTAGGAATTAGAAATTCCATAAGTTAAAGAGTCGGTCACCCCAAATATTGTCTAGCCTAAGTTAGCTTGTAGACTTGTCGTTATTTACATTATTAAGTAGTTTCTTAGTTAGTTTAGTGCAACACCGTGGAGGAAGGACGGGTCTTTACCCATTGTATACCTGATCCACAGGCCGTCAGGAGGTCGTTTAGTTTGTAACCTATAAATACCCTCTACCTTGCAAGGTAGAGGGTTGGATGTTCTTTGGTAATCTAACATTCCACAAGTTTCTCTTTCTAGAATATCCCACTTTCTCTATCTCTAAAATTATCTATACGCTTAAAGTGTTAATGTTATGATGTATATGTGAAATCCAATATCTTATAATATTGCATTTCAATACTAAGGATGATACAAAGGATTGGGTATATAACCCCAATATAGATTAACAACACAAAGTAAATGTCTCCGTATGTGAATTTCATCATAGGGAACACAAGTGCGATGAGTGTTAGGGCGATGAGCACGAGTGCGATGTAAACCATGTTGATGACGGATCTTCTTGGTTTCGGTTGAGATGAATTGAGGAGGAAGATGAAGTTTTGAAAGAGAGAAATTTTTGAAATTGGAAGATTTGAAAAGTGAGGGTTTGATGAGATGATCGACGGTGGGAGTTTTTATAGGGAAGGAGGAATTTTGAAATTGTGTTTTGTTTTATTATTGGATTAAAAGAAACAAAACATAAGTTTTATATACCACGACTTTAGACGAGAAATAAAACACGTATGTGAGAAAAGGCTTCCTAATGAAGCTTCATGTAAAACATGTAATTGCACAAAGATAATCATATAAATACCTAAATGGGTATACTTAATTATCAAGCAAAGTAAAAGAAAAACATACCTCTAGCGACTTAGGAATGTCTTTACAAATGACACAACAAGTGTCACTTAGACTATTCCGCTCCTTCATTTAAGATACCTTCTTAAGGAAGGTATTCTTGTTACCAAGCGACTCCTAAAGCTTGGTGGGTATGAGCTTTGACTAATCAACATGACAAAGAAGATTAGTGCAATTAAATGAAAATAAATAAGAAAAATGTTGTTATCAAATCAACATCCAAACATACAGTTTTAAAAGACATGGTGTTTGTTTAAAAAAAACTTTCTTTGTAGTTTTCAATTAACCATGGATCGTATCAAGTTTTTAAAGTACAATATACTTCAAGAAACTTGGTAACGAAGCTCTGATGCCAATTGTGGAAAACTAGAAGGGGGGTTGAATAGTTTTACCAATTAAAACTTCCTTTTAAACTATTTAGATCGACTTATGTCAATCTATTTGGTTGTGTGTGTTGGATGTTGATAGACAAGCATATAAAGATATGTAATGAAAAGATAAGAGTAAGAAGCACAAAACCACAACGCGAGTATTTATAGTGGTTCGGCTACAAGGACACCTTCCTTGTCCTACTCCACTCCCCGAGTCACCTACTCGAGAGTTTGTAAACACTACACCAATCTCCTTATGGCGGAGAAGCCTTCACAACGTTGCCTACCCTTTTTAGGTGCTAGGCTAACCACCGTGTTCTTTCACTCCAAGGTGAACCAAACCTACACAACGTCGCCTACCCTTTATAAGGTACTAGGCTAAGTACCTAGTTCTTTCACACCAAGGTGAACTACACCTTCACAACGTCGCCTACCCTTTATTAGGTACTAGGCTAAGTACCTAGTTCTTTCACACCAAGGTGAACTACACCTTAACAACGTCGCCTACCCTTTATTAGGTACTAGGCTAAGCACCTAGTTCCATTGCAATGGAGGAACTACTACCACACTACACCAACGACTAATCCCAAAGGAGATCTACTCCTTTACAACATCATCAAGGACATCAATATCCTTGGATCTAATGCTAGTCTATCTAGTACATCGAAACACACCATATCGAATGTACATCTAAGGCACCTTTCACTAAGGCCTTTGACTAGATCTACAAGACACCTTTCACTAATGTCTTGTGTCTTCACTTCTAAGCACCTTTCACTAATGCTTCAAGTCTTGACTTCTAAGCACCTTCACTAATGCTTCTTGTCTTGACTTCTAAGCACCTACCACAAGTGCTTATCCTATAGGCGATAGATACCCTTCACTAATATCTTCGCCTTGACACTTGAGACATCTTTCACTAATGTCTTCAACACTACACTTCTTTGAAGAAAGAAAGAGATCATCAACAAGAGGACTTCAATAGCCTTGATGATGAGGAAGCATGGAAACTCATGGACTTGAGCTTGCTCGACTTCAAAGGTGGTGATATTGCCTTTAAGAGGAACCTAGAAGATCACACAAAACAAAACTACAAACATAGATCTCTTGGATCTAAGGTTAGTGAGATTTAACTCGGAGAGAAAGTGTATTGGAAAGGGTGAGATATAATGAAGAAATGGCTCACTATTTATAGAGGAAAAATCCCATGCTTTCCCGGATCCCACGGATCCTTCCACAAAGGATCCGTCTAGCAGCTAGGGATCCGTGGAACGCCTCTCTTTGCCCATGGGTATTTTGGTTATGGGTCATGGGTCATGGGTTGAACCATGGATCTTTGGCTAGATACAATGTATCTTTGAGTGCAATGCACTTAGTCACTTGGGTATGGGTTGATCCATGGGTCTTATGGACTTTGAGTTGTACCCAACTACATTCAATGTATTTGCCCAATGGGTTGTGATACTTAAGTTTCTACCCATTTATAATACCCAATATACTACATACTAGTTATGTGTATATTTTACCCAAATATGTAAACACTAGTTGTTGTACATATGTATTACTAAATCATAAAATCACTTATACTTGTTTTAGTGTTTTATGTGAAAATGTGAATATGTTAGAAACTATTAGTTCAAACCATTTACGTATTTTATTTGTTTCGTTAACATGATTTTACGTTTGTTATCGACAAAACATTAGAAGATCGTAAAATATAAATAAACGTTTTTACGGCTTATTTGTATCAACAGTTTTATATTAGCATAAGTAACACCGTGGAAGAAGGACGGGTCTTTACTCACTGTATGCCTGTCCACAGCCTGAAGGAGGGCGTAGGAAACATGTATAAATATCCCTCTCCCCACAAAGGAGAGAGTTGGATGTTCACTTTAATCTAATCTTACATATTTTGTTTCTCTCTCTAAATATCCTATTCTCTCATCTTTCTCTCTCTAAAAACACGATCCACACACTAATCATAAGTGGTGTTATGATATCAATAAACTTACAATTGGTATCAGAGCCCATGGTTTGATTAGATAGGTTGTATGTGCGTTTATCTTGGTTGTTTTAGATTGAAAAGTTAGTTTTGGAAGGTTTTTGATCTCATATGTGGCTTCCTTTGATTCTCACGTTTTTCGTGTTAAAGTAAGTGTTTTTAGGATAGTTATAACCTTCTAGGATCAAGTTGTGCAAAAGAAACTAAGCAAAAACGTTCAAAAGGGTGAATTTTAGGTGGATTCAGGTGAAAAAGACACTTGTTTCTTCGTTGCGTTTTGTCTTTCGAAAAAGTTTCTTGGGTGCGATTTGTCTGTTTTTGGTTGCGATTTATCTGAGTTAGGCTGCAACTTGTTTGGGTTGGAACTGCGATTTGAATATTTTATTAATATTCTGTTGCGATTTGTTAGCATTAGGATAAAAAGGATGATAGTGCTTGTACCTTTTGACAGTGACCTGCGATTTGTGTCCTACGATTTGGATTCTGCTGCGATTTGTCCCTGTGTTTTGTCAAGTGCTACGATTTGTGTTCCTGCGTTTTGGTATCTTGCGTTTTGACAGGTTGCGATTTGTGTTGACTGCAACTTGATAGTTGCGTTTTGTATAGCTTGCGATTTGTCTCTGTGTTTTGTCAAGTGTTGCGGTTTGTGGTCTTGCATTTTGGTATCTATGCGACTTGACATGTGTTGCTGTTTGTATCACTGCGTTTTGTAATTTGATTCAAACGTTACCAAATCACAATTAAACAACAATTCACCTAATCCAGACATTCCAGTATCCCTTTTAGCATACAGTCACTAATTATTGAATTAATCCAACTGTTATCATAACACGTTCAACTTAACAACAACATCATGTCTTACACTCCTGATTCAGTGATATCTAAAGTACTTAAACTGTACGATGCTGTTGACAACCATAAGAGTCTTAACTATACTGAACCGTTAAACATGATTGAATCAGCCAATGATGATGTGAGATCTTCGTGCTCGGATTCAAAAGAGAGAGAAGTGCACCAATCACAGCTACAACATGTTCTTGCAAAGGAGAGTTGCAATGAACCTTTAAACTACTTTATTCACAGCTCTCAGTACTTCTAACTGAAGACAGATTCACAATGGGTTCGAACGAGCATTTAATGCACTTTTTTATCAAGATGTATCAACATTCACGGGCACATTGTTCTTGAACTTAGGACAACTTGAACAACAACTTGACATAGAAAAAATTCAAGATGTCGGATCCAAAGCTTCACTTCAGGTGATCAACAAAAAATTTTAGTCATTCTTCAATGGTGAATACACTTTGGATTACGACGATCATATGACTGAAAGGTGCTTTACGAGTCACGCTGGGATGGAAGCTGATGTGTTCAAAGAAACATTAATCCAACTCATGGATAATGTTAAAGAGTACATTGAGGAAAGAGCACAGTATGATGACAAAGTGAATGAATGTCGGGTGCAATCAAGAGATAGTAGTGTTGAGTCAGGTAATGTATCAGTTGAAGGATCAAGTGTTGCTGAATTCGGAGGATCAGAGACAGATAAGATTGATACAACCAGCCGTTCAGTAACTCTTGTCACACAAGATGTGGATGCAGCTATCAAAATGGTAAATGAACAAGTGTCAAGTGCTGAGGTACTCTTAACTGTTCAACATGATGCATCTGCCAATATACTTATACAAACTGATCACGATACTGAACATGACTTTGATAAATGTTCTGTGACTGAGGCTAAGTCTGTGATTAAGTGTTTCAAAACAAATGATGTGGTTGAAAAGAAAATTTATGATGACCTTTCAAACAGAATTTTACAACTTGAAAAACATTACATTTCACTTGAAATTGCGATACAAAGTAAAGAAGAAAGTGTTGATCACAGTTGAGCAATTGATCAAGTTGATTAAGTTAGATAAATCTAACACAAACAACAATATAGTAAGCTGTCTTGAATCTAAGATTAAACAATATGCGGAATCTAATGTTTAACGATTAAGAGAATACTTAAACACAACTTGTTTCTCACAAAACACTTCAATATATTAATACGAATACTCAAAAGTATTAGGGTTACAAGAACCTTGAAGTGATCGACTCTAGAATAACTCGCACTCTAAATCTAACCTAGGACCTCCTTTTATAGGCTAAGGAGTCCAACTAGGGTTACAATAACTTTCTACACAAGATACATATTATATAAACTTTTCTATAATTATCTAACCGGCTATATAAATCTGATAAGCAGTACTAACTATATGTACTAGCAGTTTGTACTGCTAGTTATATTCTTCGCAGTCCAAAATCAAAGCTAACGGTACTAACTATTAAGCTTGGCAGTACAAACTGTCTTTGCTAAATTCTCAACAGAAAGTTTTCAATTTAACAAACCATGTAAAAAACTCAGAATTTCCTGAATTCCGTGAATTTTTTGAAATTAACACTTTCAAAGAGTTTTACATTTCATTAATGAATATATAAATAATTATGGAATGAAATTATATAGATATAAAGTAATGATATTGGAAAGAAAAGATAAGTAATTTCACATTCTCACTTTGACCGTTTTTAATCAAATCAAATACTATGGGTGCGTTTAGTTGGGGAAAACACCCTTGTTTTTACAAAATATTTTATGAAAAACAAGCGTTCAAATAAGTGTTTTATAACAAAATGTTTTGCAAAACACAAAATCCCCTATTTTCTAACCTAACTAGGAAAATTACAAAGCAAATTTTAGTTGTTTTTCTTTTTTTCATTTATAACCCACAACCCTCCCTCCTCTTCTTCAAAATAGAAAATACAAACATCAACTAAACGTGTTTTTTATATTTTCAATTTTTTTGTGGAGATAAATTTCCCTTTCAAATTTTTACAAAACTAGAAATAGAAAATAAGAAATTTTTTTCTCTAACTAAACGCACCCTATGTTTTTCTCTATTATATCTTTATACTTTAGAAAACATTTTGATTAACTAGGGTATAAAAATAAACATTTATTTTAACATAAATTAAAATAGAATCCTTTTTTAAGTAGCCCAAACAAAGATTTTTAAGATCGGAATTCTATCTAGAATCGTTTTTGTTTTTGTAAGATCGTGATCGTAAGACCAGATCTTGATCTTAAGTTCTTATTATAATGTCATTTTATTAATAGGCGTTGTAAATTATGCGAATATACATATTATTATATATCAAATATAATGAAAATGTATGTCAAAATTATGATTATAAATTGTTCAATACAATTAGTATATTGTTTTTCATATTCTACAAAACTTAATTTTAGTTTTTATCTTGTGGTTCAAGAAAAATAAGACGGATCAATCAAGATTTTAAAATCCTATAGTTAAGATCGGGATCCTACTAAAATCCTATTGCAAAGATCATCGATCGTTTTTATTTTATATTATTGTAAAATTGTAAGATACTAATACCAGATTCGGTTACATGATACATTTCATAAAAAAAAACATCACACTCTTTCGTTTTAAAATTATTATTTATATTTTCTTTTAAAAATGTCTTGAAATAATTGTTCATTTTTATTTTAAGTAAGAAAAAAAAATTTATAAGGGAATATTTTACTTGAGCAGCTTAGAATTATAAAAGTCTCACTCTTATAAAACCGTGTGATTTTTGTATACACTAATTTTGACAATACTTTTGAGAAGTATATATTTCACTTTGAGGCCTTCTCCGCGTTATAAGAAAAAAACACAAGCATTTTCTTCTGTTTAACAACACATCTCCTCTCTCCCCCGGCTTAATAACCATGGAACAACGTGCAGTACACGTTGAACAATTAACCTCCGGCGCAAGCAACCGAATCATCCCCGTCTTCACTAACATACGCCAATCAATCATTCTATTCATCCAATCAATCTTCTTATGGTTCATTTTTCATCTCCGTCGTCGTACACCTTCTTCTTTGCCAAAACGGAAATTCTATTTCCGAAGAAAAGAATTGGAGGAAGATGTGATTAGACGAAGAAGCCTTGCTGAGGGAATTCAGATGGTGAAGAATGATATGATGCTTGGTGACGCGTGTGAATGTGCCACGTGGCTTTTCTATGGTACTGGACGTAACGCCTTGTTTTGCCGGTCTTGGTTACCGGTTAATCATGAGATTAGGTATTTGTTTTTTTAATAAATTTGATTTAATTAATTTCATTATGTTGCTAGTATTTATTAATTCTAATGATAATTTTGAACTTTTTGTGTATGTGTTAATCTGATGGAAATAACATATTGAGATTAAAGACCCTGCTATGAAATGTTGTATGTTGCCTTGTTAAATGATAATTAGGTGGCGTCTGAATTCGACTTAATTGACTTAATATAAAAAAACTGAATTCGTTAAGTCATATGAAAACGTTTGTTCGTGTCTTAATATGACTGAAAATATTAAGTAATAAAACTGTGTCTGCATTAAGTCATCTCTTAATTAAACATGACCTAATTGAAAATTTTAACAAACAAATAATTTGTGTTTTGGATTGTGAGGTATAACTTAAATTATGGATGTTTAGTTGGAATAAGTGCTTTAAAGGAATGTTTATGCGTTTGCTTAGGTATTAGCAGTAGTGTCAAGGGCTTAATAACGTAACTTTGACAGGAATTATAAAGTGTAAAATCACGCAAAAAATAAACGCTTCTTCAAATTGCGCGTTTGAAACGTAGTTTTTTTTTTTTTTTTCCCTAAAAAAAGAAGATAAAACACTATATATGCTCATTGCCAAACGAGCCTACAATTCTAAATGCTAAATGCTCTTGAAAGCTACTTGCCAAACGTACCCTTATAGTTCATCAGTGGCTAGTTGTGGATTTAAAATAATAGCTCACTTTCGGTTTGAGATCTAAGAATTCCGCTTCAATGTCTTAAATTGGCTGTACTTTTTTAAGTTCATTTGAAGTATAATTCATAATTTCATTCTTGGAAGCTCAATGAATCCTGACTTTTGGAGAAGCAATACATTAAAATCCTCATTGTTGGTCTTCTGCTGCTTTACTTAGGAAAACTTTGCTGATTTAGTTGTTAATCATCTCAGTTTACACTTGAATCGGAGTTTGGTTTTACTTTAATGCTTTGATTGCTCAGTTTTTTAAAACTTTATGTTTGGATGGCAGTCTTGAGAATTTCATACTTTCTTTCTCTCTTAGGACCTTAATCCATAGTATCTTGCTGCACTTCTTTAAGTGGCTTTTTTTATGTTGTCTTGTTGATTATTATAAACTGTGAACACCGCTTATTTCTTTTCATGTCATGCTTTGCTAACACAGTACATTTGTATAAGCTATGTCCTATCTGACACAATGTTAAAACACTAGCTTGTCCTGTTTCTAGTCGAAGAAGCATAGTACTGTTTCTAATTTTGCTGAATTTTCCTCTTTCCAGGGGTATTTTGATCATCATACACGGATTGAATGAGCATAGGTAAGTAAACCCCCCTTTCATTATATATTACGTCATCAAAATATATCATCATCGAGCTTGTAAAAGAGTATCTATTTAAAATTTTATGTTATACATATTTGCAGTGGAAGATATACTGATTTTGCAAGGCAACTTAATTCCTGTAACTTTGGGGTATATGCAATGGACTGGATAGGTAGGTATGTTGTGTAATACTATTGGTACTAGATGACTTTTGTCGTCTGTCATACAAGAATCGAACCAAATAAGGTTCTTGTTGCTGCCTGACATTTGAATGCGAGGTAACTTCGGAAGGATCACATAGACTCTCAATACTTAATGCGACTTTTATATTTCTATCCATATTTTAGGTCATGGAGGGAGTGACGGATTGCATGGATACGTACCTTCATTGGATCATGTTGTGGCAGATACTGTGAGTTTACTTCTAGACTCTTATACTTTTTTTGTTATGTGTGATTTACGAAGTGTTTGGCTTATCTTATCATAAAAGCGTATGGCTTTTCTGAAAGGCCATTTTCAAAGTGCCTTTGCAAAAGCCCTTTTTAACTCTTAAATAAGCTATTAAGCACTTTCCATCTTGTGTTTCGACAAGCTTATTGTCACTTGTTAATACTTAATACAATAAGTCAATAAGCTTATAAGTACTGAAAGTAAGTTTTGCCAAACATCCGCTTACATACTCAATACTTGCACATTTATAACCATATTTGTTCCAACTTGTTAGGGTTCTTTCCTGGAGAAAATAAAATCTGATCACCCGGGGATACCGTGCTTTCTTTATGGACACTCGACAGGTGGATCTGTGGTTTTAAAGGTAAGGGCTACCTAACATATGTGTGAACCATTCTTGATTCTGAAGGTTGAAACTTGATTAATTGTTTGTTTAATTAGGCTGCTAGTTATCCTTACATTGAAGAGCTTGTGGAAGGAGTAATAATAACGTCACCAGCATTGCGTGTTACTCCTTCGCATCCCATAGTTGGGGTAAGTCTCTTACTTTCTCCTCCAGTTATATTATACTCACAGGTGATAAATAATATGCATATATTCTAGCCGTTGTTCATTTAAACCATTTAATATGTGCCAGTGGGATCCTATCTTTAATTCTTCTATCACCTTACAAATGGGTCCCCAGAAAACGAACACAATAATATGCTGAAAGCGAATAGGATAGCTCTCATTATTACCAGCAAAGTCTTTGTCAAACTTAATAATTCGAAAGCAAAGTTTAAAGCTGTTTTTCCATCTACCTTTGTCATTATACATTTCTTTGTGCTAGTAGATGGGAGTTGAGCAACATTGAGTCAAATAGATTTTTTAAGCTGATATGAATTTCATATACATGCACACACACACACATACGAGAAACTTCTATGGTCATTCTCTATAATGTTGTTGAAGTCCTACCTACTACAATATTGATTGACAGTTGAAAGAGAATTAATGGATAGTCGGTGATATTTACAGGCTCTATTGACTATAACATCCCGCTTCTTCTTACTATTAAAAAAATATATAGTTTCAAATCTACCTCAAAGATGAATCTTTCAACTTAAGGTTGCCTAGACTCCTATTACTATGCAAATCAAATTAACAGTTACAATACAATGTCATATGTTCTTTTTAATCATTACTGTAACCAATATGTCAATATGTGGCCACCTGTCACCACCTTCGAAACATCATGAATGTTGCTAGACTTCTATTATATAAAGGTCCTTGAATTCTGATACAGTTACAACCTGAGTAACAAAATAATGTGGCCTTTTCTTAAAGAAGAAAACCAGGCAGAAAGTGGACACGACAAAATAATGGTCATTCTCAACTACCAACTTTAAACCTGCCATAAGCATAAAAAATAGACTGGACCAGCTTCAACTAGAATTTGGCTCCATTGCATAGCCCATAAAATAGACAGCCTTCACTTGAAAGTTTAAAAAATAAAAAATTACTATTCACAATGCTAAAGTTTTTGCTTTACTTGATGATAACTTATCTCTTATCTCTTAATGCAGGCTGTAGCTCCTATATTTTCACTTGTAGCCCCACGATACCAATTCAAAGGTGCTAACAAAAGGGGTATACCAGTTTCAAGAGACCCCGCAGCTCTTGTTGCCAAATACACCGACCCTTTGGTGTACACTGGGCCAATGAGAATCCGAACTGGTCATGAAATTCTTAGAATCTCATCTCACTTGATGCGTAATTTTAAGTCTGTCACTGTACCCTTTTTCGTTCTTCATGGAACTGCCGATAAAGTCACAGATCCACTTGCTTCTCAGGATTTGTACAATGAGGCAGCTTCAAAGTACAAGCATATTAGGTTGTATGACGGGTTCTTGCACGATCTTCTGTTTGAACCCGAGCGTGAAGAGATTGCGCAAGATATTATTGATTGGATGGTGAGGAAGCTAAGCTACCATCATACTTGAAAGGTGAAATATTAGTTAATGATTTTAGTGGGCTGCTATAAAAGAAAATATGTATGTATGGATTGGATTTAACTTTGAATTTTCAATGCTTGGTTAATGATCGTATATTTAGACAGAGCCTTGAAGCTCATTTCTACATTTTTTTGGAGGTAAAAAACAGTGGATGGTTACACGACAATACCAACATGACCCAATCTGGTGTGAATCGTTTTCCATCCAACCCGACTGATTTAACATGTGGATATGGTAAAGAAAGTTTTCTTTCAGTGATGGACACGGTATGTGTTAACTCACCGATTCCACATTTGGTGCTCTAGTTTAGGTGCTATCTTCGTTAGATGTAGGGATGAGCATTTTTACACGAATTTTGGTATCGAACCGGAACCAGAACCCTACAAATCCGGTACCGGTTCTCACTACACGGTAGCGTACCCAGGATTACGAAATTAGGGGGAAATATTGTACCTTCAAAAACGGTACAGGATATAAATGAGGAGTCCCGCTTTTGATACTCGAATACAAAAGGATTATGTTTTGAATAAAAGCATTGTTAAAGCCTCTTATAATTTTTGTCTATTAATCCTCCTACACATAACAATATTACTACATCCGTCTCATATTAAATGTACACTTTGAACTTTCAAAGTCTTTTATCATTAACTTTGACCATAAATATTTATCTTTGTGTTATATAACAATTGGTGCAAAATATATGAATGAATTGGGTTTTTAAATGTATTTTCGTTGATATAATTTTCACCAAATATTATATAACACGAACAAAAATATTTAGAGTCAAAATTGAAGAAAAAAGACTCCAAAAGTTAAAAGTGGATATTTAATATGAGACAGATATATATTTTTCTTCACTCAATCTCTCTCTGCATCCAAACTGTCAATTCTAACACTTGTCAGAATCCAGTAAGTAAGAAAATTTGTAAAAACATGAAGTAGGAAGATTTATCAATTTCCGTTGAATAAACTTTCAAATCCATTCACCCTTTACAACCTTTTTAAAAATTAAACCGTAAACTTATTATTAATCACTAAAATTATCAATTTTGCATCCATAAACTATCTCGATGATCACCAATCATATTTAAGTAATAGTAATGATTTATTGTTAAGGATGTGTATCTTTGTTAAATATAAACATGAATATGCACTCGACATTATTCACCCACAATATTTATTTAATGAGTTATGCATAGTGTTAATTAATCTTTGATTTAAGATCATTTGAGGATAAAAGATTATTTACATACCAAGGGATTAATCTCCACCATTCATTTTTATTTGATCTAATTGATGAGATTAATCTCAACAATTTAAAAAACCCACTTTCATCATTTTTTTTCAAATATTAATATCTTTCAAACCGTTAATCGTTAAGCGAAAAAAATATATCGTTCGAAGATTTAATTATCTTTCTATAGATAGACACTTTGATATCTTTCGACAAAATTTTTTTCTTCGTATTTTCACGTCTTTTTAAAGTTTTTTCGTTTTTTACGTTCTCGAAATTTGCATTAAAAATTCATATATGATAAAACACTAATTTTAATATCACATGATATTAGTGTAATATCATATATGATATGTAATATCACGGTGATATTAGTGTAATATCACGTGTGATATTACATATCATATATAATTAACACTAATATCGCGTGTGATATTCAATTTAGGCCCGCTTTGGTTCAAAGTGGGGAAAGGGAAAAGGAAAGGAAAGGAATCGAAGGAATGAGTGAGGTGGGTGAATCAATACCTTACCCTCAATTTACTCTATAATGGTTCATTACCCATTCACGGGTAATCAATCCTCACCCTCCCTAACCAAGACTATATTATGAGTGAGGTGGGCCTTTTGAATACCTTACCCATTCCTCACCCCCTTTAACTCCTAACCAAGCATGCCCACGGTGTTTTATTATATATGATTTTTCACGAATTTCAATGCGTAAAATAACGAAAAACGTGAAAAGAACGAAATTTTTTCTTTTTCGAAAGATATCAAAGTCTTGTCATGGAAAGATAATTAAATGCTCGTCGCGATGGTGTAAAGATTTTCACTTAACGATTAACGGTTTAAGAGATATTTAAATTATAAAAAATAGGTGAAATAATAAAATGCTTTTAATCTTAGCCATTGATTTCTTTTTAGATGAATGGTAGAGATGAGTCCCTTGGTATGTGAGAAAAGTTTCGTATGTAAAATAACTCTCCTCTTAATCTTTTTGTTCAAGAGGAAACATAAGTAACAATATATATCTTCATTTTTTTTTTAACCCTCGAATATTTACTGTTTTTTAAGTAAAAAGTATCGAAATCGGCGCCGATACTATGATCTCGTTCAATGCGGTATCACCGTATCAGTACACACTTTTATGCTTGGAAAAAATATGGTACCACTAATTTGGTACCGGTTAAGTAAAAGATTGGTAGCGAGCTCATCTCCAAGGAAATATCAACCTATTTATTTTGGAATCTGGGATTTATCATTGAACTCCTAGAAAGCCTAAGTTAGAAAAGAGCTTTTAAATAAAATATTTCTTAGTTGACGTATGAATACGAGGTACATGAATGTTGATTTTCCCGGTGGCAATCACAACCTACTTAGAGAAAAATGGGTTGCTATGGGTCCAAAATAACAACTTATGGGTTGGATTGGGTTACCCCATTTGCAAAGAACAGGTCAAATGGGTCAATATATGAACGTAAATCAACAAATGGGTCGAATGGGTCAACAAATTGGTCAAATGGGTCACTTAAGGGTCGGATGATAACTCAACCATCATTAGATTTCGTTTTTTATGTTTTATACGTTTTATATTTTTTCGCGGTTTAACATTTTCATCCGTTTTTGCGTTTTTCATTTTTTTACGTTTTTGTCGCTTTTAACGTTTTCGCTCTTTTTACGTTTTCATCCGTTTTGCGCCTTTTAAATGCATTTTTTACTTTTTCGTCCTTTTTTTACGTTTTCATCAGTTTTTGCGTGTTGTCGTCCGTATTTTTACGTTTTCGGCCGTTTTTGCGCGTTTTCGTCGGTTTTTTTACGTTTTCGTTCAATTTTTTACGTTTTCGTCCGTTTTTTTTACGTTTTCGTCCGTTTTTGCGCGTTTTCGTCCATTGTCTAATTTATGTCCGGTTTTTATAACTAAATAATAGCTAACATATGTAATTCTTGCATTTAAAAGAAAAGTTTATGTAAATGCTTCGACAGTGCTATGTATAGTTAACATGAAAAGTATCGCCTCATAATCATTAAAATTGTGAACCACAACCTGCCACCATTGTTCTTGCTTTCTTTGAAGTCTTCGGGTTGTGCGGACAATCTACTTCTTAAGTTTATATCCGACTATGCGAGTATTGTAAGTAAACACGTGTTGTTTGTTTACATCATTTAGTTGAGGCATTTTTTTACGTCTCGTCTAGGGCATCAAAAAACTCCAGACTGACCCTTGTATATGCGTTTAAAATCGGTCGGGTTGAACCATTCAGTAACCAAATTTGTGAATTGTATGTTATTGAAAAAAGTATTTACGGCTCTCCTCAACTTAAATTCCTGGCTGCGTCTCTGATAATGATGAATATATACTAAATCATATGTCCCCTGTCCCATGTCCCCATAAGCATAAGTAACTCCAAACAACTCTTATTAATATATTACAGAATTTGGTCAAACGTAGACTATATGACGAATTGACGATAGTTGAATGACTCTTGGTGCTTGCGTGGAAGTTAATGGGAGAAAGGTTTATTTGGTTACTTTATTTTAATGCTTATTAAAGAATAAATTTTCACTGTTCATCTAGTTTGATATAATTGTGATGATTAACAAAAAATTTAATAGATAAAACTAAATGTAATTTTTTTTCTTTTTCTTTTTTTTGGTCGTTTTGTCCTTTTTTGTTATTCAAATTATTTTTTATCTTTTTTTTAATTCACGCTTTTTTTATATTCACATTTTTTTAATTCAAGTTCCTTTTTTTTTTTTTATTACTTTTTTTAATTCATGTTATTCACGTTTTTTTAATTCGCATTTTTTTCTTCGCTTTCATACGTCCGTTTTCTTACGTTTTCGTCCATTATTCATACGTTTTGGTCTATTTTTGTCTGTTTTCATACATATTCTTTCGTTTTCGTCTGTTTTCATACATTTTTGTCCGTTTTTAAATGTTTTCGGCCGTTTTCATACATTTCTGAATATCACTTGTGATAGTGACATTTTGAATATCACAAGTGATATTATGTGATTTTCATCTAATGCTTTGTAACATGAAAATGATAAGTGATATTCAAAATATCACAAAGTGATATCCATAAAATCACAAGTGATATTAATAATAACATAAGTGATATTCTGAATATCACAAAGTGATATTCAGAAAACCACAAGTGATATCAGAAAATCACAAATGATATTCTGAATATCACAGGATATCACTTGTGATAGTTAGAAACGTAAAAAAACAGACGAATACGTATGAAAAGAGATGAAAATGATGAAAGCGTAAAAACACATCTGAAAATGTATGAAAATGGATGAAAACGAAAAAAAACTGATGAAAACAGACGAAAACAAACGAAAACGGACGAAAACGTATGAAAACGGACGAAAACAGATGAAAATGTATGAAAACGGACGAAAACGTATGAAAGCGAAGAAAAAAAATGCGAATTAAGAAAAAAAAAACGTGTATTAAAAAAAAGCGGAATTAAAAAAAACGTACGTGAATAAAATAAAAGTGTGGATTAATAAAAAAATATAAATGTGAGTAAAAATAAAAGACAAAAAGACAAGGAAAATAATATTGACTTATGTTTACTTTTTAAATCTTAGGTTAATCTCTACAATTAGATCAAACTAGATGAATGATGGATATTTATTTCTTTGTGAACATCATTTATAAGTAAGCAAAATAAAATGACGGATGAATAGCGGAAATAGACGCGAACAGTGTGAAACCCGCGACGCAATCGTGATTCTTTTAGAGACGTGAATTTGGATAGGGACTATTTTTGCCAAATTGCTATAGATAGCAATTAATGTTAGAGGACTTACTTTGCAACGTCACTTAAACCTTAGGGCTATTTTTGCCAACTCATAAAGTTAAATTAAAGTTACGGGACTTACTTTGAACGACACCTAAACCTCGCGAATTGTTTTTGTCATTAAAACTTAGAGATTAATGTCAGAAAACAATGTTGTCTTGCTCTATAGTACATAGAGTAATACAAATCCATTTATTATTAGTGAACATCGATTGAGTAAATGTGAATACAGATATTTAATGAAATGGATATAATGATGATTTGTCATCGGATAATCCATTAACCACCCAAAATAATTTTATATATCTTTATCTCTATCTCTACTGATATATAAATTATTTAAGACTACTCTATAATTAACTATGCTTAAAACTTCAAATTTCTAAACTTGTTTGTTGTCAAATGATTCAAAATTTGATCAATACTTTAACCTCAAACTTTGTAACCGTCGTATTAATGATCAAATAAGTGATTTAATGAGAAAAAAATGTATGACCATCATATCAATACTTGTAACATATAAAACTGAAAAAAAGTTATTGATATACATAAAAATGTCATTTATGAAATGTCAATTAGGAGAGTTATTTTACATACCTAACTTTTTTACATACCAAGGGACTCACCTCTACCATCTATCTAAAAAGAAATCAATGGCTGAGATTAAAAGCATTTTATTATTTCATTTTTTTTTTCGTTTTTTTTCGAAACTAGATCACATGTGATATTAGTATTAAATCACATATGATATGTAATATCATATGTGATACTACTGTTAAATCATATATGATAAATCACAATCATATATGATTTAACACTAATATCACATGTTGTATTCAAATTAGTGTTAAATCATATATGATTTTTTCATGCAAATTTCAGTAACGTAAAAAAATAAAAAAAAAAACTTAAAAAAACACGAAGAAAAAAAATTTTGTCGAAATTATATCAAAGTGCCTATCTATAGAAAGATAATTAAATGCTCGTCGTAATGGTATATTTTTTTGGCTTAACGATTAACGGTTTGAAAGATATTTATATTTGAAAAAAAATGATGAAAGTAAGTTTTTTTAATTGTTGGAATTAATGTCATCCATTAGATTTAATAAAAAGGGAGGGTGAAGATTGATCCCTTAGTATGTAAAGAAGTTTTTGTCCTCAAATGATCGTAAATCAATGTTAATATAAAAAAGATCTCATGGTTTATAAAAGAATAAAAAATGCTACAACACAAACTAATCATACTTCACACACGATAGATTCAGTCATCCAAGATTCTTCTGACCCTTGAACCTCGCCCAACCCCTCTTCCTGTTAGAAAAAATTATAACCGAATAACATTTGCTAGCTGCCAGAGTACCTACCACCTCATTACGCGAGTTCTCAGTAACCATAAAAGTTAATAAGTTATAACGTAGTGATAGTATATTAACTTTGCTTATTTGCTTTGAACAAGCTATAACATGAGTTGAACGTAATACGAATAACCAATAATATGTTAGGAGATTACATATTATGTATATTGGGCCAAGCCCATGTGTCTATTAGTATTGTATTTATATTGTATCAAACCATTCATTGTCGATCAGTTAAATCACATTACATTTATCATGGTATCACAACCACGATCTTCTCCAAAACCCTAATCACATATAATTTTTTTCCCTACATTCTACCGTCACATTATTATCATCACAAATCACCTTTCTTTTCATAATACTTACCGTCCCATTCACCGTCCTATTATCATACATTCCCATTATCATACATTGTTACTTTTCCATATACATCCATGCATATTGATTTTCCATAGATTCATGCACGTATAAGTGAATCTTGCATACTAGAAATATTCAACCATCCTCGTCCCATTATCATATTTCTTGTTTTCTCATAATCAACTACATAACCATGGTCAATGACACATCAACTCCTCCCGTTAACAACATCTCTCTGTCGGACAAAATGCTCATTGTCCAACCATCGATCACCACTCTCATCCCGATCAAGCTCGATGTTACGAAAGCTAACTACTCGTCTTGGTGTTTTTTCTTCAAAACTCAATGTGAAGGCTTGGAGGTTCTCGATCACCTCAAACCTAAGGAAGCCTCTACAAGTGTCGAGGTCGTTGCTCCACCTAATATAGAATGGTTAAAGGTAGATTCGTTACTAAAATCATGGATTTTCTTAACTTGTATTGAGGTTATTGTCGGCAGACTTGTTAAAGCTAATCCTAAAACCGCCTTAGATCCTTGGACCTTCCTCGAAAACATATTTCTTGACAACAAATGGACCAAAACCGTGGCCCTTCGTGGGGAACTAAGGCTATTAACCATAGGAGAACTGACTGTTGATGAATATTTTGGTAAAATCGAATCTATTGCCACTATTTTAGCCGATCTAGGTTCACCCATGCCCGAGATGACCTAGTCACATATGCCCTTCATGGCTTATGTGATCGTTTTGCTCAAGTGGCTGGGATCATTGCCCATCGTGACCCTTTTCCAAACTTAGATACGGTTAGATCGATGGTGACAACAGAGGACCTTCACCTTAAACATAAATCTACACCCTCGAATGACATAACCAACTCTTCGACTCAAACAGTTTTACTGGCCGAGAGTTTGAACCGTAACACTAAACCTCGTGACACACATGGTAACTCCTCCCCAAATGTGTGTCGTCATTTTTCTAGAACGGGACTACGTAAATGCGGAACCGGTTGTAGCTTTGTGCATGGCAATGCACCTCAAACTAATGGAACTATAAGTCAGTATGACTTTCTTTTGTCCTCAAACTTGTAGGATCGTATATTTTATGTTGTTTAGATGATTCGGGTGGTCTAGGATTATGATTAAACAAGAGAGCCATGTTTAGAGAGATGAAGAGAGGAGAGGGTGTTCTAGAGAGATAAACACAAATGAAAGGTTAGATTAATGAGAAGAAGCACAACCCTTCCCTTTGTGGGAAGGGTATTTATAGTTACAAACTAAACGCCCTCCTGTCGGGCTGTGGATCAGGCATACAGTGGGTAAAGACCCGTCCTTCCTTCACGGTGATACACTAAACTAATAACTATGCTAATAACTAACTAACTACTGAATATCGAAAATAACGATAAGTCTACGAGCTAACTTATGCTAGATTATACTTGGGGTGACCGACACTTCATTATGGAATTTACAATTCCTAACAATCTCCCTCTAAGGGAGGTCACCCCATGATTTACATTTTGCATCCTAGCATTCTATTATATCTTTAGTTCTGAGCTCGTAGACTTCAATTCTTCAATTCCGCAATCTTTGTGCTTGAGTAGCGATTTGATGAGTGTCTAAATACTCATCATTTTTGTCTTGTTAAATCCAAAACATCCGAAAACACTTTAAATGCATCAAATGATGAAAATATCACAAACAAGTGTTTTATATGTTTTAAATGCAAAACATCAAAATCGGTGAAAACGATCAAGTTTGCATAATTGGCGCTTTAGTCCCCAAGTTTCAAAAGTTGTCAAAACTAGTCCCCTGTAATTCAAAACTTGTAAATGTCATTTAAGGTCCATGGGTTTCAAAAGTTGTCAAAATAAACCCTTAAAAGTTCAAAATGACAATTGACAACTTTAGTCCTCAAGTTTGCAAAATGTCAAATATAGTCCTTGGTTAATGTAAAAGTGAAAATTATCAAATTTTAACCTTGTACTATTTATAAATGACAAAATGGTCCTTATGATAAACTTTTGGGAAATTACACTTTTAGTCCCTCAAAATCCAAAAATGACAATTAAAGTCCTTTTAAGTTTAAAAATGGAAAATAATCAAAAGTGGTCCTTGTATTATTCATACTTGGCAATATAGGTCCTTGTGATAACTTTGGTATTGTGGCAGTTTTGGTCCTTCGCTTGAATATTGCATGATTAGTCCTTGTGATTTACTAGCTAAAACCAAATGGACCCTTGATTATTATTATCTCAAGCCAAATCCAATCTTTAACCCGGCTAGCCCATAACCCAAGCCCAATATTTAAAACAAACACCCCCGCCATCACTGTTCATCTTCAACCTTTCCACCTGTTTCCAGCCACACCCCGACACCTGCTCACTACCACCTGTCCACCCACCTTTCCAACTTGTCTCCCAGCTGTATAACAACCCCCCTCCACCTTTACATACACCACAAAGGCATTAAATGCAAAACCAACTTCAAGACTTTTCCCGCTAATTTACAAGCTGGATGGTTCGGATGAATCCAAGGATCGGAAAGAGTGGAAAGCATCGAGGTCGACAAGGAAGATAAGGAAATCAATAAATAAGAGAAAGAAGCGGAGAGAAGGCAAGTAATGTAATTTAGTGTAGTTTATGTCGTTTTAGCTTAATTTTAGTTTCCAGTATTAATCGCTTTTCAAGCTCTATATTTCATGTTTTATTGTCAAATAACTCTTTGTAAACCTTAATTTCAAGTTTCCTATTTAATTCCAGGTTTATGCAAATTTACTTTAAAATTCTCCATAAGGTCAAATGATGTTTGTGGTTGTTGTTTATGACTTATGCTTATATAAGTTCATTATATAAGCTTAGAAGCTATTAAAATCTTTACAAATCGCTTTACTTAGCAATCTCAAAATTATCAAAAATACCAAAATATTAGTTAAAATAAAAATCTAGAGACATGATCAAGAAGCTAGTTCGAATTGGTGAAGAGCTTATTCGGATTTCTTAGTGGGTTAGAGCTTATTGGGAAGCATTAGGATTGATCCTCATCCTTGGTTCCTTATCCCATGCATGAATTCATTTGTAAGCATTTACTTTGAAATTTGTATTTTCTATTATTAGTAGTTAAAATTTGTTAATTCTGTCTTAATATTGTCTCATAATAGTTGTTATAAGCTAATTACTAGGTCCCTTAGTTTAATAAGCTGTTTCAGTGCCAAAAGCTTCATAACAGCTTCTTAAAGGGATGTTTGAATTTGCATGTATAACTGTGTTAAAGGTTGTTATAGTTGTTGTTCTAATTTGATTCAAGTCTCAGTAGGTTATATTAACTCAAACTAGCAATAAAATTCAGCCCTTGTTCTAGTAAAAGTCAAAGTTACTTTAAAATCTGTCTTAAGTATATAACTGTTAGGATATTGAAGTTCAAATCTCATCTAATTAGCTTAAAACTTGTTAGATTAACTTAAATCAGTCATATTGTAGTCTAATACAACATATTCAGTTAATTAAAGGTGATTAAAATTCGTTTTAGTCAAAGTTTTAGTGTAAATTTCAAAGTCAAAATTCTTATATGTAGTTTTTGAATAAAATGTATAATTTTGTGTAGGATTAAATATTAGGATTTAGCCTAAATCCTTTTGGCATAATAATATTTAACTGCTAAAGAAAAATATAAAAATACTAGGTTTTATAAAATTAACTTATAGATAGCTTTTTAATTAGCTTCTTTTGGACCCCTTGTCTGCAAAACTGCCCTGTGCACAGTTAAGCCTTACAATTTCATAAGCTCATCAAAAGCTTATCAGTTAGCTTAAACCTTTTTACCTTAGCTTTTTGAGAAGCTTACCAAGTTATCTCAATATTCCAAGTCTTGTTTTTCAACTTGCGACTTATTTGATAAGCTGCAATAAGCTTTGTTATGTCCCATTTTTAAGTAAACTCGCATAAACAAAGACTTGTCACCATATTCATAAGCTTCTCATAAGTTTATTAGTAAAAGCTAACCTTTGTAATTTAGATTTTAGAAAGCCTAGCTAGTCTACTTATTAATTTCAGTGCTTAATTTAATTTTCTAGCTTATTACAGTGCTTAATTATTAGCTTAAATTACCTAGTAAATCAAATAAGTAACTTGTCATTAATCAGATAAGCTTATGCTTATGTAAGTATTGTTTAGAGCTTATTTTTAATTCAATTAGCTTTCTCAGTTGTTAATATAGCTTATTACATATCCCTTAGCTTATTGTCAGTCCATCATTTTGTTTATTCAGTAGCTTAATAAGCCATTTTGGCTAAATCATTGTGCTTATTCCTATAATTGCCCACTGTTAAAAAAATAAGCTATCACTGAGCTTATTATTGGTTTTTAGCAAAAGTCACATTGTAAAAATGCTTATTTTAATGTGCTTAAGTAGTTTGTAAAAGAAAATCCAAAATAAAAGTTAACAAAAAGGCAAAGGTTGGGACTCGAACCCACGCCACCCAGCTCACACACACATGCTCTACCGTTTGCCCTTGGGACTTGTCTCAGTTATACTTTGCCAAATCTAATATATAACCCTTGTTTTGTCTATTAAGCTTAAACGTAGCTTTTAGCTTATTTCCAGCTTATTTAGATCTGCTTTTTCATCCTTTTCAACTTTCTTAAGTTAGTATTGTTATAAAGTATTTTATAAAAAAGTTTCAGATTTTTCCTAATAGTTTTAGTATTTTTAAACATTTAATTAGTGTAAAATCTTAATTAATTCATAATAAAAAATATAAAAGTCAAAAAAATATAAATCTTTTTTCTAAAATTTTCTTTTGTCATATAGTACGTAATAAAATTAGTTTTACACTCGTAGGCCTTTTATTTCATAAAAATTACGTTTTTGCTTACTGCTCCAACAGAATTTTTAAACGTAACGCTCGTTTTCATTTTAAACCACGTTTTTAGGTAATTTAAGGTTACGTTTTAGTTAAGATAGTTTATTTAAGTCATTTAGTTTTATAAAATCACAAAAATATCATTGTAAAAATAGTGATAGCGTTTATTTAATATATTTTAACTTTTTAATTTTCTTAATTTGCATTTAAGTCGCTTTAATTTGTAGATTTTTTCTTTAGGTAATTTTCCATCAATATCCTTATTGATCACTATCCTTAGTGATCATTCTACCCTCTGATCAAGTGTTTATACACCAATTCATCCTCCGTGGGACTTAACGACCCAGGAATTCCCTATATTCCTCTGATCTTAATTGCATTAGTGTTTGAACTGTTTTAAGTCTGTTACGGTTAACCATTCACAAGTGGTTAGCTTGTGTGATTAGACTTGACTGTTTAGCACCAATCAAATTTTACGGCACGGGAGGTCAGAAGCGTGTTTTAAGCATTTCGGATCCATTCTTGCACATATACCACCTTTTTGTAAACAATTTTCAAAATCAAAAGTTCATTAACACTTTTCCTAAAGTGTTAACAACACCAAAAATATTTTCATTCTTTGTTTTTATGGCATGTTTTTCAAAAATCCAAAATATTCATCTTTAACCTCTTACCCTTTTGATTCTTTATTTCTTTACCATCTATCCATTTGATTCTAACTTCTTCTATTCTCATGGAATCTCTCGACTCGACGAAATGCTGAACGGTTGAAAAACTTCCTATTTTATCACAAATGTCAAGAATTCGTGTTGTTCGTGATGATCCATTGATTCTGCGTGGGAAATGGAACGAGAAACCGGGTGACAAAGGACAAGGTACTTCCTCCGATAATGGAGGTGCTAAATCGTCCAACCTACGGTTATCCAAAGATCTAAACCATCAATTGCTCCTAAGCCGTCTATAATTGATCCTACACTTTCACGATTCGGTTAAAAGCAAACATGCGAAATTCAGAACGGTGACTAGCAAGAATGACTTGCCTAAACTTCACGCTTCTCAAAACCAAAACCGAGACCATAACGGAAGTGGTGGAAATTGCTAGCTCTCGAGCACACCACTTGTCCCACCTCCGGATTTTTCAAAATGTTCTTCGAGTCTTAATAGTCATTCGGATCACCATGTTGGTTTTGTTGATTCTTTGAATGAACTGATTCCTTCTCATAACTCTCAAATAGAATCGCTTATTCCTTGTGTCGGTTGTGGTGAGCCTCTTTTGGTTCACCACATCACCGGTGTACGTGTGTACAGGTGTGGTAATGATATTCGTTATGGGTTGTTTGTTTTGTGGTTCAAGGAATTCATTTGATGATGATCCTAATCCGAACTCATTTAACGACTCCTCAAATTTTTCCAATTACCCACCACACCGACTCATCTTCATACAATCAACAATCTGCTGTGAATTTTGTGGAGGTCCTCACCAAGGATTTGAGTGTCAATCCGAAACACGCTTGTCTATGAACAGTTTTCGGTGATGCTCGTAACTTTGGATATGACCAATATCCATATGATTCACCAATCCAGCTTAACAGCTTTCATCATTGTGAGAACTGTGGAGGTCCCCATTTCACTCGATTGTCAAACAGGAATCCATTTCCTTGTAACAATTACGACTATCCATATCACGACCAACCTCCACAAGGCCAAATGACTCAAACTCCTCAAAGAAACTCAACAAGACACTTATCTAGAACTTCCGAGTCGGTGAAAAGAACCGAGGAGTTGAGTAAGACAAGATTTCATAATGTTCCCGCTTTTCTTATGTATATTGTGGGGTCCTCATGATGATTATCAATGTCAACCTTCCGGTTTTGACAAATCTCCACTCCCACAATGTCCCGTCATTAAAAATTCACATGAGAAATCCATGGAAGAATTGCTAGTCAAGAGCAGATCATAAAATAAATTCCCAAATTGCTTTTGAAAAGTCTATTAGGGAATTAATTGCAAAAGAAAAGCACCAGATCTAGCTCTCAATTTCGTTTTATTCCTGATGACAGTGATGATGAGGATGCACTTGGTATCCTACAATTTTATAAAGATTCATCAAGTTCATTAGTGGATATTCCAGCAGTTGAGATTCATTCTCATGTAACTGCTATCACACCCGAAACTCCCACTCACTCTCTAAACATAGGGGACGAGCATCTTGACACTGTTCCTGAAAAGGAATCGTACGAATTCATAAAGTCTAGTGTTGAGGACCTTGTCCCAATCCCGAGAGAGTCACAGGGAACTTTTGAGCATTTGTGTGATATCCTTTCCCCTCTTGAGTGTTCAAAAGATCATTTTGAGATTTTCTCCGATTTCATTCCACTTTCATCGGAAAGTGATGATGATCTCTTTGATTTCAAAGCCAACTTAGGAGAAATTGAAAATCTCCTTTATAATGATCGTTCACTCACTTCTCACCCTAACAGTCCAATAGAGAATGTTAATCACCTTGTTCCTGAAAAATTCAAAGCTACTTTCACCAATCCTCTATTTGAATTTGAATCTGAATTCACTTGGATTTCTAACAATCAAATCTTTGACGAGGATAGTGATGAATCTACAGTGGAACAAGGGTTCACAAATTCACTTCATGTGAATGATTCTCTTTACGAGGAGTTCTCCTTTGAATTCACTCATATCATATCTCTACCAGAGTATGATAACTTCCACTTTGATCTAGACATAAATGATTTTTGTGTTCCGGAGGGAAATGTTTTCAACCATGAGAACTTGCTTGATATCAAAATCCCATCCCTCCCGCCCAGAATATGTCTTGATCAAATGAGCTTAAATAATGAGATTCATGATCCAGAAATCATGAATTCTTCTTCTGATGATGAAGAGTTAGTCATGATTTTTATCATGATTTTCTTTCTTTTCTTCATATATCCTGTCACTTCTCCTGTTCTTCACTCCTTCGGGAATGAAGACATTATCTTTGACCCCGGCATTTTCATTTATCAATTATGAGCCGGTTCTATGTATATCTCATCGGTGTGGAACTTTCACATACTTCAATGTTTATACAAACATCTTGAACGAAAGTCCGATGGAGATTGTCTCTCCCACTTACTTTGTAAGATATAACTTTTCACATGCACATCAAACCATAACACAAAGTAGCATATAGATGGAATTCTAGAGAGAGAAAGTTAGAGGTTTAGGGAACTTAGTGAGAGAAAGTGAAAGATATTATTATGAGCTCCAACTCTCACCTTGGGAGGTAGAGAGTATTTATAGTCTTACACAAATCGCCACTCTTTGGGGTCATGGATCGGGCATACAATGGGTAAAGACCCGTCAGTCCTCCACGGTGTTACTTAACTAAATTACTACTTAACTTAAGAGAACTACGACTACGAGCTTTCTAACGATTACATATACTGAGGTGACCGACTCTTTAATACCGGAATTTCTAATTCCTAACAATCTCCCCTAGGGAGGTCACCTCAATAATGTACCAAAATTACATTGAATACAAATAGATATAACATTTAACAATTGGTCTTGCATTCTTGATGTAGTCCTTTGCTCCTAAGCTCGTAGTCATTGATTCTTCACAATGCATTTTGGTTATTCCAAGTGGAGGTCTTTATTGATCCACGTGATGATAAGTTTGAGCCATCTTTGGAGATCATCGACATCAAAATCTCGAGACATCCATTGTGGTGTTGTGACTTTGGGACCGACATGCTCACATTACGGATCATGATATCTTCTCATCGAGTAGCGGAAGCATTTGTTGAATCATGATATAGGCGCAGCAGTAGCGAAGCTTGGTGTGAAAATATCGAGTCATTGATGCACTAATCATGATTTCTTTTGAGATGAATGTGTTAAGTGAGCATGCGGCTATGGATTGATCGCTTCATTACGATCACCGCAAGCGTCGGGCGCACTCGCATACAACAAGCTAGCAACAAATCGCACGAAGTGTCTTTGATCACTTTCGATGAATTGAGGTACACGCCCACGGTTCCCGTTGATCGATACAAGCTTACTGTGATCGTAGGATTCCTAAGAATCTCCTTGACGTGGTTTCGCATTGTTCTAGTTGTTCTCAAACCGAACATCTCAAAGAAGACAAAGACGGAGTGAGTGAACCAATAATTTTAAGTCCACCGATTGATGAAAGAGATTTGAAAACAATCGTGTATTGCTCAATAGAGATTGTTTTGCAATACAACGAAGGTTTTATTGAAAATCAATTATCAATCATAAAATACCTTTTGGTTTGAAAATGAGTACACGATCGATGTGCTAAAGAAAAGAGTTTTAAGCACAAAGACCGGTTTTCAAAGGTATCCGCAATCCCTAACTCGAACCGAGATTGATTCAAGAAATTGAATCGCCCCATTGTTTCATTCTCGGTTGTCACATGGTTGATCTATATGATAGATCTCACATGCCACCTACCGTGAGCTTGTTTGATGTTGGCTCGAGAAGGCTTTCCATCTTCATTGTGAATGTGTAAACACATCACTCGGATGTTCAGCAATACCACAAGGATAATCGTGGGACTCAAGATATAATCTCTCTTCCACATTGTGTGAAATGAGAGTCTTCATTGAAAGTGTCCTAATGAGATTTATTGATGATCTCGTGGCTCTAGACTCAATTTGTGCATATTTGGATCCTATAACGGAGACTAGGAGAGGTCTCCTTCTTCAATATCAACCATCTCTAAGAGAAAGTCGATAGATAATGTCGGTTCCCGTGAGAATGAAACAAGTCCTTTTAAGAGGAACTTGAGTGGTTTGGAAAGTTGAAGTGCAAGCGTCACCGGGTCCATGACGCCTTGTCTTCAATACCGATGTTACCATCGAGAGCATATGAATTGAACCCGGTTTTGCCCTAAGGTTGAATAAATGGAGGCTATTTGTTTTCACCCTTTCTCATTCAATTCTTTTAATTCTTCAACCCTTCAAGCTTACCGAGACTTCATAGCTAGAACCTTGTTGGGTTTATTCCAAGACTAGCTCGGACTTAGTCCGCACTCTTCCCTTATCTCATTTTCTCCTTTTATCATCATACCTAAGGACTTCTACATTAACTAGTGGATTGTCCTCGGTAGATCCCTCCGGTTCAAGCGGATCATGAGAACCAATACCTAACCTTATCATCCTTATATCACCGTACATAAAGTAAAGTTGGTCGGTCTATTTGGTATTGTTCATCCGCCATTGGATCCAATTGAAAACCATTTGAAAATCAATTCGGATACTTGTGATATATTATCAAAGCATTTAGTACCGAATTGTTTTTGATATTTTAGAACGAGAACTCCCCTCAACATGTGCATCAAGTATCAAAATGTTTTGCACACGGAGGCAAGAGAAAGAATTTACTTCTTTTGATTACCATTTTCTAAAGATATCAACATCACTTCCTCAATGGATCAAGTGGGTATAGCATTTTCGGGAAGGATGAGGTTTCCATGAATTTTGCTCCCCTCAATATGTGCCTCGAGGTATGAAAAGAGTTTTGCACATACTAGAGGAACCCGCACATGGGATAAATGATCACGCTTCAAATCAAAGGTTTAAGATAGATGCTCCCCCTCAACATGTGCATTGAAAAATTGAAATCGTTTGTCACATGTGAGAAGGACAGCATGTACATTCTTATGAAACCATTTACAGAATTATCAGTCTAAATCCAATTTAAATCACACATTCTCCCCCGATCACAATTATCAAATCATTTGAGATTTGTGATCTCTTATAGATTTAAATTGATTTTGAAAGCTTTTAAGGAGAATTGTGACTTGATTATGGACGCGTTTGAACTGATATGATCTGATTTTAAGACTTTAAACTCCATTTATAAAACATGCATGAATATCCTTTGAAAACAATTTAATGCCAAATAACTTTTAATTTAATTGAAATCATTCTCCCCTCAATCAATGACATAGGTTGTTGATTGAGAGATAGAGACCTTGACAAATAAGTCCCGATGATTTTCAAAATAGAGATCGAGTTATTTTCAAAGCATTTGGTTTTCAAGATAAATGTTTATAGAATCGAGCATGGAATTTGAAAACATGTTAAAACATGGCTCGTTCTTTCTTTTAAAACCGGTTATTGCTCGAAAATGACAATAAACCATTTCTCTTTCTCCCAAAAATATATATATATATATATTTTTTTTTTTTAAAAAAAGAGTTCGAACAACATCTAAGGTCCCGTGTCATTCTTTGAATGACAGCACAAAGACCGTAGATATTATCGAACCGAGAAAAAACATGACAAAAATGACAATATTTTTTGAAGAATTTTCGAATTTTTCAGATTTTTATGGATTTTGAAAGTTTTATAATTTTCTATTTTGTTTTTCGAATAACTATTTACAAGAGATGGATGAAGAAAGACCTTTACTCCTCGTCTTCCTCCTGAAGACGTTTGAGAGTTTCTGGTTGATGGCTTTTCAAACCAAGACGTGGAAGAATAAACTCAAAACGTTCTCTTGGAAGAGCTTTGGTGAAGATGTCCGCTAACTGATATTCAGACCTCACAAAATATAGTTCCACCACACCTTTTTCCACTTGTTCTCCGATGAAATGATGTCGAATGTCGATATGCTTTGCTCTTGAGTGTTGAACGTTGTTGCATGAGAGAGCAATAGCACTTTATTATCACAAGACAGAGGATTTTGTTGAATTCAAAGCCATAGTCGATAATCGAGATCTCATCCATAAGATTTGAGCACAACAAGATGACATGGCTATGTATTCACCTCAGAGAGGAAATAGAAGTACTCATTTGCTTCTTTGAAGACCACTCACAAGCTTATCACCCAAAAACGAGCACCTCCAGACGTGCTTGACGTGTATCTTGACAACTGCATGATCAAGATCTCGCATAGGCCGTTAGTGACATACCGGTGTCCTTCGGTACCATAGTCCCATATTGATGGTTCCTTGAGATACCGAAGACCCGCTTAATCGCTTCAAGGTGCTTTTAGTAGGCTTAGCACGGTATCTAGCACACATGCACACAGAGAACAAGATGTCGGTCTACTAGCGGTGAGATACAACATGATCCAATCATACTCCTATATTTCGTTTGGTCAATCATGATCCCCGAGAGGTCCTCATCTAGTTTGGTTCGGTCAATCATGGGGGTGTCAACAGGTCACTTGAATCAAATCCAAATTTCTTTAAAATCTCATTGCATATTTAGATTGATTTATGAAAATGCCTCCGGACTTTGTGAAATTTGTAATCCCAAGAAAATGACATTTGTCCCATCATTGACATTTGAAACTTTGAACTCATTTCATTAGAAAACGATCACATTCCATTGGGTCAATCGAGGCAAAAATAATATCGCCAACATAAATTTGAACATGAATCAAATGTTTGCACGACTTCGGTGAACAATGTAGGATCAATCGCTCCTTTGATGAATCCGGTTGATGTAAGAAACTTTGATGATGTATCGCATCATGCCCTTGGAGCTTGTTTTAAACCGTCATGAGCCTTCTTTAAACGATAAACGTGAGTAGGATGCTCTTGATTCACAAATCCTTCAGTTGGGCGACGAGACGACTTCTTTAAGATCTCCGCTTAGAAATGCCGTCTTTACATCCATCGATAAACTACCATGTTCTTACTAGCAAGATTAGCTTAAAAGATTACGATTGCCTCGATTCGAGCAATCGGAGCAAAAGATTCTTCAAAGTCTATGCCTCCTCTTGACGATATCCTTTAGCAACTAATCGAGCCTTGTTCTTCAACACATCACCATGCTCATCAAGTTTTACTTTGAAGATCCATTTTAGGGCTATAATCATAGCACGATCTGGGCAGTACTAACTCCCATACATCAAGACGATCAAACTCATGAATTTCATCTTGCATAGCATCGAACCGCCTATCTTCATTCATAGCGGTTTAACATCTTTTGGTTCGATCTTAGATAGTACGGAGTTGAAGAAGCACCATAAGGCATCGGTTGCGAGTTGCTTCGGGTTGATCTGAGACGAGAGGATTACCAATGATGTTGTCTAATGGATGATCGTGAGTCCATTTTCCGAGGTGTTCATGTGGCATTTGTTGAGGAACCGAGGTAGTCGAGTCGATGTCTCCCAAGAAGATGGTTCGATGATGATTCGTGAGTAGCAAATATGTTTTCAAATGGAGCATCTTCGTGAGTCGCAAAGGGATTAACTTCATCATTGATGCGTAAACATTTCCATGATGTACATTTGAAGAATGATGATTTGTTGATGAGATCAAGGATCGCAGCAGTGCTTCTTGACTTACGATATTGAAACCGATGGATTGACTTCATTCACCGGAATCGAGCATCCTCTGTTGTAGGATCAAGACCTCATTAGTAATAGACTCATACAGTTCATCAAACATTGATCAAACAATTTCTTTACATCATCTTCGATGGAGGTACATATGGTGTTTCTTGAGAGGAGTTTGGAACAAGGGATGAACCAATAGGACTGCTTTTGAAGTGCGGGTCCCGAGTGGAGTGTCCAGAGCCATTTGACCGGTCACTCATCAAACGTAACGTGAATTGTTTCCATGATATTTCGGGTTCTTTTGTTGTAGATTCGTATCCCTTTTGTTTGGTGCATATCCTACAAATACTCCAATGTCGCCTTTAGCTCTAAGTTTGCCCAAGTCTTGACCTCATTAGTTGGATAGCATAAGGCACCAAACACACGAAGGAAAGATAGATTGGGTTTCTGTTGTGGACAAGTTCATATGGAGTTTTTCCATGAATGGTGTGAATTAGGGAACGATTTTGTGTGTAACATGCAAATGGCAATTGCTTCACCCCGAGAAACATTGGAACCTTTGAGTAAATCAAGATTGTTCTAGCAACTTCAACAAGAGTACGATTTCGTCTTTCAACTACACCGCTCGCTGAGGGTTCGTGGAACACTTCTTTGATGGTCGATTCCAACGCTTTCATAGAATTCACTAAGTTGTTTGTTGACAAACTCGCCCATTGTCTGCTACGATAATTCGGCGGTTTTGTTTAGTCTAACTGCAATGCTTGATGAGTTTGATGATGATATCGAGTTTCATCCTTTGTCCTTAAGAACTTGACCTGGTGAATCTGGAATAGTCATCAACCACAACTAACACATATTTCTTCCCAAAGATATTTTGCACCCTCATTGGTCCACATAAATCCATATGAATCATATGAAGAACTTCGTGATGAGTTAGTAGGTTTGGGTTTATGGGCATACTTCTTGCTTTTTCCCAATTGACATGTCGAACAAAGATGATCCTTTTCATACTTTAGTCTAGGTAAACCTACAACTAAGTCCTTTCTCGGAAAGATCGTTGATGGTGCCGGTTCAAGTGATTGAGACGACGATGCCATAACCATGACTTTGTTTTGAAGCCTTAGATAACAAGCGATTGGTGAGGCTCTCATCATGTCATCGATAGAGATGGTGTAAAGGTTTGAGCCACGAGTTCCTTTTAACAGCTTCCTTACCATTAAGATCTCTAACAAAGCGGTATGTTTTCTCAAGGCTACTTCTAGATCGAGTCACGAAATTGACCAACAGAGAAATGATTATGACCTAAACCTTCCACATAATACACTCGGAGATGACACTATCACCAACAACATAATCTCCATAACCCATAATAGCACCAAATGATCATTACCAAATCTAATAGTCCCGATGAATTTGCTCACGGTTCATGAGTCGTGACCGGTCTCCAAATCATATGCTTGGAACAACTGAGTCCGTACTACTAATCGATTTGAACGATCTGCAGTTGAACACAGACAAGAATGGATAATCGGATAATTGGGATCCCCATGTAAGAATGGGTTCCATTTGGTTAGTAGCAACAGTTGGACCACCCACATCGAAATAGAAGCATTCATATCGACGGTGAGGTAATGGAATCATTGTGAATAGATGCAATACTAGTGTCTATATTAGCCCTATTTACAAGTGTGACCACTTCTTAAGGGAATAGTTCTACCAAGAGGCATCCATTTTCTAGTGGGCATTATCCGATTAGTCTTATGACCAACAGTATCCAATAAAAGCCTATTTTGTTGAATGTTCTTCCCGTGGGTTTCCATTGTTTTCTAACTCTCTTTCGCTTTTGCCTTTTAGCCTTTTTAGCATGAATTTTAGCATTAACAAGATTAAGCGGACAATTAACATCATTAGGCAAAGCATTGACATCACATCCATGATTAGAAATGTAATTCAAGCAAACATCGTAACAAGTTTTGCAAATAGTATCGAATTGAATTAATTACGATGACGCTTATGGCTAATACTAGAATCAACACGATTCGCTTTATTCGATTCAAACTTAACGCTCCTAGATTGTTCTTCTACTTTCTTCCAAAGCACATTCTTAGCTTGAGAGGTCCTATCATTCCTTGTATTGTCTTGAGACTTTGACCCGCTCCCTTTAATGTCACCGATTACTCTGTAGGGAATGGGAACATTAGTTTATTTTACTACTCTTTGCACCACTGCTTAGTTGTCTTTGGGATCTCGAACTACATGCGGTGCACTAAGGTTCACTTTCTTAACACTAGAGGTACCGAGATTAGTACTCCTAGAAGGCACATTTGAGTTCACTTTCCTAGCATTGATGGATCTAAAATCGAACTACTCAATGGTACACTACTCCTCACATTCAAAACATTGGGAGTCGATTCCATATCATGTTTGGCCTTAGGCATTGAGCATGGAATCAAAGGGTTAACTCTCTCACCTAATGTCTTTGGGCATATAGTGATCAAGCATTCTAAGATTTCTTGAGATCGTTTGGCATATGAGCATGCATGTCCAATTGCATTATCATGAGGTTTCTCTAGCTTATCCTCTTCAACAATCTCACGCAGCATTCTAAGCAATCCTTAAGGGATGAGAAATATGTTTGAATGGCAAGTTTGTTGTTCCTTAGATGAGGGGACATATGTCACGGATAAAGCATATTTATTATCTTGGAGTGAACCTTAGATACAACATTCTCCTCATTGATCATTGGCATTTTCCCTTTTACCCGACTCTTGATTCTCGATTTCCTTTTGCAATGAAGTTATTTGTTCGTTGTTTTTGTTACGAGTGACTTTAATTGATTCAAACAACTCATTGAAATGACGTTTAACCTTTTCATTTTCTTCTAGAAAACTTTCGTTTTCCTTTGTAAAGCATTTACTAGGTTTTGAAGATGAAACGTTTGAGAATTCGAGAATCTAAAGAAGGAGGCATTTGGGAGCTGTCATATTGTTCGTTTGGCCCTTTAATTGAGAGATTTGGGCTTTCAACTTTCGATCGTGTTGCATCGAGCTTGAATCATTCATCACGCTTGTTAATTTGAAAACTCGATCAAACTCGGAGCATCCAAGATGTCTTGATATTTGAAGTTTTGACATTTTCTTTGAGATGTTGATATTTTAGTTGTAAATTAAAATACTCAACTTCTAGTTTAGAAAATGTTTAACCAACGTGTCGTGATCATCCAGCTCAATTTTCTCGTTTAGTTTAGAATTAGTTTTTCAAGCTCAATGACACGATCATGGAGACTTTCGAGACGCAGATAATTCATGAAATTTGGAAGCATTAATAGAGCAATTTGAAGCGAAGAAAAACACATCTTGAGCAACACATTCGAGAATAAGATTCTTATTTAATGTATGCGATTCTTTCTCTCAATCTCATTATATTTTAGTGCACGCTCATAATCACTAACTTCAAAGAACCATTGCATCAAATTCCTTTTCCATACCCTTAATATCGCCTTCTACCCCTTTTAAGACTCTCAAAGTGATCTTTTAGAAGTTTAAAGAAAGGCATGACCTCGATTAAATAACATTCTTTCATTTGTTCAAAACCTCTTTCACCTTGATTATACCAGTGGGAGTGATCCTTTTCTTGCAAGTTTTCTCAAAATCAACAAATAGTTGGAATATAACGTATTGGCTAATTAATGTCTTGCTTTTAGTGGCAATTGTTCTAGGTACAAGATGCATAGGTGTATTAGGAGGATACACAGTTGCTCTAGGCATTTTCCAAGGGAGGGTTTGTTTCTACAATATTTTCGACTTTACGCTTATCTAAATCCATTTTCCGAAGACTTGTTCTGGAGTCAACAAAGTCGAGGCTTAAACTTGTTCAAGGAAATCCAGTTTTCCTTCTTGTAATCATGAGGAGAGAAGATTATGTTTTCTCTTTGCATTTGGGATCATTTTGCTTCTTATTCATCTTTTCCTAGTGATTTCACTTAATATCTTATCTTCTCAAAGCACTCAACGCAACTAGGTTTCGCCTATGTTTAAGGACTTCATTACCATCATAAAGCACTTTATGAGCATTTCTAGCCTTTTGATTACCTCTGGATTTGGTTCCTCTACAAGGGAATGCTATGCTTATCGCTTAAGACACGATGTTTCGTGATCATGTGAGCGATCAATGGTGTTTCCTTGCATGTACAAACTTGTTTTCAAGTTTGTTTTCAAAGTTTTCGATTAGAAAAATCTCTCAAGAGTTTTGATTCCTTTTCATTAAATTCTTGCTTAAGCATTTTCACATTTTCTTGAAGTTCTTGTTTTGCTTAGTGTTTTAGAAAGTTTTTCTTGCAAGGAATTTAATTCTTGTTTCAATACTTCTTCTCTAAACTTACTTTTTCTAATTCTCGTACTCACTTGGACATCCATTTCCCGCTCACGAGTGGTCAACTCAAATTTTGCACGTTGTTCATAAATTGCAACACGTTCCTTATAGGCATTTAGTTCGAAATTATGGAATCATCGGAGCACATGCGGTGTATTCATCAAAGACATAGTCATTGTTGATCGCAGAAGATGCATCACTTGGTACAACTTCACTTTCACTTTGTTTCACGTATTGATCGTATGGGACAATATTGATATTACCCATATTTTCAATATTTGATTCAATAGTTTCGCTTGGTTGTACTTTGTCATGCATCCGCTGCACATCGACATCATCGTATAGTTTTAATACCTCGAGATGAGTTTGTCCTTGGATGTGCCACTTGTGGTGAGGAAGAGATCTTGGGAGAAACCATTGGAGAGATGCTAGCCATAAAGATTGTGTGTGCGAGGTCCATCATCTACATCAGTCGTAAGCATCACGGTCGGCGACTTGAAAGGCATTCGATGATTGTGACCTATCTCCGAATAAGTCGCTCATCCACATCGCATCATAGGTCTTGGCATTGCCCTCGGCAAGAAACAACAATTCCTCTTCATCCAACGCAACACCATTGTCCCGAGCTTGTGCGGCAACATCTTATCTCCGAAGTAATCGGCGATTCGAGGGCGCTTTGGAGATGTGCGCCTTGCAATGTGACCTTCACCACCACGCTTGTAGCATTTGATTGGCTTAGGTTGACCTTGGTTACTATTTCTTCCTCGATTACGGTTTCCAACATAACCTCTCCTAGCTCCACCTCTTCCCCGATCATCTTGTTTTCCCGAACTGGTTGCCCATAATTTTCCCATCTCTTATCAAAGAATGGTTGTGAAGATTGAGGCGGTTCGGATCTCATTACAGTGTGGAGTTTGTTGGTGTGAGGTGAAAGTGTCCTGTTCTCTTTGACCATGAGTGTTAGTTGAGTGATGAAATGTTCCATGACAAGATTTGCATCAGTTGCTTGAACCTTGGATCGAAATGGGTTTGTGATTATCATGATTCATGGGTGCAACTTGAGAAGCATTGTTGGAAGTCCCATCATTTGTGAAGAAGGCGGTTGAATCATTTGTAGACCTTGTATCTCCCGACCTTTGAACGGTCAATAATTCTCTTTTCAAACATGGCATGACTCTCATTCGAAGGAGGAAGGCATAGAGTTGCTCATAGTTTGTATTCTTCAATCCTTTAGTGAGCTTCACAATGTGACAAACTTGTGCCATTCGGGATTCATGTTGTTCACAAACTTTGAGTTCAAATGAATGTTAGGCATAGTCATTCGATGTTTCTCATGTCATTCACTAACTTATGAAATCTCACATAGTACTCATAGACACTCTCATCCGGTTTCATCTTGAAGTGCTCAAATTAAGTCATAGAGTTGTGATTCTCTGCCTTCCATGGTTAGTTACGAACACGAGAGAAGCATCTTAACATTATCCCAAACGACCTTTGCTTGATGTTATGATTGATCGACTTGTAGATGTCTTTAGGAAGACCTTGAAGAACAATGTTTGAAGCCACGATATCCGCATCAAATCTCTTTTCTCCTTATCATCAAGCTCATCATACATCTTAGGTCCATCCATACCGTAAATAGGAGTACCATCTTCATTAGTATCAAGTATGTCTCTAGTCGTTTCAACTCGATATGGTCCTTCATCAATGGATTTGAGAATATTGACACCATTTTCCTTTCCAAGGCAATACAATCGATTCGTTGAGCCCAAGAGTCGAATCGCATCGAGCATGGGTGGACGAGTATCCGAACCATTTGCTTGTACATCCTCGGCAATAGTGGAGATGATAGTAGGGACGTTGGTAGACATGTTAACGGATTATACGGATTTTATAACTCAATGATTAAACCGGAAATAGATTCTTTCACGGATTTTACTAAATCAAGAGAAAACCGTAAACAATCACTCAAGTCGCTAGATGATAAAGCTCTAAGTCGCTAGGAACTAATTCGCTAGATAGCCAAGTCGCTAACAGCGACAAAGTCGCTAAGTAGTAACTCGCTACTGAACCAAGTCGCTAACCAAATTTTGGCGATGAATTACTACTCAGTCGCCAACAATGCAAGTCGCTAAAGAGCAACTCGCTCTGCACCAAATCGCTACCACAAGTCGCTACCGTATTGAGAGTCCACTACTTGTACTTTAAGTCGCTAGATCTAAGTCGCTAGATTTAACCACAGAACTCGCTACAATTTTGTGAAGCAAGTCGCTACTGAAGAAAACTTATCCGTGAACTAACTCGCTACCATGAAAAACCATACAAACATCACTTTTCAATCCAAAACAACCCAACCAAGATGATTCAAGCTTACCAAATGAAAACCTAAACACTTTTGATGATTCTAAACACAAAAGTACCAACAAAATTCAAACTTTAACACAAGAAATCACCCAAATGATGCAAAACCACTAAACTTTTTCAAACTCAAAACCACCTAAAACCACTATAAATCCAAAGATGTGCAAGATATGATCTAACCATGGCTCTTGATACCAATTGTAAGATATAACTTTTCACATGCACATCAAACCATAACACAAAGTAGCATATAGATGGAATTCTAGAGAGAAAGTTAGAGGTTTAGGGAACTTAGTGAGAGAAAGTGAAAGATATTATTATGAGCTCCAACTCTCACCTGGGAGGTAGAGAGTATTTATAGTCTTACACAAATCGCCACTCTTTGGGGCATGGATCGGGCATACGGTGGGTAAAGACCGTCAGTCCTCCACGGTGTTACTTAACTAAATTACTACTTAACTTAAGAGAACTACGACTACGAGCTTTCTAACGATTACATATACTTGAGGTGACCGACTCTTTGTCCGGAATTTCTAATTCCTAACATACTTCCCATGAACAAATTAATTAGGGGTCGAGTCAAGCTAGCGACTCGGTAATCAAAAACGATGAGTTAAACATGAGTTTTCACCCGTGTACCACCTTAGTATGGGGAGATGCCCGCATGTTGTATATAGACCTTAAAATGAATGAAAATTGTAAATATTAAAAAGAGAATAATTGTTGTGTTTCTACACTTAGCTAGTAATGTTATCTTTTACGTTCCAAGATTCGGCATAACCGCGGTACTTTGAATATTGAGGACAATATTCATTTCTAAGTGTGGGGAAATTCAGCGAATTTGATCATAAATGTACCCTTTAGTCCCTTTTTCCCCAAAATGGCCAAATTTTAAAATTTTTATTTAGTGGAAGTACTATGTACTAAACACAACAAATGGTAATCAGTCCACCATGTCTAACCCACATAAGGATTGGCTAATCCAGAGCAAACGGCTCTTGGTAAAGATATCTCAAATCCGTTTATGGCTTGCAATTTGCCCAAAATTGTATGGTGTTCATTTCACCATATCTTTAATTAGTGAAGAGTTGGCTAGCCCGCAAGGTTATGGCTTGTGGTAAAGGCGCTTGAAATCCATAATTGGTAATCGGCTCACCAAAGATAATTTTGATAATTTATCTAAGAGTTGGCTAGTCCGTAAGCAAACGGCACGGTAAAGACAAATCAAAACCGTTGAAAGTCGGTGATTTGCTCAAAATCATTTGGTTATCATTGTACCAAAGTTCTTACTTGAACCAAACAATTGGCTACTCCGAGTAATGGCTTTTGGTAAAGAGATAAAATCCATTAACTTTTCATAAATCATTGCTAGGGACTAGCAATATCTTAGTAATGGGATTGATGAGTGTCTAAATACTCATCATTTTGTCTTGTTAGAATGCCAAAACATCCGAAAACACTCGAAATGCATCAAAATGATGAAAATATCACAAACAAGTGTTTTATATGTTTTAAATGCAAAAACATCAAAATCTGGTGGAAAAACGTATCAAGTTTGCATAATTGGCAGTTTTAGTCCCCCAAGTTTCAAAAGTTGTCAAAACTAGTCCCTGGTAATTCAAAAACTTGTAAAATGTCATTTAAGGTCCATGGGATTCAAAAGTTGTCAAAATAAACCCTTAAAAGTTCAAAAATGACAATTGACAACTTTAGTCCCTCAAGTTTGCAAAATGTCAAATATAGTCCTTGGTTAATGTAAAAAGTGAAAATTATCAAATTTTAACCTTGTACTATTTATAAATGACAAAAATGGTCCTTATGATAAACTTTTGGGAAATTACACTTTTAGTCCCTCAAAATCCAAAAATGACAATTAAAGTCCTTTTAAGTTTAAAAATGGAAAATAATCAAAAGTGGTCCTTGTATTATTCATACTTGGCAATATAGGTCCTTGTGATAACTTTGGTATTGTGGCAGTTTTGGTCCTTCAGTTTCAGAATATTGCATGATTAGTCCTTGTGATTTACTAGCTAAAACCAAATGGACCCTTGATTATTATTATCTCAAGCCAAATCCAATCTTTAACCCGGCTAGCCCATAACCCAAGCCCAATATTTAAAACAAACACCCCCGCCATCACTGTTCATCTTCAACCTTTCCACCTGTTTCCAGCCACACCCCGACACCTGCTCACTACCACCTGTCCACCCACCTTTCCAACTTGTCTCCCAGCTGTATAACAACCCCCCTCCACCTTTACATACAGCCACAGTGCATTAAATGCAAAAACCAACTTCAAGACTTTTCCCGCCAATTTACAACTAGATGGTTCAGATGAATCCAAGGATTGGAAAGAGGTGGGAAAGCATCAGAGGTCGACAAGGAAGATAAGGAAATCAATAAATAAGAGAAAGAAGCAGAGGAGAAGGCAAGTAGTGTAATTTAGTGTAGTTTATGTCGTTTTAGCTTAATTTTAGTTTCCAGTGTATTAATCAGCTTTCAAGCTCTATATTTCATGTTTTTATTGTCAAATAACTCTTTTGTAAACCTTAATTTCAAGTTTCCTGTTTAATTCCAGTTTATGCAAATTTACTTTAAAATTCTCCATAAGGTCAAATGATGTTTGTGGTTGTTGTTTATGACTTATAAGCTTATATAAGTTCATTATATAAGCCTAGAAGCTATTAAAATCTTTACAAATCGGTTTACTTAGCAATCTCAAAATTATCAAAATACCAAAATATTAGTTAAAAATAAAAATCTAGAGACATGATCAAGCTAGTTCAGAATTGGTGAAGAGCTTATTCGGATTTCTTAGTGGGTTAGAGCTTATTGGGAAGCATTAGGATTGATCCTCAGTCCTTGGTTCCTTATCCTGTGCATGAATTCATTTGTAAGCATTTACTTTGAAATTTGTATTTTCTATTATTAGTAGTTAAAATTTGTTAATTACCTTAATATTGTCTCATAATAGTTGTTATAAGCTAATTACTAGGTCCACTTAGTTTAATAAAATTTTTCAGCCAAAAGCTTCATAATGACTTCTTAAAGGGATGTTTGAATTTGCATGTATAAGCGTGTTAAAGGTTGTTATAGTTGTTGTTCTAATTTGATTCAAGTCTCGATGGGTTATATTAACTCAAACTAGCAATAAAATTCACCCTTGTTCTAGTAAAAGTCAAAGTTACTTTAAAATCATCTTAAGTATATAATCATTAGGATATTGAAGTTCAAATCTCATCTAATTAGCTTAAAACTTGTTAGATTAACTTAAATCAGTCATATTGTAGTCTAATACAACATATTCAGTTAATTAAAGGTGATTAAAATTCATTTTAGTCAAAGTTTTAGTGTAAATTGCAAAGTCAAAATTCTTATATGTAGTTTTTGAATAAAATGTATAATTTTGTGTAGGATTAAATATTAGGATTTAGCCTAAATCCTTTTGGCATAATAATATTTAACTGCTAAAGAAAAATATAAAAATACTAGGTTTTATAAAATTAACTTATAGATAGCTTTTTAATTAGCTTCTTTTGGACCCTTGTCTCGCAAACCGCCTGCGTACGCTTAAGCCTTACAATTTCATAAGCTCATCAAAAGCTTATCGGTTAGCTTAAACCTTTTACCTTAGCTTTTGAGAAGCTTACCAAGTTATCTCAATATTCCAAGTCTTGTTTTTCAACTTGCAGCTTATTTGATAAGCCTGCAATAAGCTTTTGTTATGTCCCATTTTTAAGTAAAACTGCATAAGCAGTGACTTGTCACCATATTCATAAGCTTCTCATAAGCTTATTAGTAAAAGCTAACCTTTGTAATTTAGATTTTTAGAAAGCCTAGCTAGTCTACTTATTAATTTCAGTGCTTAATTTAATTTTCTAGCTTATTACAGTGCTTAATTATTAGCTTAAATTACCTAGTAAATCAAATAAGTAACTTGTCATTAATCAGATAAGCTTATGCTTATGTAAGTATTGTTTAGAGCTTATTTTTAATTCAATTAGCTTTCTCAGTTGTTAATATAGCTTATTACATATCCCTTAGCTTATTGTCATCCATCATTTTGTTTATTCAAGAGCTTAATAAGCCATTTTGGCTAAATCATTGTGCTTATTCCTATAATTGCCTTCGTTAAAAAATAAGCTATCATTGAGCTTATTATTGGTTTTAGCAAAAGTCACGATTGTAAAAATGCTTATTTTAATGTGCTTAAGTAGTTTGTAAAAGAAAAATCCAAAAATAAAAAGTTAACAAAAAGCGGTCTTGGGACTCGAACCCACGCCACCCACTCACACACACATGCTCTACTGTTTGCCCTTGGGACTTGTCTCGATTATACTTTGCCAAATCTAATATATAACCCTTGTTTTGTCTATTAAAACTTAAACGTAGCTTTTAGCTTATTTCCGACTTATTTAGATCTGCTTTTCATCCTTTTCAACTTTCTTAAGTTAGTATTGTTATAAAGTATTTTATAAAAAGTTTGATTTTCCTAATAGTTTTAGTATTTTAAACATTTAATTAGTGTAAAATCTTAATTAATTCATAATAAAAATATAAAAGTCAAAAAATATAAATCTTTTTGAAAATTTTCTTTTGTCATATAGTGCGTAATAAAATTAGTTTTACACTCGTAGGCCTTTTATTTCATAAAATTACGTTTTTGCTTGCGCCCAACAGTAATTTTTAAACGTAACGCTGTTTTCATTTTAAACCACGTTTTAGGTAATTTAAGGTTACGTTTTAGTTAAGATAGTTTATTTAAGTCATTTAGTTTTATAAAATCACAAAAATATCATTGTAAAAATAGTGATAGCATTTATTTAATATATTTTAACTTTTTAATTTTCTTAATTTGCATTTAAGTCGCTTTAATTTGTAGATTTTTTCTTTAGGTAATTTTCCATCAATATCCTTATTGATCACTATCTGTTAGGAACATGTTTTAATTATCAAGTGTAGGTCATTTTATTTGTAATAGGTCGTTAATAAATATGGTTTATAAATGTTTGTAATTGATTTCACAGCTCATGTAGTAAGCCCATGAGCTGTGATAGAAGGTTCTTCTAGAACCAAGGGGAAACACCCCTACTTATGTAAACACTATAAATAACCCCTCCCTAGAAGGGAGAGGGTTGTTGGTTCTAATTACAATTATCATTTTCATTAATCCTTCATTAGTTCCTTCCACTTTCTCTTACTAAAACTTTCTCTCTCTAGAAATACATATTGTTATGATAAGATGGTGACCTAACAAGTGGTATCAAGAGCCAAGGGATAGTTTAGGTTAATATTGATTAGATTTAATAGAAATCCGTACTTAAAAACGTGTTTTAGATTGAAATTTATGAATTTTTTGGACTGAATACGTGTTTCTGCGAGTTTCTGCGCATTTCTCATGAGTTTTGGCGAGTTTGGAGAGTTAGCCAAGAAGTTTGGCGAGTTTCTCATGAGTTTTAGCGAGTTTCTGCTAAGTTTGGCGAGTTTCTGATAAGTTTGGCGAGTTTCTTCTTGATTTGGCGAGTTTCTGATTTGGCGAGTTTCTGATTTGGCGAGTTTCTGACTTGGCGAGTTTCTGATTTGGCGAGTTTCGATTTGGCGAGTTTCGAGTTTGGCGAGTTCTACGCAAGTTTGGCGAGTTCGCAAGTTTGGCGAGTTTACGCAAGTTTGGCGAGTTTACGCAAGTTTTGCTAGTTTACGCGGTTTGGCAAGTTTGTAGTTGGCGAGTTTACGCTTAGTTTTGGCGAGTTTACATTAAATTACAGCGAGTTCTGCTGAAATCGCGAGTTTCTTGAATCTGCGAGTTTACATTGAATTACGCGAGTTCTCTTGAAATCTGGCGAGTTTCTTGCATTCAGCGAGTTCTGTGAATCTGAAGTTCTGTGAAATCATGCGAGTTTCTTGCATTCAGCGAGTTCTGCTGAAATCATGAGTTTCTTGCATTCAGCGAGTTCTGTTGAAATCATGAAGTTCTTGAAATCTGTAGTTTCTTGCATTCATGAAGTTCTGTGAAATCTGGCGAGTTTCTTGAATTGGCGAGTTCTTTGAAATCATGAGTTCTGTAATCTGGCGAGTTTCTGCTGAAATCTGGCGAGTTTCTTGAATTCTGGCGAGTTTCTGCTGAAATCTGGCGAGTTTCTTGAATTTCATGAGTTTACGCTAAATCTGCGAGTTTCTTGAATTCTGCGAGTTTACATTGGATTACGGCGAGTTTACATTGAATTGGCGAGTTTCTTGAACTTCTGCGAGTTTCTTTTCAAGTTCTGTGAGTTTCTTCTGCAAGTTTCTTCTGCGAGTTTCTTCTGTGAGTTTCTTCTGCAAGTTTATTCTGTGAGTTTCTTCTGTGAGTTTCTTCTGCAAGTTTCTTCTGTGAGTTTCTTCTGCAAGTTTCTTCTGCGAGTTTCTTCTGCAAGTTTCTTCTGAGAGTTTCTTCTGCAAGTTTGGATTTCTGCTACTAATATACCTTAATCTAAACAACCTTAACCTTAGTTATCCTTTAAAGATCCATAACACATCATCAAAAAAAAAAAAAAAAAAAAAAAAAGTTTTTGGTCGGAAAATTTGAGTAAAATTTAATTTCTAGGGAGACTAAGCGTTCAATTTTACGCGAAATTCAAATTTTGGTTTAATCATGAAAATTTTGGTCAAAATTCAAATTTTGGGCCCAAATTGAATTTTTGGTCAAATTTACGTCAAAATTGTCACAACTCAAATTTTCTTACAACCTTAAACCGCATTTTATAGTGAATTTCAAATTTTGGGGAGAAAAGTTTTCATAATTATTTTTGAAGGAAAATTATAATTCACTATATCAATGTCTCAAATGCTTTCACAAATCTCCTCACCTTCCATCTATTGCTTAAAACCTTTTTCACCAAACCTTACATCGATGATTACGAAGATCCATTTGTGGAATTAAACAAAGGAATGATGTTCTTGACTAAGATGATCTCACAATTTAAGAATTCAAAGAGTCGACTTCATCGATCCCCAAATCAGCGGTCATGCAAGGTGAAAGAGTTGATGTACAAGGAAGGAATGCTCAAAGGCTTGTCAAGAATGATGAGAATCTGCAAATGTCGATGTCGGACAATGAGGTTGTAGCATTGGGAAAGCGAGGATGACAAAGCAGATCTAGGGAAGATATCATATCCATCTATGACACCGAGCCCAACTTTGACGAAGAACAAATGGTTGAGGAAGACATCGTTCTCACCTATGACACAGAGCCAACCTTTGACAAAGAACAAATCGTTGAGGAAGATATCGTTCCCATCTATGACACAGAGCCGACATTTGACAAAGAACAGATAGTTGAGGTACAATCTACTGTTGTTCATACTCTTCTTGCAAATGCGAAACAAACTGAGCAACCTGAATTCAGAAATGAAGGAGAGGTTGACCAGTGTGTTGCACAATGTCCAGACAACTATATCATGTCTGAGCCCTTAGTTGCAAACAATACAACTAAATCGTCAAATCAAATTCTTGAATCTGAAAACATTCTTCTCAAAAAGACAATTGCTCAATTTCAAAAAGATTTTTCAAAACTAGAGGAACATTGCAAATCTTTTGAACATAAAATGCAAAGTAATCATATGGATACATTAGTAAAAGAAAATGAGCATTTAAAGGCTCAAATTCAAGCAAAGGGGCTTGCGCATGTTGCTTTACAAAACAAATTGAGAAGATTAACTGGCAAGAGTGTGGATACTAAGTTTACAAAACCAACAATCTTGGGGAAATCGTCACCACAACCAATCAGAAATCAATCAGTAGTTAAACAACCAACTGCTTTTAAATCTGAACGATCAAAATCTTCAAAACCACGGTTTGCCTCCCAAGTTGTTGAGAATAATCATTTGTCAAATCCAGTCACTCCACATTCTTGGCCTGAGAAAAATACTTATGTTTCTGTTAAATATGTTTCTGTTAAACATGTTTCTGTTAAACCTCAACAAGTAGTTGCAACTGGCCCGTCTAGGATTAGTTCGAACACTGTGTCTAAACCGAGCATTAAAATTAAAGATTCATATGATTCAAATGACGCTGCATAAGAACTATGATCTAGAAAAGGCTAGAAAAAGGGCTCTACTCCAAAAGATGGAATCTTAGGTTCACGACCTAGTGTGATGCTTTCTAGTGTGTTGCATAACACCGCTTGTAGTAGTGAACCAAAACCTAAGTTTAATCAACAAACGATTAGAAATAAACCCGTTGATCTAAGCGTAAAATTTCATAAACCTAATAGGTGGATCAATATAGGACGCAGACTCTTCCCAAAAGAAGTTTCAACATCCCTAGATCTAACCTTAGATGGATTCCAACGGTAGAGTTTTCAACACCGTTGGTCTTAGGTGGATTCCTACAGCAAGATACTAAGTAGTTGCATCAAAACAAGTGTGAAACCCACAACATCTATCCCTAAGGTAGGAAAGGAAATCACCAAATGGCATGTTCGGTGTCAAGAAGATTATTGACACTACATCTTTATGCTTCTAACATCCGGAACCCGTTACCCTTGGGATCCATATTTCTTCTATCTTGCCCTCCTATTTTCCTTACAGTACAATGACAATGGCTTGAATAATTCGCTTTGGACCCGCACTTCAAAGAATGGCTTCTAAGTACAACGACTTAGGACCCGTTTCTCACTGTCTAAAACATAATGTTCCATCACCGCATCACCATTGTACTCAATCGTCAAGAATTGGAAATTTTGTTTGCTCCATCGTTTGGATATTCTTTAGAAAGCCGGTGCTTGGATGTATCTAATGTTTCATTGCACAACCCGATCATATTCTAATTCTAGATACACCACGAATCTACAACAACAACCGCTCTTTGGAGATGCACCTTCAATCGAATCTCGATTCTGATGAGATCAAATTGTTTCCAACAACAATGACACAACCGATGATCAACATAATCAACAAGTTGAGAAGTTTTATCGTGATTGATTCTCACGAGATATTTTGGTACCTCACACCTATTCGATTAATTGAACATACATGGTTTCGATGTCTCCAATTTCATCATCAACATCGTGGTGTATGTTTCGATTCATTGAAAACATCGAGGGAGAGAGTGTAGGTGATCATTGGTTTCTTGTTTTCCACATGCTTCTTTGCGAAAACCCAATGCCTTCATGAATTTCTTCAATTAGAGGGAAGAAATGGGACGATTTGTGGTTAAAATTTCTCAAATTGGTGTTATTGTCTCACTTTCACGGGTTTTCTTGTGTGAAGTTACCCAAATATGATGTTATGATGCCTCACACACGGTCATTTTATCGGTATTTGCATATACACAGCTGATTAGTATTAGATAGACCGCAACAATCGTGGGGAGTCATTTCATTTCGCCTTTAGTGGTTTGTTTGGTGTGATGTGTCTACATACGTACAAAGACATTGTTGATTTCGGGCATGTTTCCTCGAGCGGACTTTCTCGCAACAAGTCGATTCTCTTGTGTGGTTTTCGCTCTTACAAATTCCATTGCATCTTGAAAACTTCAAAAGTTAGAAGAAATGTCTACTAAATCAAAGTTTGAATCTGCGGAAAATGGTTGTTAGTTTAAGGGGAGCGATCTTGAAACATCGTCAATTAGGGAGAGATTAATTTTTTAATACTTATTACATTTTTTCCTAAATGGCTTGTGCACATTTCGATGTACAACCCGTACTCGTAATGAAAGGACCCTAGTGGCATCGATTGCCACATTCCTATAAAAGGAGCGAAAGCTTCTTACTGTTGAGTAAAACTTATCAAAACTTTAATTTTTGAAAGTTTTGCTCAAACAGAACAAGTACTTCCCCTTATGTTTTCAAAACTTCAAAAGTTAGTATCACTTGTTGAGGGGGAGTATTTGCGAAAATCTTTGCTCAAAATCAAATGTTCTTGAAATCCGTTTCTTCCCAAAGGAATTTCCAACACCTCAAAAAGCATATTTTAATCAACATGTTTTCAAAAACAACATTCATATGCTATTTTTGAGGGGGAGAAATGTGATTAAAATTGATTGATCAGGAAGTTATGGAATCTCATAACGTGCTCGACTCAGATATCACCAATGAATTGACGAACTTTGAAATGTCGATGTCGAAAAGACTTGTTTCCAACAAAACTTGTCTTAGTAGAATGTACCAATTCGAGACACTCTTGATTGACATGAACTTTGACGTCAAACCTCCTTTTCAAGGAGTGTTTACATCTTCAAGATAGTTATTAGAGCTAGTTGTCACCTAAAAGTCGACAATGGATCTCTTTAACTATTCAACGTAACAGTGTCTCATGGGAATTGTCTATCAAGAGTCGATCAATTCAAAGTCAGCGAGCTCTACCCTCACCGTGCGATTTCAACAAAACTCATAAGCACATGTGGAGGGGAGTATTCTGAAAACCAAAACTCTCAAGGTGTTACCTAAACATGTTTATCATCATAAACATCTTGAGAGATTTTCAAGAAAAGGTTTTGTGGCAACATAGGATAGTTATGGAGTTAAAAGGTGACTAAGTTTAGGAATAAACGTCCTATGATCCGCCAGAGCCGGAGGGATCTACCCAAGGACACCACAAATAGTTAAGTATTTAGAAGTCCTTAGGTATGATTGAAAAAAAAAAGGAGAAAATGAGAATCGGAGAAAGAAGGAGTTGAAGAATTAAAAGAAAAGTTAAAGAAAGGGTGAAAAAAATAGCCCTCCAAATTATTCAACTTAGGGCGGACACGGGTTCAATTCATATGCTCTTGGTTGTCACAAGATGACACCGTATTGAAGACAAGTCGTCATGGACCCGATGACGCAATGCACTAAACCTTCTAAGCCACCCAAGTTCTCTCAAAAGAGCTTGTTTCATTCTCACGGGGAACCCTACGTAATCTATCGACTCTCTTAGAGATTGTTGGTATTGAAGAAGGAGACCCTCTCCTAGTCTCCGCCGGGAAAATCAAAACGCACTAATCGAGTCTAGAGCCACGAGATTCATCAAAAGATCTCTTAGGAACACTTATATATTTCATCACTTGTTGTTCAAACAATAAGGACACAAGTGACATTTTCCAGAGTCCCACGCAGATCTTAGCAATCTGCTGAACATTTATGAGGGATTCACAATTGTGATCCTCGGTGATTGAATGGAAATTCTGCCGTGGTCAACATCAAACAGACCACAAACAGTCACTTCCGGTAACTCCTTGTGGGTTACGCTTAGTGTGTCTCAAACGGTCTGATCGTGGGGTGATGCTTGGTGTACCTCGGCGACTCATCCGAATCAGAGGTGTATTTGGTTTTGTCGCGTTATCTCACTTGTGGGACTCCAGGTTCAGAACGACCTTTGTGAGAATTAGAGATGTGTTTTCACACTATCTCATAACACTCTCGAAGTTCAAACTTATGTACCGGATTATTTCTAACCCATGTTTTATGTTTTTCTTCTTATGGATGCTCACGGGTAGAAAAGATCGTGCGGACTTTTCACATGCTTCTACCAACATCAACACTAATTGAAAGTTCTCTCAAAAGCAAAGAAAATTTGTAAAGATTCTACATCAAAGTCAAAGAATCGCAAAATTATGAGATAAAGATCAAAGTTAAAGATGTTGATAAAGGCGATTTCTGGCCGATCACAACAACAAGAACAAAGAACAAAGATGCAAAGAATCAAAGACGTCGAAGCCATGAGCGCCAAAGAAGTTCAAGGCGTCAAACGACCTAAGAAAGACAACAAATGATGACCAACCCTTGGGGAGATTGTTAGGAACATGTTTTAATTATCAAGTGTAGGTCATTTCATTTGTAATAGGTCGTTAATAAATATGGTTTATAAATGTTTGTAATTGATTTCACACTCATGTAGTAAGCCCATGAGTCGTGATAGAAAATTCTTCTAGAACCAAGGAAACACCCTACTTATGTAAACACTATAAATAACCCTCCTAGAAGGAGAGGGTTGTTAGTTCTAATTACAATTATCATTTTCATTAATCCTTCATTAGTTCCTTCCACTTTCTCTTACTAAAACTTTCTCTCTCTAGAAATACATATTGTTATGATAAGATGGTGACCTAACACTATCCTTAGTGATCATTCTACCCTCTGATCAAGTGTTTATACACCAATTCATCCTCCGTGGGACTTAACGACCCAGGAATTCCCTATATTCCTCTGATCTTAATTGCATTAGTGTTTGAACTGTTTTAAGTCTGTTACGGTTAACCATTTACAAGTGGTTAGCTTGTGTGATTAGACTTGACTGTTTAGCACCAATCACGATTCTTCAAAGTCCGACTGCTTTGTACTTTAAGTGGAGGTCTTTGAATTGATCCACATTTTGATGATCTTCGAGCTTTCATTGAGATCATCAGCCACAGTAAATCTCTGGATCACCCTTTGTAGTGTTGCCTTCATGTGATGTTGTGACTTTTGGACCGACATGCTCACACTTTCATAATCATGACATCTTTCCATCAGAGTAGCGGAAGCTTTACTGGTTCATGATATTTGCAGCAGCGTAGCAGAAGCATAGTATAGAAATATCGAGCCGGTTATGTAGATTATGCACTAGTCATGATTTCTTCAATTAAGTGTAGATCTTTGTGAGCATGCGGCTTTGGATTGACTTCTCAATTACGATCACCGCAACCGTCCAAATGTACCGCAAACAACGATTAGCAATAAAGCACATGAAAGTGTCTTTGATCACTTCGTTGAATTGAGGTACACGGCCCATGGTTCCCCATTGATCGAGACAAATCGCCTCGATCAAGTATAATTCGAAGAATCTCCTTGACGAGGTTTCGCAATGTTCTAGTCGTTCTCAAACCGAACGTCTCAAAGAAGACAACACGGAGTGAGTGAACCAAATAATTGAGATTCACCGATTGATGAAAATGATTTGAAAACAATCGCGTGCTTCTTGAAGAAAGAGTTTTGCAATCTGACGAAGGTTTTATGAGAAAGTTCAATTTTCAATCGAAATACTTTTTGTATTTGAAAAGAGTACACATTCGATGTGCTAGAGAAAAGAAGAGATTTGCACATCGAACGGTTTTTCCAAAAGTATTCGTCAATTCATTTCCTGGACCAAGGTTGATTCACGAGTGAATCGCCTCATCGTTTCTATCCAGTTGTCACAAGCTTGATCTTTTGAAAATATCTCACATGTCACCTACCAAGAGCTTGTATGATGTTGGCTCTAGAAGGATTTCCATCTTCATCGTGAATATTTTACATATCACTTAGATGTTCTGGCAATACCACAAGGATAATGCGTAGGACTCTTAATAGATATACTTACTTTCCACATTGTGTGAAACAACAAGTATTCAATAGATATACTTACTTTCCACATTGTCCCTGTGTAGATCCCTCCGGTTCTGGCTGGATCGTGGGAACTAATACCTAACCTAACCGTCTTTATAACGCCATGCATAAAGTAAATTGGTCGGTCTTTTGGTATTGTTCTTTCCTTCATGAAACCAATTAAAATCATTTGGAAAATCAATCAAGGTACTTGTGATATAATATCAAAGCATTTTGTACCTTAATTGTTTTGATCATTTAGAAATGCTCCCCCTCAACATGTGCATATGATTTTGAAATTGTTTAGCACATGGAGACAAGAGTTCTTTGAAATAATTCTTGATCACAATTTCCATAGAAAAAGCCATCTGATTTTCTTGGTAAATTCTCCCCCTCAATATGTGCGTTGGATATTTGACAGTCATTTTGCACATAGAAGCAAGAGGTTTTTGATGTACTTTTCACGATTGCTAATAGAAACCATTCACTCCCCCTCAATATGTGCATCGATATACGAAAGAGTTTAGCACATATTAAAGAGAACTTGCACTTCGAATCAAAACGATAATCTTTTATCAAATTTCATATTAAATCACAAATTCTCCCCCGATCAAAAATATCAAACCCTTTGAGATTTTGGATCCCAAGTGATTTAATAAGGTTTAAAAACATGGGAGAAAATGTGCCCGATTTAAAAGCTCTTACGGTTTTGGTTAAATGCTCCTCCACAATCATGTGCATTATGTATTTCAAAATCGTTTGGCACATGAAGGAAGGAGTGCTTTTGAAACAATCACCCTTTAAAACCGATTTGAGATTTAAATCACGATCTCTCCCGATCAAAATTTCAAACCAATTGAGATTTTGGATCCCGATTGATTTAAATCGCTTAGAAAATTTTGGGGAAAGACGTGGCTTGATTTAATTTTTGAAAATGACTGATGAGGACCAATTATAGACATTAAAGATTGTTAGTGTCAGGTATGATAGTTTTTAAGAGATCTTTAAGTAAAATAAAACAATTTCACAATCAAACAAGAACAGAAAAAATTTCATTTTGAAAGATATTTGGGTTTTAAAGAAAATCATACCATGATATAACATTAAATCTTTAGATCACCACTTTATTTTGTACAAACCGGACTTGATAGATGAATTATCGTTTGAAAATATTTTATTTTAAATCACTCTCCCCCTCAATCGATGACCGTAGTCGATGATTGAGTGACTTAAGTTTTGATAACATGAAGTCCGGTGATTTCCAAAATTAAGTCTAATTTATTTTCAAAACCAATATTTTCCATTTTCAAAACAAGATTTTCGTAATTGTTTAAAATGTTATCATCCACTACTTGTCCTGAACAAAGATACGTTAGGTGGTTGAGCTGCTTTTGTTGTTGTTGCTGAAGGTTTGGAAGAAAACCATCTGCTAATTCAGTGAGACCTCTTACGTTGCATTTTTTCATGCCAACTCTCCATAGAGGTCAAATTAAGCTCCGTTTCTTCATTTGTCAACCCAAGATATAGTTACCCTTTCCTTTCGGCATCCAATCATCTTCTATTGTGGGATCCGAATCGGGAACATTCTTTTAAACCATGTTATCTGCATACGTTAGTGAACACATATAGACATATATGGTGGTCGACAACACCCAAACAGCAATCGACTAATAAAAGTCAATTCAACATATCAATCAGTTCATATAAAGCATGGGAATAGTGTGTTTATCAAACTCTAGTCATCTAATCCTAACAATCATATCCTAGGCACCTAGTCCTTCAACGTAGGTTAACATGTTTTACATTTAAGTATATAGGATAATTAGATAAGCTCGTTAGATGATATAGATTTGAAAACATTCTCCCCTCAATCAATGACTTATTTTACGAAAAGTTTAAAAGCGGCAAGTCATTGATTGAGTTTTAATTTTTAAGAAAACTACGAATCGATTGATTTACAAGCAACTCATTTGCCACCATTTATGAAAGCAACAAATATTTTTTGAAGAATTTATAGAAGGAAAAACATTTGTGTAGGAACAATGATCCTCGACATACTTTCCTCAATTTTTTTAGGATAAGTGCACAAATTTTGTGAAAATCGTTTAAGCGTGGCGCTTTCCTTTGAAAAATGGGTTGCTATCGAAATAATAGCAAGCCATGGTTTAAGTACGGTTCTGATCAAGTAATCGTAAGCCATTATTTGACGCCCGGGTTCTGATCGAAATAATCGTAAGCCATAATATGTGACATGTTTTGGAAAAGAATATTTACACCTCATGCTCGAACTTCATCTATTGTCCCGTGCCATTATTGAATGACATTTCTAAGACCGTAGATGTTATCAATACCAGAAGACATGTCTTTAGAAAAACAATATTTTTGGTATTTTTAAATTTTCTGATTTTTATGGGTTTTTATTGGTTTTATATTTTTCTATTTTGATTTTGTTGGTTTTATATTTTTGTATTTTGCTTTTTGATAAATATATACACAGATAAAGTAGATGAAATAGTTTAAGAAAGATGATGATACGAGTACCGAGATAAGGATATCGTTCAACATCGTTGTAGAAGATAGAGACCATCATTTCTTAAAATTTCACCACCAAAGCTTCCGAGACTCCAGAATAGTCAGAACATGAGCCTTTAAAAAAGAGAATCTTTGGTAGCTTCCCCCAAAACCGAAAATCCATTAAATGAGCAGATTCGAAGCTCTATTTCAAGCTTTCCTTAGCCAGGTGCACAGATGAGCACACCATTATCATAAATTCCGTTGTTCCTTTAAAGAACGATAATCGAGATTCTCCTTTCGAGGATATATCATCAAGTAGAACAACAAAGAATCATCCCACACATAAATAACTCCTCTCGAATTTCATTCCACTGAAGTCTGAAGCAATCCATTGTAAAAGGTGTCAAGAGACCACTTCCCCCGAGTAGTTGAATTGATTCAACCCGTCTCTTAGAATAGAGCTCAAGAGCCCGAATACACAAATAGAGTTCCAAAGAATAAATGATAGCACCACACCCAATGCACATTTATCTTTCCTGATGATTGTGTATGAAGCTCAAGAACCCGAAGTACCCAAATTCCCCCACACTTGTGTGCCTCGTTTTTCTTCATAAACTGTCTCTTACATCTCTTCCCCAACTTAGTTGGAATAAGAGCACTAAACGCCATGAGTCAAACCTTGAGTTTCTCTGCGGTAATGACATTTGTCTTCCCGGGATATCTTCAATCACTTAGAAGTATTAAGTTCATCAAGATTACTCGCGTTTAGATGCGTGTCTCCTTCCCCCTTGCTGGTTTTGATACCTCAGAATCAGCAACTCATTATACGCCCATATACTTGAAATCTATTGAGAAGAACACTTGAAGACTTGTGAGAATCAACTTGCTGAAGTAGAATGTGAGCAAGTCTAATTAGGGATTAAATATGACTTTTCACTCTCCCCCAATTAGTGCTCTCCCCTAAACTGACAATCTTTATGATGAGTGCCCGGAATAAGAAGAAGTATTTAGATCGTTAATTGTAACTCGTCTTTAGTCTTCTAACATGCAGCAGAAAATGTAGAACAGACTGTAGACTCGACCTTCTTCAAGATTGTCCGTTTGGGGATCAGAATGTCAACATCTTCATCTCACCAAATGCATTCCCGTTAACTTATATATAGCAAATTCCCTTAACTAAAATCCTTCCCAATCAAACGAGAACAGAAAGATGTTCATCAAAGAAATCAGCCCCACAACTGGAAGCATTTTGTCATTTAATCATATCCGCCCATGTGAAGATGTCAACCAACTGCTCTTAGAAGAACACACTTGCTTCGTTAATATGTTAGTCATAATCTGTTCTCTGTCGGTCAATTCAGTGATTACGATTACGAAGTGGCCTTGAAAACACTCTTGCTTTGATAGAGAGCTTGATGGTGTGGAACTTTTAAGAGGAACACGTGGTACAAACTTATACACCATCTTTATCGAAGACATGATGAAGATGACCCAATAAGAAGAAGCTCGGTTCTTACATTAGTTTGGAGCCATATGACCATTTATTCTCAGATAACAATCAACCATGCAGTATTATCACACTTCTTCCCCCCCCCCTTAAGAATTGCATACGGAGATGCCATTCTTGATTAAGTAACTGAAGTCATCAAAATGTAGTCTATTCACACTTCTCCTCCTCAAAGGTAGCATATGATGTCGCCATCGTCATTATAATCGAGCAAGTGGAATACGAGAACAATCATCGGTAGTCCGGTTCACTTGATAACTGAAAGCGCGTGGAAAAAGTATGAAGCATGTTGTTGAGAATGGTCATTGATAAGAAGATTTCTCTTCTTCAGAAGATAAAGCGCATTGAAGCGTACACTTTTCTTTTCTTTGAGGTACGAGGCTTGAACTGTTGTGTTCAAACGTCATAATCTCTCTCTTTTCATCTACTCTTAGCAAACATGTAATCAACCCATTATCATTCAGTAGGCTCTTTGTCGTGACAGCTGATGGAGAAGACCCAATATGATGAATTTGACCTTGAAGTAAACTAACCCGAACTCGTGACTTAAACATGCACATATGTAACAAAGAGTGGTACCGAGAGTTCATCCTCCATTGAATCTCTAAGTACTCTATACTCTTCATCTAACCAACCATCAAGTATAAGACGTACATCACCTCTTGAAAATCCACAATTGAATGTGACACTGAGCACTACAACGTAACTCCTTAAAGTGATAGTTATTTTGTGGCGGTAAGAGCCCAATTCCCCCAAGTGGTAAAAGCAAAGGAAAAAATCACCCAACAATAACTAGATTTCCAAGTTTTTGTTTTTGATAATAAGCTTGAACAAGGATCTTGAAGAATATTCATCCAACCATCCCCGATACCTTCATATACTAAGTACACTTGCCTGTGATATTTCACTTCAACCTCAAATAAATAATAGTGAATTAACCCCGTTGTCACATCTTCTGGTTAAAAGCTCACATCTAGCCTCCTTTGACGTTTTAAGTGAACTATGATAATGGTTTTCATCCCGACCATGGTTAAACGCACATAACCCCGTAAAACCAAGTAATTACCAAACTGCCATGAGGACAATCCAAACAAACACCCAATTCATGAAGTACACCCTTTTATCCCTTCTTCGAAACAGAAACCATAGCACCAACATCAGATGAGATCCAGAAATACACTTTCCCTTTCTCCAGGATGAATCTATGATCACGGGATTTTACAATTCTATGGTTTAAACCGAGAAATAGTTTCTTTCGCGGGATTTTACAAAACCAAGAATAAACCGAGAGATAGATCCGGAGATGCACTTTACAATTACCAGGATGTTTCCATTGTCATGGGATTTTACAAGTCTATGAATTAAACCGAGAAATAGTTTCTTTCGCGGGATTTTACAAAATCAAGACTAAACCGTGAACAATGTCATCTTGAACGTGCAATGACAACTTTGGTTTTGGTGAATTTCTGTTTTTGGGGAACATGCAGCGGTTCATCAACGGTTCATTCATCATCTTCAGCACTATCATCAACAATTCTTTACCCATATGTAGACAACTTCACAAACCATACTTAGTCAAGTAGTATAAACTACTTCCCATGGAGGTTAATCGTAAAACATCAAAGTACACGTTCTCCCCCATGATGGTTTCGAACTTTCGGAAGCATCATTGACGTGTACGATCATATGCACGGAAAGTTCTTGTCATAAGCAAACATCTTGAAAAGTCATGAATGACGTTGAAGATTCTTGAAAGAATTTGCCTAGACTGTGAAGTATCATGGCATCGAATATTCTATGGGAATTTTTGATCACATCTCAACCAATCAACCCTTTGGTAAACACATCATTCACGAGTTTTGTCGGCAATTGCTGTGACCATTTGCTGAGGTAGATCCGATATACCAGATTTGAACATGAAGTAGAATTCCCCAAATTTGCTACTTATGCTTGTACTAATCCTTGTGAAAATGAAACGGTGTACCCAATGTGCAAAACCTCTTGACGTATCCTCAACTGTGTGAGACACCGAAGTGATAGCTACGTTGTGGGTTAAGTGAGAAAGAATCACAAAAGTGACTAAATAGCCAAGTCATCATCACATCCAATAACCGCCCAAACAAGTCATCTTCGCGGAAGGGAAGAAAGAAAGAAGACGAAATAAGTAAACGTGCCCGAAAAACCTCACTTCAGATGCAAATAAGAAATACCGAATCACAAATAATCCCGTAGTCAACCAAGTTCCAATAACAATTCAAGCCGTGACCAAATATTTTCCGTGAAAATGTGTAGACCAAAGTGTCAAACTTCATAACTCATCAAATCTCATCATCAACACTTATCAAGTCGCAAGTCTCATCATCATACCAATTCTCATTATCAAATCTCATTATCACAAATCTCATCATCAACTAAAAACTAGTCGTCCATATCCAAGAATAGTTATCAACCGGTCCAAGTCCATAGTCAATTAATACCCGATCCAAACTACCTCCCATCTTCAAAAAATTCGAACATCAATATGGTCCAAGCAAAAACTTGCAAATTAAATCCACGGCCCAACTACACAAAACATCCCACAAATAGTTGTGACCAAATCTTCAAAATGTTATTTGATATCCTGTTAACACATACACGTACGAGATAACAATTGTTGTGGCCCAAAGAGATCACGTTTAACCCAAACACAAATATGAGACAAGAGGCTAATAGGGCCCAGCCCACGATACAGCCCAACATACGAACGAAAAGAACCAGATCCATTCCAATATTTTTACCCTAGCACAACGGGTATAAGACATTCACTATCACACCTCATCTATGATGAAGAAACGCATCATCAACTCACTATGACCTCGCCACAGGGTTGGCTAGAGGCACGATTAGACTTAGCCACAGGGATGGTATTTAGTCTCGGTTACAAGGACCAAAATAACGGGTAGGTTTTAATTAGCACTTACTTGTCCTTTGATTTGATTTGTTTATAATAAACGAATAAAAGAGATGAGTTAACATTCTTGTTAATTTCATTCCTTAGATTCGAACATTAACAAAAACGTTTTAAATCCATGAGGCACATGATCGTTTGTGTATAGATCTTTAAGGGTCTATGTGTTTGATGAACCTCACACAAAAGAATCAAAGCTGAGATCAAGATTCAATCTTAATTCGTTTTTTTCCATTGAGCCTTTGACTTGTCATTCATTAATTTAACGAATCAAATAACAATAAATAACATAGTTGTTATTTTCTTTGACTCTTGGCTCGAATATTGACAAAAACCCTTTAGATCAATGATGTGTAGTCCTTTGTGGTGATATGGATCTGAAAAGGTCATGAGAAATCATTAACCCACGAGAAGGAGAAACTGAAATCTTTTTTGTTTTGTTTCATTAAGTTGTAGATCTGTGATGATTTCTTAACGTGCGTATGAATCTTTAAAGATTCTGATAACACGTTAGCGAACTGAGATCTTCGTTGATTAGTTTTACATTGAAGTCTGAGATCTTTGAGAACTAGGTAGTTTAGATGAGGTTGGATCAATGATGAGTTATAGTTTGTAAACATGGATCTTCAAGGTCTTGATTATACTTTGAAATACACGAACTTTGACTGAGATCTTGATATTTGGTAATCGAATGATTGATGTTTGTAGTTTGTAGATGTTTGTAAGGTTTATGTTTGATTCAGTTGTAATAATCTTGTGATGAATGTGATTAGTTGTTAACAGAGGTTGATTATTTGATCTTTGGTATGCTGGTCAACAAAATGCATCCTTGTACATCTTCTTTCCACGTTCAAATCGCACCATAGTTATTAACCAAATCGCATCTTTCATTCACTTTGACAAAACGCATTTGTCTTTTTATCACAAACCGCATAAGTAAGAAAACGTCAAAACGCTTCTTTAATTCATATCAAACCGCATGCATTAAAAGAAAAACCGCAACATTCACAACTTGACAAATCACAACCTTATTAACATCAAACTGCATTTGACTTTTTGACCACAAATAGACAAACCGCATCCTGAGCTTTAGACAAATCGCATAGTCAAAGGCGTCAAAACGCAGTTGACTTTTAGACCCATAACAAATCGCATGCTGAGTCAAAACTCAGATGACAAACCTCACATGAGACAAACCTCTTTTGGTGCAATGAACTGGGACAGTTTTTTTTGACAAACCTCTTTGAAGAACATGATGACAAACCGTATCGAACAAAATGACCAAATCGCATCCAAGAACGGGAATTAAAAAACAGTTTATCAAACCAACATAAAACCAGCATAAGCTTATAAAACCAGATTCGATCAGCTTCTTAACACAGCTTATAATCAAGATAAATCATCATAGAAACATATTCAACCACGTATTATCCAAGCAACAAACCGCATACTTAACCACTTCAAAAACCATACGAATCATCAAAATCAACAAAACCTAGGCTCTGGTACCATTTGTAGGATCGTATATTTTATGTTGTTTAGATGATTCGGGTGGTCTAGGATTATGATTAAACAAGAGAGCCATGTTTAGAGAGATGAAGAGAGGAGAGGGTGTTCTAGAGAGATAAACACAAATGAAAGGTTAGATTAATGAGAAGAAGCACCACCCTTCCCTTAGTGGGAAGGGTATTTCTGTTACAAACTAAATGCCCTCCTGTCGGGCTGTGGATCAGGCATACAGTGGGTAAAGACCCGTCCTTCCTCTATGGTGATACACTAAACTAATAACTACGCTAATAACTAACTAACTACTGAATAACGGAAATAACAATAAGTCTACGAGCTAACTTATGCTAGATTATACTTGGGGTGACCTATACTTCATTATGGAATTTCCAATTCCTAACAAAACTCCTCACGTTATAATATTGGTTCTAGTGGTTTTTCAAGTCCAGTACCCAATGTACAAGGAATGGGCTATACTCAGCTTTTGGATTTAGTAAAAGCTCAATAAATATTACTAGCACAATATGGCCTCGCAAACAGTATAAATCGGGCCCAAAGAACATTGCAATCACAACAACAATAGTACCAGTCCACTATGCCAAATGTTCACTCTCCTCAGGCCCATCTCACGGGGCTAAACCAACAAGCCCCATCTTCGGCTTCTCAGGTCCAACAACATGTTTCGGGTTCTCTCGAAGGTTCCAATGGTCATAAACTACTCTCCCGCATGCATTTAATACATTGACTTTACAGGATTTTGGTAACGTTGGATGGAATATGGACACATGTGCGTCTTTCCATTTAAATTCAGATGCAAATAATCTAAGTCCTATTTATAATAAAAGCATTTATCCATCTGTCTTTGTTGGTAACGGTAAATCAATACCCGTTACCAACACGGGCCATAGCATGTTGCCTAAACCTCACCGTCCTCTTCACCTTTACAATGTCTTAATTACTCCACATATTGTAAAAAATTAATTTATGTGTTAATACAAATAAGCCGTGATAACGCTACACGTGTCGTTCGGGGTCAAAGGAACTTCCTTTTCGTCGAGCAAGTTTTTCAACACCCTAGGCAGTGAACCTAATCGTTGTAGTGTAGTATTAGGGTAAGCCACGGGTATTGATATCGTTCTCTAGGGGAATAGGAATGCTAGTGAGAAGTTACTACGCTAAGGTTGGGGTTGAGGAAGATTATTTTTTATCTTTTTATGTTTTTTAGGAAATGGAAAGGTACGAATCTCGGGGTTTGAATTTGGGGGGTTGGTATTGCTACCGATTACTCTACTTATCTAATTATCTAATCTAAGGTGTATGTAGTCTATGTCTAATTAATGTGTGCTCGTATGATAGTTTAAAGATGTGTTTACTTAGGTTTTACTACTCCTTAAATATCACCTATTAGTGGTTGAATTGTCACGTCCTTATTCCTAGTTGCGTTGTGTGTCTAAGGTTGTAGGGTATCGTTTCTCCCAACTCTTTGAACTTACCAAAGGGTCTCGTCTACAAAACCCACTAGGGATAATAAACTCTTACTCTAAGGCACTCTTTGGATGGTTTAGCTTACAACCGCTCAAGGAGTCATATTCTAAGGTTCACAAAGATTTAATCAAGCATTAAGTACACAACGAATGACCTATCGCATTACTAGATCATTAATCAACTAAGATAAGAGACAACCAATCAATATTCAATAATTAAGTTTCATATTCCTAAGCAAACACACAAGTAAATTAGCGGGACATGGAAAACATGCAAGCATACACACAAATAATCAAAGACATAATTGTATTAATGAAGTAAAACACTTATCTTGGTGTAAGATAGGGTTTGGAACCTAAAATCTTGTACAAGACGACCTTGGTTCGGTTTAGGTTTTACTCCAAAAGACTACACACTAAAAGCGAAAAATTCGGATTCTATATATAAGATTACATCTGCGACGCGTCACTTATGTTTTGTGGCCCGTGGTCGCCGTCATTAGGGTTTCGTCTTGGCCACGTTAGACTTGCGACGGCGTCACCTTATGCTTGTGACGCCGTCTCTTGACTTTCGACACCGTCTGGGTTGCATCTAGGCCGTCGAGTTGCGACGGCCTACTCTTTATAACTTGACGTCGTCGCTTGAAAATAGTAGTTTTGGCTTCGTCCGTCACAAAATCCTCCGACGGCCGCAATTTAACACCGACGCCACCTTATGTTTTCAATGACTTTGAGTGTCTCGATTTTGACTTTGGCCATTTTCTTCGTATTTGCGCCTTTTCGTCCAAATAAGTGCCATTCCGAAGATTTTGCCTTCAAGAGACCTAAAAGTGAAAAGGCGATATTAAGCAATAACGGATACAAAGTGATCAAATAAGGGCTTAAACGACCCTCAAAATTGTACCTTTTAAAACCTTATCAAATATCCCTACACTTGGTATTTGCTTATCCTCAAGCAAATGTGCTTTTAGCCAATTAATTTATAAGTTAGAGGTCATGAAGCATTGGTTTAAAACAGTCCACAACACATATAAGCCCATAAAAGTCATAACAAACACGGAAATTACATACTAGCACCTCACATGGGGTGTTTGGATACTCGCATCTCTCGGTGTATATGAAATATAACAAATTGGAAATGAAGATAAACACTCATTAACCGGTCCTAGTACATAGATTACCATAGGCTTGAGAATAGATCAAACCTCCATCGCTTTGGCGTAAGCACCTAGGAAAGACTATCAAAGAGGTCTTTAAAGGGTTGTAACGTTAGGCTTACGGTAGGAAACAAAGGGTTTGGTGGGATAGGCTATATAGTGGTGGCAAGTCAAAAATCTCTATGTTAAATGCATACGAAGAATGGCGTTGCTAAGCCAAGACTCGACACTCTAGACTCTAGCTAACGAAATAAACAAACATAAATTTAAAGGATAGATGTAGGATGGTAGCCGTTTTTTTTTTTTTTTTTTTTTTTTTTTTTTTTAACTATATTTTTTTCTTTTCTCTTTTTCTATTTTTTTTCGATTTTTTTTTCATACACTTTTACTCTACCATCCTCTACGGTAACATCAAAATAATAGGGTTTATAGGCACATCCTACACTTGAGTTTTATTACTCTAACACTAATTTGACCCGAATGAAAAGATCAAAACACTTGGGGTACATTATTACGCAAACAAAGGGAATTTGAATTTAACGTTCCCTTCCCGTCATTTCATAAACTTTAACTTTTTCCATGAATCCCAATCGTCCCAAAGCGTATACAAAGGATATGACTCGACTTAGCAACTCATGCAAGCAACGGATAATTGAACTAAGGGTTTAGGGTGATAACAATAATACACTAAAGTGAGTGCATATAAGATAGGCTAAAGCGATTTGGGTGTATATTTGGGGTGGGGTGTAAACAATGCTCTTCATTGATATTCGGAAAACCGAAACATCACGAGAACCGCGAAAAGGATAGGCTCGAGGGGTTAACTAGGGTATCATGTACTAAAGATGAGTACAACGCAAAGGGTGTGGGGAATTACTCGACCAATGTGGAAGAAGTAATTATATTACGTATCGAACAAGGGTTATCCTAATGCCTCTTATCATTTAGTTATTCCTAACTACACAAGTGTAGTCTTACTTGCGATCTCGGAATGCATCACAAAACAAGTTCTAAAATCTAATATACTACCGGTTCACACTCTAAGCATTAAAGATGAATGCTTTAATTCCTACTAATCTGATCCTCATATTTTGGGTGGAATTTAGGTGGTAAAGGTTTTTTTGTGCTAGTCATGCAACTTCCTATCCGTGAGACGCTTTTGTTAAGACTAATGGCCCACTCCTATATATCATGAAAAATTTTAAATTTGGTGCCAAAATTACTCTAACCGACATTTTCTCATGGTTTATTACACAAATACAATTGGACAAAGCAAATATTCAAGGATAAGCATAGTTTCAAAGTTCCCGTTTTATTTTCCCTCCCTACACTTAAACTGGACATTGTCCCCAATGTTCCTGAAAGTATCAAAGTTATGATAATGGAAGGTAATTAAAAGCGAAAGAAACTAGTACTCCCACGATTAGCTCGGTAGGATCCGTGTGTGAAGTAGTGGTTAAATCCTTTCCAAGAAGAATTTATGCGTGAAAATCTCCTTCGATCTTATGTAACTTCTTCTTGATAAATTAAACACACACTTGAAGAAAACAAACGAAACCTTCGCGTAAAATCGGCGGTAATAATATATATAAGACTCGATTTAAACTAGGATATAATGCTTGTGGAATGGATGTTTACTGAATTTCTAGAAAATTAAGACACAGAAAATTCCAAATTTTTTAAGTAGCTCGAGATAACGAGAAAAAGTAATCATTGTTTTACTCCTTCACGACGTCGGTTATCCCGACAAAAAGCGGTGCGATTTTACGAAAAAATTCGGAAAATTTACATCTTTAGAATCTGGAAAAATTTCTGCAAAACTTCCATTATGACTCGATACAAGCATTTGACTCGAACAAACACACATATATATATCTTTTAGTGAATTGTTATTCTCATGTTTACGTTTCTTTTGAAAACGTGTGTAATCCTCCCTACACTTATCCTTTATGTAAAATACCTTTATATGCAATTAAAGACGAGGTTAAAAACAAAATAAAGCATTTTTACAAATTTAAACATGAGAATAAACAATCAATAAAAGATATATGACACTAACAAGCAAACAATTAAGCATGAGTTGCCTCCCACGAAGCGCTTTTCTTTATTTAAGAGTCTTGTAGCTAGACTCGTAGTCGTGCTCCTACGTAACTTCATTACCGCCACCTTCTTCCTTCTGACGGTCTCTATTGGGAGATTCCATGTTGTAGAAATGCCCTATGATGCACTTCTCTAAGAGTTCATCCTCTCCCAATCGGTCCTATATTACGGTCCTAGGTTCAAGCAATCCTTATAGAATCCGAAAATCTTAGCCATAACATAATCTACTCCTTTTCCCTATCCTCATCATTCCTATAATAGACCGACAGTTTAAGTTCCTTTTCATCATTAGAGTGATGAAAACTTCTCAATCTTAAACGGCATTTGGTAAGCTATGTCATCGGTCTCATCCTTGAATCGCACTACTCCTAACGAGGGATCATAGGTCATCCCGGTGCTTTCTATGAAAGGTTTTCCTAGAATAACGTGGGACAAGCTAGGGTCCATGGCCGTGCTAATATCATCCACAATTATGAAGTCCGTAGGAAGCGTGAAACTACCTACATAAACGGGCAATCCCTTAATTCTACCAATAAAATTGCACTTAACCCTAGGATTATCGGGGTCTTGCCTAGTTGGAATAGGCTTCTTCATTACCCAATTGTAGTAGGTGCTAGTCATTATGTTGATTGGGATTTGCGATCAATGTAGGCCTTTGCCACAAAAAGGTGTCCTATGCAACATGGTATGTTAAGATTCAAGGGTTCCCAAACTTGATTCTAGGGCTTTTCTAACATACATGTGACGGAGGTCACGCGCTAAGTGAGGGTGGCGAGATAGTTCTTCTTTCGTAGGAAACTTATTGAAATAGTCATTGTCTACTCCATCTACTTCCTCGGTTGTTTCATTATTCTCAAGTGTATGGTCCTCTTCGTCATTTGTTCCATTAGGTTTAACTAAGGCGATGGTATTGACGAATTGAGCGTGCTTAGCTAGCTTACTTGGGTCCTTAATCTCTACACCGGAAGGCTCGGGAGTTGCGATAGCATTAACCTTCCTATCACTATTGGTTATGGCTTTCAAAAGGTTGTCTATCTTCCTATCCATTTCAGCTTGTTGTTGGTTAAAGCGGTCCAAGAGCTTAGCTATTTGGGATTCTTAGGATGCAACTAGGTTTTGCAACATCCCTTCGATGTTTTGTTGGTTAGGACCGTTAGGTGGGGGCCATGAAAAATCATTGGAAGTGAATTCCTTGGTTTGTCCCCAGTAGAAGTCGGGCTTGCCTTTCCATGCCTCTCGGGTTTCATTGAAATTCCTAGGTCCGGTATTGTAGGAATCTTCCTCCTGTTCCATTAATGAGGATGCGTAGTCAACGGAAGCATGTTCGAGGGATCGGGTGCTAGTGCGCGTGTTATGAGGATCACAAAGCGGCTCACACGAGGAAGAAACTTTGTTCACATGGTGTGAAGACTTAGGATTTTCGTAGGAACTCATTAGGAATTTTACTTGATCTTCAAGTTCAATCATCCTGATCGAAGGTTGTGAGTCGATGGGAGGCAAGGAGATTGCCTTAACGGTTTTAGGCTCACGGGGTCATCGACTTTCGTTGTCATAGAGGCAAGGTCCTCTATTATACCCCATGATTCTTCCGCGGTGAGATCACTAAGTTTTCCACCGGCCGCTTGGTCGATGGATCGCTTGGTGGGAAGTTGACATGATCATAAAAGATTTGGACTTGGAGCCAAAGATCAATGCTTTGATGAGGACTTTATGAAGTAAGTCCTTGAATCGAGTCCATGCTTCAGAGAGAGATTCACCTTGCGTTGTTGGAACATCAAGATGTCATTCCTAAGCTTAGTGGTTCTCCACGGTGGGAAAAATTGAGCAAGGAAGCGAGAGGTAAGATCATCCCAACTTGAGATGGGCCGGCGGAAGTCGCTCAAGCCAATTACTAGCTTGGTCCGTAGAGAATTGGAAGAGGCAGACGCGTGGTCTCCCGAGTAGTAGCATCAAGGTCGATGGAATCGGCAATTTTGAGAAATCCTCGATCTTTGATTTGGATCTTGAACGAAGTACATGGAATGCACATCCGTTTTGCACCAACCGGATGGTGTCGGATCGCAGGGCCGTAGTTTGGGCTTGGTCGGGAAGCTCAATGGTGTTCCTATAGCCTAAGTGGTTTGGTCTCGAGTATTTACCAAGAGTACGGGCTCTTGGCGGGTCAATTGGTGGTGGGTTGATGAATCGTGGGTGGTTATCACCTTCCATGATGAAAAGTGATGGGGTTACGAACAAAAGTCACGAAGAAGGGGGATAGACTAAGAGAAAGCTAAGAATGAGAAAATTTTACTTGATAGGAATCAAGCAAAGAAACCTAAATGAGGTGGACTACTAACTAGCTATTCTATTCCCCGGCAACGGCGCCAAAAACTTGATAACGCTACACGCGTCGTTCGGGGTCAAAGGAACTTCCTTTTAAATCGAGCAAGTTTTTCAACACCCCAGGCGATGAACCTAATCGTTGTAGTGTAGTATTAGGGTAAGCCACCGGTATTGATATCGTTCTCTGGGGAATAGGAATGCTAGTGAGAAGTTACTACGCTAAGGTTGGGGTTGAGGAAGATTATTTTTATCTTTTATGTTTTTAGGAAATGGAAAGGTACGAATCTCGGGGTTTGAATTTGGGGGTTGGTATTGCTACCGATTACTCTACTTATCTAATTATCTAATCTAAGGTGTATGTAGTCTATGTCTAATTAATGTGTGCTCGTATGATAGTTTAAAGATGTGTTTACTTAGGTTTTACTACTCCTTAATTATCTCCTATTGGTGGTTGAATTGTCACGTCCTTATTCCTAGTTGCGTTGTGTGTCTAAGGTTGTAGGGTGTCGTTTCTCCCAACTCTTTGAGCTTAACAAAGGGTCTCGTCTACAAAACCCACTAGGGATAATAAACTCTTACTCTAAGGCACTCTTTGGATGGTTTAGCTTACAACCTGCTCAAGGAGTCATATTCTAAGGTTCACAAAGATTTAATCAAGCATTAAGTACACAACGAATGACCTATCGCATTACTAGATCATTAATCAACTAAGATAAGAGACAACCAATCAATATTCAATAATTAAGTTTCATATTCCTAGCAAACACACAAGTAAATTAATGGGACATGGAAAACATGCAAGCATACACACAAATAATCAAAGACATAATTGTATTAATGAGTAAAACACTTATCTTGGTGTAAGATAGGGTTTGGAACCCTAAAATCTTGTACAAGACGACCTTGGTTCGGTTTAGGTTTTACTCCAAAAGACTACACACTAAAACTAAAAATTCGGATTCTATATATAAGATTACATCTGCGACGGGCCACCTTATGTTTTGTGGCCGCGTCGAATACGCCGTCATTAGGGTTTCGTCTTGGCGCGTTAGACTTGCGACGGCGTCACCTTATGCTTGTGACGCCGTCCTCTTCGACTTCGGCGCGTGCAGGTTGCATCTAGGCCGTCGAGTTGCGACGACATACTCTTTTATAACTTGCGTCGTCGCTTGAAAATAGGAGTTTTGGCTTACGTCTGTCACAAAATCCTCCGACCAAGGCGCAATTTAACACTGACGCCATCACCTTATGTTTCGTGACTTTGAGTGTCTCGATTCGACTTTGGCCATTTTCTTCGTATATTCGCGCCTTTTCGTCCAAATAAGTGCCATTCCGGCATTTTGCCTTGAGACCTAAAAGTGAAAAGGAGCGATATTAAGCAATAACGGATACAAAGTGATCAAATAAGGGCTTAAACGACCCTCAAAAAGGTACCTTTTAAAACCTTATCAAGCCGTAAAAACGTTTATTTATATTTTACGATCTTCTAATATTTTGTCGATAACAAACGTAAAATCATTTTAACGAAACAAATAAAATACGTAAACTGTTTGAGCCAATAGTTTTCTAACACACTTACGTTTTCACATAAAACACTAAAATAAGTATAAGTGATTTTATGATTTAGTAATACATATGTACAACAACTAGTGTTTACATATTTGGGTAAATATATACTTAAACTAGTATATACTAAAATGGGTAAAAACTAACAAATGGTATTGAACCATAACCCATGGTATTATCCAAACCACTTGACTAGGAACATTGAACCCATGAGATACATTGTATCTAGTAAAGACCCATGGATCAAACCATAACCCATGACCCATGACCCATAACCAAAATACCCATGGGTAAGAGGGCGTCCGGATCCCTAGCTTTACGCTAGCGGATCCACTTGTGGGAGGGATCCGTGGGATCAGGGAATAGTAAGTCTTCTCTCTATAAATAGTGATCCATTTCTTCCTTTTGTCTCACCACTTTCACACATACTTTCTCCAAGTATTGTACCTCTCTAACCACTTATCCTAAGGATCTTTCTATGTAGTTTGTCTTTTGTTTTGTGTGATTCTCTAGGTTCCTCTTAAAGCCGAGATCACCACTTCTTGAAGTCGAGCAAGCTCATGTCCATGAGTTGCCATGCTTCGTCATCATCAAGACAAGCGGGGTTCTCTTGTTGATAGTTCTTTCTTCCTCCGTAGAGATGTTGTGTTGAAGGCATTAGTGAAGGATGCCGAAAGAGTCAAGGCAAGCATTAGTGAAAGATGTTTAACGTCCGTGTCAAAAGCATTAGTGAAGAATGCTAAAGGTGTCAAGGCGAGGCATTAGTGAAAGGTGCTGAGCGTTGTGTCAAAGGCATTAGTGAAGGATGCCTAGGAATCAAATCAAGTGGCATTAGTGAAGAATGCCTGGGTCGTATAATCGATGAGGTGCATCGATATACATATAAGTATTAGTTTATTTCCAAGGATGGTGATATCCTTGATGGTGTTGTAACAAGGTGGATCTCCTTGAAATTAGGTGTTGTGTTGTGATGGGTAGTAGTTCCTCCATAGTAATGGAACTAGGTGCTTAGCCTAGTACCTAATAAAGGGTGGCGACGTTGTGATAGGTGTGGTTCACCTGGGTGAAAGAACTCGGTGGTTAGCCTAGCACCGAAAAAAGAGTAAGCGGCGTTGTGAAGGCTTCTCCGCCATAAGGAGATTGGTGTCGTGTAGTGTTTACAAACTCTCGAGTAGGTGACTCGGGGAGTGGAGTAGGGCAAGGAAGGTGTCCTTGTGGCGAACCACTATAAATACTCGTGTCGTGGTTATGTGCTTCTTACTCTTTATCTTTCATTACACGTTTATATATCTATCTATCAACGTCCAAAATAAACAACCAAATAGATTGACATAAGTCGATCTAAATATTTAAAAGGAAGTTTTAAATTGGTAAAACTATTCAACCCCCCTTCTAGTTTTCCATAATATGTTCGTCAATTTACTCGTGACAACAAAGTTGCTATTGATTTTGACGAGTTTGGTTCTTCTGTGAAGGATTATTTGACTAGACAAATTCCGCTCCGATGTGATAGCACTGGGGATCTCTATCCTGTCACCATGCCTACCTCCTACCCACAAGCTTTTCTCGCTAGTCATCACACGTGGCATCAGTGACTTGGACATCCAGGAAATGAAGTGTTACGTTCTTTACTTTCCAATAATAGCATTTTGTGTAATAAAGTGAAGTCTCCCCATCTTTGTCATGCTTGTCGACTTGGGAAGCATGTGAGGCTTCCATTTTATGTTTCGATACTCAGCTTAACTCTAATTTTGATATTGTGCATTGGTTTGTGGACATCCTCACTTCCTAGCCAAAGTGGTATCAAATATTATGTTTTTTTTGGATCATTTTTCTTATTACCTTTGGGTTCATCCATTGTGTAACAAGTCTGATACTTTTGCGATATTTTTTGAATTTCGTTATCTTGTAAAAACTCAATTTAATGCGAAAATCAAAGATTTTCAGTGTGACCATGGTGATGAGTTTAATAACACCATTTTTCATCAATTGTTTACCAAATACGACATCCATACACGTTTCTCGTGTCCCCGCACCTCACAACAAAATGGTAAATCCGAAAGTATGATTCGGACAATAAAAAACCTTATCCGTACTCTACTTTTCCAAGCACATCTTCCACTCATTTCTGGGTCAAAGCACTTCAAATGGCCACCTACCTCTTGAATATTTTACCATCGACCGCCATCAATAACGACACACCTCACTTTCTCCTTTATAACACAAAGCCCAACTACACGTCTTTACGTGTTTTTGGTTGTTTGTGTTATGCCCTTATCGACACCGGTCATAAACTTGGCCCACGATCCACACCGTATATTTTCTTGGCTACCCATCAAACCATCGTGGTTTTCGCTACCTAAACCTTTCCACCAACACAATCATCATTTCCGTAATGTTACCTTTGATGAGACCATTTTCCCATATGGATATGTGACTTCAAAATGATTTTCCTTCCTACACCTTTCTCGACACCACTCCAAACATAATAGCACAACATATTTCCTACCATCAATGCACATACTCTATACCCCACATCCATTAACCCATCCACACCCTCCGTAATACTACCACCGCTCCATCCCAACTTGACCCACTCAAACCGACCCGTCTCTTGAAATTACTACACCACCCAACTCCTACTTGTCCAACCCAATCCACCCCACCTCTGTAACAAACACAACTAATCGTAATACTTGCCCAAACCCAACATCAACTCACCCAATGGTCACTCTTTTCAAGTTGGTACTAATAAAAGAACCCGCGTTATAATTGTCATATGTCTACCATTTCTCCTCTTCCAAAATCATACGCCATCGCCATCAAAGATCCTAATCGGCAGCGAGCTATGCTAGGCGAATATAATGCTTTAATTAGAAATAATACTTGGGTTCTTATGCCACGACCATCGGCGCGAACATAGTTCGTTCTATGTGGTTGTTTAAGCACAAGCATTTTGCGATGGATCTTCGGTAGTACAAAGCACGCCTTTTAGCTAATGGGAACAATCAACAACTTGGTGTTGACTTTGATGAGACATTTAGACCGGTCACTATCCGCACCATTCTCGGTCTTGTTGCTTCTCGGCATTGGGTCATTCATCATTCGATGTCAAGAACGCGTTTCTCCATCGTACATTATCTAAGACTGTCTACATGCATCAGCCTCCTAATTTTTGAGATCCTCAGCGTCTTGACCATGTTTTTCTCTTACAACGATCGTTATATGGCCTTAAGCAGGCAGCTCGTGCCTGGTTTCAAAGGTTTGTAAGTTATGCTACTCGTATTGGTTTTGGTCACAACATATGCGATTCGTCTTTGTTTCTTTATAAACAAGGATTCGAGGTTGCTTACTTATTACTTTGCATGGATGATATCTTGTTGTGACTTCTTCTACAACATTTTCTTGAGGATTATTGGTTCTTTACATCGAGTTCTTTATGGTGACCTCGACCTATTGAACTATTTTACAGGCATCTCATCGCGTTCCACCAAAGGGATGTTTCTTAGTCGAAAAGTATGCAATGGAGATTCTTGAGCGCGGTATCGTAATGTCATTCATGCCGACCCTGTTGATCTGGAGTCAAGTTGGGGCGATGGTACTCGGTTTACGATCGACCTTTTACGTGAGTTCTTGGGAGCTTTCTGATTACCTCACCTTTACTAGACCTGATTTATCTTATGCAGTTCAGCAGATTTGTCTTTATATGCATGATCCTTGGGAGCCTTATCTTGCTGATCTTAAAAGGATTTTACGATATGTTTTCGGTACTTTGGATTATGGTCTTTAGTTGTATTCTTCTTCGACTTCTTCAGTAGTTGCCTACTCGGATGTTGATTGGGCAGGTTGCCCGACTACTAGGCGTTCTACTTTAGGATATTGTAAATTTTTCTTGGCAACAACTTACTGTCTTGGTCGTCCAATAGGCGATTACTAGAGGTGGCAAAGCAGGCGGTGGGGGCGGGCACAGACTCACGGCCACAGGCGCGGGCTAAGCAAACGGCAGGCTAAGCAGTAGCAGGCGAAGCAGGCTAATGTTATACGAATCGCTTTTAAAAGACCCAAACGATGAAATAAATTGCTCGAGCGTAATGCCTCATTTATATTTAAAAATTAAATATAAATTTTCTTTAAAAAATATAATGTTCGAGAAAAACATGTGCATATTATGCCCATTTAACTTAAATGGGCAATACATACCTATTTCAAAAAAAAAAAGGGCCCAAATGTGCCTAAATCTTTTAAAATTTGCCCACTTAGCCCATTTTTTGATTTTGGCATAAATTGCCACCTCTAAGCGTACACTTTGTCCCGTTCTAGTGTCGAAATTTGAGTCTGGTGGTGTTGCAATGCGGTGGTCAAACTTCTTGGTTGCGGAATCTCCTTGCGACCTTCATTCTCCTTTACATTCAACTACCATAGTTTATTGTGATAATGTCGGTCACGGTATATTTGTCTTCCAATCCCGTACAACATCAACGCATGAAGCATATCGAGATTGACATACATTTTGTTAAAGATCATGTTGCAGCAGGTCATGTTCGTGTTTTACATGTTCCCTCTTGTTATCAGTATGCCGACATCTTCACCAAAGGTCTTCCGTTTGCATTATTTGATGAGTTCTGATCCAGTTTAAGCGTTCAACTTCCTCCCGCTCCAACTGCGAGGGGTTGTTAGGACTGTTAGGAGAGTACATATTATGCATATTGGGCCAAGCCCATGTGTCTATTAGTATTGTATTTATATTGTATCAAACCATTCATTCTGAATCAATCAAATCACATTACACTTATTATAATATACATATTAGTAAAAGTAAAATAACTAGCTAGTGATTATATGTGTTTCTATTTTTAAATATGCTATTTATAGTTAAATTTATCTTTAGATGGTTTTCTATGATTTTTTAGAGCTAGGATTAAGCGGGAATAAAATAAAAATGAGATGTGTGAGAAGAAACTACAACAACATATTTTAGATACATTTATAAAAAAGAAAAAACATGTGCACCTTTTTTTAAAAATTATCCTTCTTATTTAAAATACATTGCTAAAAATCATTCTTATTTTTTTTTCCATTTTTTTTCTCATCGGATCTTGATTCCCGGTTAAATTGTTTGCACGTGTAGTGCTTGATTTGATTTGTTAGATGTTATTACCTTCATCATAATACCATATAGGAGTACCTTTCATTTCTCAAGTCTCTTTTACGTTTTTTATATTATAAAAGATTATCTTTAATGATTTTTTTTTGTTGATTTTCATTGAATATATAATAACCCGACTCATTCACAGGATATGGATATAAATGGATGAAACAACTTTAAATGGATATGAATATAGATGTAAATATAACTCCGTCCAATTCATATCTAATCTATTTACATCCTTGCTTATACTTTGTAAAACTATGTTTTCATGAAGCAAATTTCAAGTTTATCAGGGATTTTGATAATAATAGTATATTAGCATTAAAATGTTGTTGTTAAGATTACTTGTTTCAAAGAAATGAATCCATCTAATCAAAATTAAGTATTTGCCGAGTGTTCATTTTTTCATGGATTAAATCCGTTTTCAAATATCGTTGTACAACTATAATCATTCACGTAATACTCATTTCATCTCAAAATAAATATGCACTTTCATATTTCACAAAGTTTTAAAAATTCCCAGTAACTTCTTATTCTGCACCAATCAAATATCATCCTTATCCCGATATCAACAATGGATTTTCAGTCGCCTCGACTCGGGCTATAATCGATTCCCACATCCATGAAAATTCTCCCATTGCTACTCGTTGGAATGGTGCATCCTATTAAAGTTAATGTCTTTTGTGGAGGTTGTTTCGAATAAGCTTCCTTCAGGGTTAATTTGGATAGGAGAGTATCAATGTCTCCTCGATCTTATGTCCCATTTGTCAAGAAGATGTTGAAACTGGCTAATCACATTTTTTTCACATGCGAGATGGCTTCCTCTTTGTGGTTTATGCTTGCTAAATGGTGGGAGGTTGACATTCCTCTGTGTGCGAATATGGAGGATTTGATTGTTTGGCTTGATTCCTCGCGCTTCTCCAAAAAGGTGCGGGTCTTTTTAGAAGGTGTAGGTGGGGTCCTTTTATGGTGCATTTGGAGCTTCCGTAACAGTTTGGTCTTTTCTACTTCCTCTCCTAAGAAGTCATTATCAAGGGATAGAGTTGTTTCTTTATCGTTTTTGTGAATTTCCTCTAGAAATCCCAATATTAAGTTTAGTTGGGTAGGTTGGTTGCAAAATCCTATTGCTACTATATCTTCCTTGTAATTGTGTCTAGCTTCTGCTATAATTTAATATAAAGTGTGGATTCGAAAAAAATATCATCCTTATCCATTAAAATTACTTTTGATTGGTTGAAACACAAAGTGAACATTTATTTTAGAACATAAAATAGAAAGGTGGACATTAATTTGAGACGGAAAAAGTAATAAACTCATAACCACGGCTGGCATAAAATTTTTTAAAAGGTTTTTGTTTTTGTTTTTGTTTTTTTTTTCAAGAAGAGTGTATAATCATTTTCTTTACACATAGCAATCATAGGTTATGATCATTTTGTTCATTTGTTATCACTAATTTGTGAATTAAGTACCCGTTTGGTACATGGTGTTTACTAGGAATATATTAAAAGATTGATTAAAATAGTTGTTTGGTACCATTCTCCTCTAACACAATCATTTGATTACAAATTTCCATTTCCACCCAACGTTGGTGGGTTGATGGGTATCCATTAATGTGACAAATAATTTTTTTTATTTGATAGTTTTTTTTTTTTTTTTCGCCACAAATTATTTATTCTTTTTTTCATTTTCATTTTATTTTAAACAAATATATAAAATAAACTTATTAATAACTAATTTTCTTTATCTTCATTTAATTCAAAATTCAAATTTAAATCTAAATCCAAATTTAATCATAATCTTAATCCTAAACCAATCTACAAATTAAACGGGTCCTAAAAGTATTTTCTTGTAACTTTGGTTTCAAAGTTTGGTGACAGTTTAACAATTATTTGTACAACCGGATGATTTAGATATTATATATATTAACTAAAAGCCGGGGAATGATTCTCCACACGCCACGTGTCCCAAACAGTGTGAGCAGCGTTTAATCCAACTTTCATGAGTTAGCAAATATAATCACGATGTTTAGGTCTTGCAGCAGTAAGTCAAAGTTGGCAAAAATAGTCCCTAGGTTTTCGATTATCATTTAAAAGTAAGTCTTTATAGCGATTTGGCAAAAATAGTCACTATCCAAATTCACTTTCTAATCAATCCCATTACGCCTGCGGTTTCCACACTCATTTAAACTATTTTTAGCATTATTCATTTTACAAGGAACGGAATATTGGATAAACCTGACAAGATTCATTTGCAAAATCTGAGGTGCAGTTTCGTTGATGGGTTTATGTGGGGCTCACGTTTAGTAATGAAGTTTTATACTATTTGACTACCATAAGTGGTTACTAATTACTCTATATACTAAAGAGAAAAAAGATTGAAACCTGATTGGTTAATAAGAAATTATTATTTAAATTTCGGTGGAAATCTTTTTTTCATTATAAGGTATGATGTTTCTATTTAATCATTATCTCTCTCTGAAGTTTCAATCTCTGTCTTCACCCGCTTGCCATTTTCGGGCGACACCATCTTTCAACCACGGTAACACCATCTGTCTTTTCATACTTATATTTGAGGTACGTCTATTTTTATACTACTTGTTTACTACTATATGTGTTACATATTTATGCATTGTTGTGTTTGACGCAAAGCTTACAAGGCATATAAGAGTTTGAGCTGTTAAAATAAGCTCTATAAGCTTTGTTTATCATACATGTTTATGGAATTTTTATAAGTATAAACCTTTATAAATTCAACTCTGTTGAAATGGGCTACTGGAGGTTTATAATTAGTCAAAGTAGTTAAATATTTTTCAAAATAGAGTGGATTGTCACGTAAAAATTAGAAATATATCTTAAATTAATTGATGTATTTTATGTGAGTTTACATTAATAAACTTCAGCTTCATTTAATTCTTAAAATAACTTTATAAAAATATAAGCTTCGACTTCCAACTTATATACTAAGTTCCGGATCCAGCCTCAAATTTTAATCCATTTCGCCGAACATACCTTATATTGTTTTCCTAATTGTCATGCAAATATAAATAGTGTCAGACACATGTGCAAGCATAGGAACATTGAACATGCGAAGCGCCTATTTGGGAATATAACATGCGATACTGGACTTGTTTAATACGCTAAACCACGAGTCACCGTTATTGATATTTCATATGAATAGAAATGTTATTTCACCTAGATTTACAAACGTAATTTTTAAAAGAATTGATTTTGCAATTCAAAAAGATTAACGGCGCAAATTATTGCTCGTTAAACTTGCAATTCTATGTAAATCAAAAGAATAATTTTCATGTTTATAGCATTTGTTACTGGGAGAAGCATGTGATATTTTACTACTATTGTTAAACAGGACTACTCTATATTCAAACTTCAACAACGCAAATAAAGGGATACAAACTTTGTATACTAGAATTAAAACATTACACTCGTCTTAACATCTTGAATGTTTAACACTTCAACTAAAACCATGTTCATAATTAATATATATACTAAAAGGCAGGAGCCTTTCACCCAAAATAAGCGCGTTTAATGCCAAGGTTTTAACTCTGGCGAAAAACACGAGGTTCAGTGTCGTTCTGCAAGTAAGTCCTTTAGCATTAATAATCTTTCGCAACTTGGCAAAACAACCCCTGAGGTTTAAGTGTCGCTGCAAGTAAGTCCTGCAAAGTAAGTCCTTTAAGAATCCCACGCATCGCGGGTTTCCAACACTCGTTTATTTCATTTGCCAAGTTTCAATTAACATGACCATTAAGAAACAAGTTTAGAAAGATATATAACTGAGATTACTAATTATACCGTTACTCTAATTAGTCGAAGCTTGTAACTCCATCTCCATTTTCTCCCCCATAGCTTTCAAACTCGATTCGATATAGCCACACAGATCTTCCAATCTCCACCCTTCGATAGGATCCGCTTCAAAAGACCACTCGATCATGCACCCTCCATCATCAACTTCATTCACTTTTATCTCCACGACATAATAAGTAAACCCTATGTTATTCTCTACAATCTCATAGCTCAAACAACGTTGTATAGGATCAATCGACACCAATTTCTCGTGACACCACTTGATGATGGTCTCGCCGTTAGATGATGGTACGGTTGAAGCACAATATCTTACGAGACCGGGTTCACCATATTGTCCTTCAACATGATGGCATGTGTCAATGGTTGGAAGCCATTTGTGTAATGAACAAAAGTCTTCAAAAAGTGGCCAAATTTGTTGTGGTGGTGTGTTTTTTAGTTGTGTTGTGGCTTTGCCTTTCCATTTTGAAATTGTGGTTTCTTCAGCCATGAGAGAGACTTTGAGAATGAAGTCTATGCATACATGTTTTTATATAGACGTGCGTGATTTAAGGTCTTTATTTTTGGTAAATGACGTGCTAAATACGTGCATATGACTGTACTCCGTATGTTGTTGAGGTATGATCAAATGCGAAAAAAATTAAAATGAGAATCATAACCACATATTTAAGATGAAATTAAAAAATAAATATATTTAAAATGAAATGAAATCCTTTTAAAATACGCTTTTTCATTTAAAATCTGTAGCTATAAATATTTTTTATTCTTTCCTTTAATTGGATTTGTATTACTACTATTAACTTTTTTTTTTAATTTAATAACCTATTAAGCGTCATCTTGTCAAAAAAAGTAGTTTGATGTGAATAAAAAAAAATAAGCTTTTTTAATACTAAACTTGAAATTCTTGTCTTCCTTTGAGTAATAATTCCAAAATACAAAATCAGAATGACTATTTTACCTTGAATTTATAAAATTGTATTCTTTGTCCAAGTATATAAATAACTCGTTAATCTTTTAACTCATTCTTCATTTGAGTAATAACCCATTAATCTTTCTCCTCACCTTAGCCAACGGACGAAAAAACCCACTGCCGCCGCCAACCGGCCACCACCCTCACCACCTACACCAAAACAATCCTCTCCACTCCTCTACCCGATCCACCACCACACGCGCCCAACACATAAACCGGTTTTGTTTCATCAAAACAACCAAACATGTACATGAGCGAGAATCAGTAGATTTTCTTGTGACGATCTCTTGAGATTCTCTTCATCAATCACCCACACCGATCTAAAAAAAAAAAAAAAAAAAAAAAAACGTATCCATCAAATCCAGAAGAGATGATCCATCAAACCAGTTTCTTTGAAGGTCAAACGCAAAAGGGACTATCACCACTTTACCCAAGTGCCCTCCTAACACCATAGATCATCACCGGGTGCTCTTGGTAGTGGTTATGGATGTTGACGCGAACCAAGAAGAGATGGTGATGCTCTAATCAAGACCAGAAAGCCTATACTCTTCCTTCCAAGATTACCCCTATAAATAGGAACTCAGTTTACGGGTTTTATCACTTTCACACATGAGCACAAATAAAAATAGGGTTTGAATGGTTAGGGTTTTCTTAAAGTGATAGAGGGTTTTGTAATTGGTATTGAAGAGAGTACGATTTAGGTTTCAATTTGTATTGATCTCAAGAACACCACAAGTAATTTGATTTTCTTTGGTTCGGTTCTAACCCCACTCGAGCTTTTGATTTTACTGATAATTTGATTTTCTTTAGCTATGGGAAAGTAATTTGATTTTATTTTCCCTTTCACTTGGATTCAATTATTCCAATGTCTTGTTAATTTGTTTATGTCCTCATCAATTTCACATTTTTTACTTGTACCGATTGTAAAGAAAGAAAATTTATGTGGATAAGTTAAGTGTTAGAATCACCAACTCACCCACCACGTTGATCTTCAAGATAACATGATTTAATTACTTGGACTATCGACGCAATTTTTTCAATCGACAGGGACTATTTTTGTAATTTAGCCTAGGGACGATGGATGCAATTTTCGCAAACCCACATGGACCATTTCTGTAATTTGGAAGGGTAAAATGGTCATAATACTCAAAGGGACAACAATTTCAAGTTTAGTAACCAAAAAGGCTATTTTTTTTTTATTCGTCACGTAACTTTTGTATGACAAGATAATCTTTAATAGGTTATTACCCTTTTTTTTAATGACATTCCATTTTAAGTCATTACAAAGTGACCAAATATTTGAAATACTAGAGAGGTAAACGAATGTTTGAAATATTAAAATATAAAGCCAATCAGCCAAATATGACTCAAACTTTGATGATTTGAGCTAGTTAATAAAGTTTTCAACGGGGCTATTTAATTTTAATCAATAAAGTTTAGGGCAAATTGCATAAAAGTATATCTAATTTATACACAAATTTAATTTAAATGTTTTTTCTTTTTTTCTTTTTTTAAAAAAAATTTAGTGTCTTCATTTATTTTTTCATTAATGTAATACATATAACAGAATTTTAAGTTATTTTATAATGAAAAATTACATGTTCCGTCCTTAGGTTACCACAAATAACACTCGTAGTCCATTTCATACGTTTTGTCCATTTATGCTATTTCATCAATTTTTATACGTTTCGTCCGATTTTATACGTTTTTGTCCATTTTTAAATGTTTTGTCCCTTTTTATGCGCTTGCGGCTGTTTTTTTTTCGTTTTCATACGGTTTTTGTCCGTTTTATATGTTTTCATACCTTTTTATTCGTTTTTATACGTTTTCGTCCGTTTTTAAACGATTTTATTCATTTTATACGTTTTAATCCATTTTTAAACGTTTTAGTCCATTTTTATGCGTTCTCGTCTGGTTTTTTTCCCGTTTTCAAACTTTTTTGTCCGTTTTTATACGTTTTGGTTCGTTTTTATAATTTTTCGTCCGTTTTCATACATTTTCATCCGTTTTTATATGTTTTTTAACGTTTTAAAGCATTTTCGCCCGATTTCTTACAACTATGTTCGTTTTATATGTTTTCATCAATTTTCTTCGTTTCTATCTGTTTTATCGTCTTCGTGAAAATGGGCGAAAACATCTAAAAACATAAAAACATCTAAAACAGTATAAAGCAGACGGCGTATAAAATGGATGAAAACAAAGAAAATGGACGAAAGATAAAAACGAATAAAAGGGTAAGAAAACGATCAAAACACATAAAACATAAAAAAATGTATAAAACTGTATAAAAACAGATGAAAACGTATGGAAATAGACAAAAACTTATAAAAACGGATCAAAACGTATAAAAATATATAAAAACGGACAAAAGCGTTTGAAAACGGAAGAAAAGTACGAAAACACATAAAAAAGTTTAAATACGGACAAAAATGTATAAAAATGGGAGAAAACGTATAAAAACGAACTAAAACGTATAAGCGAATCAAAGCGGATGAAAACGTATGAAATGTATTAAAGCGGAAGAAAATGTATAAAATGGACTAAAACGTATAAAATGCACAAAACGTATGAAAGCGTATAAGAGCGGACGAAACGAAAACTACATACGAAATGCATAAAAGCGAGCGAAAACGGCTTAAAAGCGGATAAAAGCGTATGAAAACATATAAAAGCGGATGACGAATAAAAGTATAAAATGTACAAAACGTATGAAATGGACTATGACCTGTTATTTGAAGTAAATCATAAGGACGAAACATGTAATTTTCATTATAAAATAGCCGGAAAATCCGTTATATGTCTTACATTCTGATCAAAAATAAGTTGAGTACACTAAATTTAAGAAAACAAAATTAAAAGTACCTTAAATTGAAATTGAGTATAAGTTAGATACACTTTTTTATGCGATTTGCCCTAAAGTTTAATCACTTATTTCAAAAGTGGTCAATTTTTATGGTTTTCTAATTCGTATTTTTTTTCTACTACTTTTAACTTATCGAATTTTGTATTTTATGTTTGTCTCTTTTTCACAATTTTATAATAGTGAAGTTATTTTGTATGTAGGGCAAAATGCATGAAAAAGTACTATGCATTAAATGCACATATCTAAAAATGAAGTTATTTTGTTTGTAGAAACTCAAAGTGGAACGAAAGTTGTATTGAGTAACCCTTTATATGAATTCACAAAATAAGACTATGCATTTCATATTTTAAAATGGGATTTGCTACACAATGACATTGAATAATACTTAAGGCAACAACTATTATCTATATTATATATAAAATAAAAATGATCAACGTTTAAAAGTTGAATGTTGAAAATAATCAAACGTGAGAGAAAAAATAAAATGTTAAAAACGGAAGTCACACACACGAAACCCTTTCTAAATGCTCACACCACCACTCAAACCCACCATCACCCGACGCCACCCCCATTGGACTCCCGAAGTTCATCCCACCGTCATCCCACCACCACAATAGCGATACCACCGAGAGGAACCATCAAGACCTCGACCATCAAAGGGTTTTTCTAGTTTTGAGGTATTCTTTTGTGTTTTTAATTTATCTATGAGTTTTTTCTTTTCTTTTTTCTTTTTAGATCTATAGATTTTATTTGTGGATCTATAGTAGTTTTTTTTTTTTTTTTAGATCTATGTTCATTAACGATTTTGGTGCTATTTTTGTTAGTGTCGCCACATCATTGCTTTCTGACCACCGCTCTTTTCTTGCCGAAAAAGTCGCCGCCACCGGGAAGTGTTGCTACTGACGAAACCCGCCACCAAATATTGAGGTATTTTTTGGTTGAGTAATTTTATAGATCTTTTTTTTTTCTTTTTCTTTAAGGTTTTAGTTGATTGGCAATACCTGATATGGCTTTTAGATTTGGCAATTTTGTTGTGGCAGAGTGTCAAAGTATTTTAGGGAGAGATGTTGCCAAAGGACATGATTTCTTAAGTAAATGGCGTTGGGCCTCAACTTGAATATAAAATTTCTATAAGTAGATTGCTATTGGTCATGTGGTTTCTCAAATTGCATCAAGAAAAGCAAATAAGATGTTTCTTGCATAAGAATCCAAAAATATGAATCTGCTTTGTTTGTTATCTTGAGTCAAGTATGTTGTTAGGAATTTTAGTAAATGATATTATACTAAAAGTTAACTATAGCTCTCGGCAGTGTATACATTATACAAAATCATCTTTTAGTGTTTTTATAATTGATTTGATAATTTTTCATGGTTAATCCGAGTTTTATCTTTAATTTTGTGGTCATTGTTATGCTTTTAACAAGTAGTATTATTTTGGCTACATCTTGATATGATCTGTTCCATTGCCTCATTATTTCATATGAGGAGGTGGTAGCTCATATATACTATTCGCTAATTAGCTTCTCCTTTTTTGTTCTTTTTTTTTGGCTCGGGTCACTTTGGCTGCTGATAAGGGTTTAAAACATATGTTTTCAGGGGGTCATTTTAGCCCTATATCGTTACATTTTACATATGTTAATGCTTAAAATATTTCCTTTTCACATTTTAGGTCATTTGAAAGCAAAATGCTAGATAGAAGCATATTTGGATGAAAAAGAGCGAAAACATGATGAAAACGACAAAATCAAGAAAACAAGGCAAATTCAGAAGATCGGACGGCGTCCCAACCTCAAAGGCGATGCCGTCGCTTACAACGTGTTCCAAGTTTTCTCAAGCGACGTCTCAGGTCATACTTTGGTCCTAACAAGTGACGGCGTTGTTGATGCAAATAATGTCTAAAACCGTTATTCCTATCTTTCGATATCTCTACGTTTTGATGATAACAAAATGTAAAAACATGTTACGTTAAAATTAACGTAAACAAGTTTTTAATCGAAATATCACGTTTCTACATACATCACTCTAGGTAAGAACAAACAAATTTACAATTTTACAAATGATCAAAGTGAATTTGTGTTTCAAGCTTCACATTTTTAATGTGACAAATCTGAACTGAACTTATGCTTTTATTAAACTATTGCGTAGGAATTAGCCTAAGTCCTTGAACCCCTTTTGCCCAAACTCATGAACCTTTAATTTCTGCGGGAAGCGCGAGTGCTATAGATAGATATATCGGGGGTGACTCCCCGCCCATTGTTGGTTAAGCCAACTGTCGGTGCATATCATGTCGAAACTCAAGTGTATCGGGTAAACACTTGTCGGGCCTTTATATTTTACATGCTTCGATCGTGCACACCGTCAGTAGCTTGCATGTCTTGTCGACGCAATAGACTTTACTTTTGTGTGACATTATAATTATTATAATGTTCACATGCTTGCTTATGGTCCAACTTTATGCTTGATGGTCTACTTTGTTGAATTTCTTCTTCACGCTGTGAGTGAAGCAGTGGTCACTAATGTTATACTTGAATTTATATGTATTCTATTATCACTCTTGAAAACCTTGTGATCCACATTACCTTTTTACTTAAAGGTAAACTTTGTTTTCACGACATTGTGGGTGACACAATGATCACATAACTCTCTTTTGAACTCGCAATACTTTTGTACAAACCTATGAACACACCAACCTCGTGTTGACACTTTTGGCATTTATTTTCAGGTTTTTAAGGCGGAAACTTACTTTTGAAGGCGCTTGGCAATGGCACAGTCTTAGACTACTCTGAAGTGTTTTTGCACAACTAAGACTCTTTATTATTGGGACTACTTAAATTATGGGCTTGTATTTTCAAGACACGTTATGTTATAAACCTTGTTTCATTTCGTTAAATGAAATCTTTTGTCCATTGTCTATACTTTGTGTTGTGATTCCAATTTAAGAGCACCTCAAATGATATAATCTTCGCTACGACCCATTTTGGGGTGTTACACTATGTATTTGTGTATTTTGTGTATTAAAAAGTAATAAAATAAAAAACTAAATTACGTTTGTTATTATTGTGGAAGATAAAATTACACCTTTCTACCAACATGTCGCCCAACATATTAAATGCAAGTCGCCCAAGAGACGGATTAGACCAAATTGTACTATATATGTATTTTATTATTTTTTAGTTTGACCTTTTTTCACAAACGACAAAATTGGTTAGCCTCGGGTGCTAGTCGCCTCGAGAGAATAGTAGTCATGAAAACTTCACTTAAAGGACAAGTCTTACACATAACTTACACACTTGACTTTGTGTACTTTCAAAGTGAATATGTGTCATGCTTTTAACTAGGTAGCCTAATTAAAGTAGTCAGTATCATTTGGGGAGGAGTTTACTGGCCTAGAAAAGGTGATCACATGAGTCGACAGGGACCTTTTTTGGAATTGGCTCATTTCTTAAAGTTATGATTAAGTGGGAATAAAAATTTAAATGAGATATGTAAGAAGAAACTACAGTCATATATTTCATATGCATTTATAAAAAACACATGCATCTTCTTTTAAAATTATCCTTCTATTTAAAATGTATTACTAAAAATACTTATATTTTTTTCATTTTAAACTTTTTTTCATCCTATCCCTTGCATGATTCCCTCATGTTAAATTGTTCGCATGTATAGTGCTTGATTTGATTTGTTAGATGTTATTATCTTCATCATAATACGATATTGGAGTACCTTTCATTTCTCAAATTTCTTTTACGTTTTTTATATTATAAAAAATTATCTTTAACGATATTTTTTTGTTGATTTTCATTGAATATCTAATAACCCGACTCATTCATTGGATATAGATATGAATGGATGAAATAATTTTAAATAGATATCGATATAAATGTCAACATAACTCCATCCAATTCATATCCAATCTATTTACATCCCTACTTATGCTTACACTGTGTTCTCTAGTCTCTTTTGAGGAAAGAAAGGAAATGGAAGTGACAGCAAGTAAAAATATCATGTTCTCTAGTTTTTACAAAAAGAAAAGGAGTAAAGCAAGTGGAAAGGGTGAAAATATCACATTTTTTAAAGACAACTTGCATCCCACTTTTGGGATGAAACGGATGAAAGAGAATTAATACATAGTGAAATACCATATCACCTTTTATCTAATTTAAAATTCAAAAGCACGATTTCAATGAAGGGTTATAATTGTAATTTGTTAACTTACAGCTTTTAATTTAAAATTCAAAACACAACTAGCTTCCATTTTCATTCATTTTTCGTATTTTAAGAACACAAACTAAAGTCACAATTTTCACTCCCTCCTTCACCATTGTCATTCCTCCCTTACTTTTCTTTCCATTCTTCTAAAAAAACTTAAGAACAGTGTAGTAAACCGTGTTTTCATGGAGCAAATTTTAAGTTTATCACGGATTTTGATAATAATAGTATATTAGCATTAAAATGTTGTTGTTAAGTAACTTGTTCCAAAGAAATGAACCCATCTAATCAAAATTAAGTATTTGCCGAGTGTTCATTTTTTCATGGATTAAATCCGTTTTCAAATATCGTTGTACAACTATAATCATTCACGTAATTTTCCTTTCGTTTTAAAATAAATGTGCATTTTTATATTTCACAAAGTTTTAAAAAGTTTCACTCACGTTTTACTCTCCACCAATCAAATATCATATGTCCATATTAAAATTACTTTTGATTGGTTGCAACACAAAATGAACATTTATTTTAGAACATCTTAAAATGAAAAGGTGAACATTTAATTTGGGACGAAAAAAGAAGAACATTTAATTTGGACGGAAAAAGTAATAAACTCCAAACCATGGCTGGTAAAAACATTTTTTGAAAGTTTTTTGTTTGTTTTTTGTTTTTTTTTCAAGAAGAGTGTATAATCATTTTCTTTACATATAGCAATCATAGGTTATGATCATTTTGTTCATTTGTTATCACTAATTTGAGAATTAAGTATTTTCTTGTAACTTTGGTTTCAGAGTTTGGTGACAGTTTGACAATTATTTGTACAACCGGATGATTTAAATATTTAAACTATTTTTTTAGCATTATTCGTTTTACACGGAACGGAATATTGGATAAACTCTCACAAAGAGGCATTTGCAAAATCTGAGGTGCAGTTTGGTTGAGAGGTTTAGGTGGGGCTCACATTTAGTATGAAGTTTTATACTATTTGACTACCATGAGTGGTCACTATAATGCGTATGTGCATCACATCATGGTTTTGTTAAATGTTTTGAAACCCGAGTCGATCCGGCCGGATTAATCGGTTCGGGTAAAAAAAGGTTAAAATAACTCGGGTTTTTAAACCGGCTAACCGGTTAAACCGCGGTTTTAGTGACCGGGTCAACTCGGTTTTAACCCGGTCGGGTTTGGTTTTCAAATTTTTTAAAACCGGGTTGACCGGATTGAGCCGTGGTTGAACCGGATTGACCGTGATCGAACCGGTTGACCGGTTATTTATTTTTATATTTTTAATGAAAACCCGGTCGGTAGGTTGACCGATATTTCGACCGGGTCGATTATAAACCCGGTTTTCAAAACATTGGTCTTAAATTGAAATGGGCTTATGGGGGATTATCACGTAAAACTGAAAATATGTCTATGAAATGGGTTTATGAAATCTTTTATAAGCAATAAATCTTTATAAGCCTACTCTATTGAAATGGGCTTACGAAGGCTTATAATTAATCAAAATATTTAAGTATATTTCAAAATATAGTGGATTATCACGTAAAAATGAAAATATGTCTTGTATTAATTTGATGTATTTTTATGCGATTTTACATAAATAAGCATCTTCAATTAATTTGTCAAACAACTTTAAAAATATAAAACGAACTAGAATATATAATAAAATTCTAGACCCATAAAAAACCGCCACAAAACACTTCACAAAACGAGTTGACGTTATTTGATTGAACATTAAAAAAAAATATAACCAAATACAACAATAAGATAATGACAACTCATTTTATGAATGTATTTAATAAAAGTTTTTTTTTTGTGAATCTAAGAATTCTACATATAATGTTTCTTCATCCTACTCAAATCTAAATTTATTTCGCCAAAGAGTATATTATTTTCCCAACTGTCATGCAAATATAAATAATGTGAAACACATGCAAGTACAGTATGCAAGCATAGCTGCATAGGTACATTAAACATGCGAACCGCCTATTTGGGAATATAACATGCGTTACTGGACTTGTTTATTGCTTTTAAACTTATGTTGTTGGGATTTTTGTTGTTTCGAACTAAGCTGATGCATCTGAATTTATTTTCATCGTTACGTTATATTCGGAGCGGCAATGCATTACATAGACTCCCGAAGTTCATCCCACCGTCATCCCACCACCACAATAGCGATACCACCGAGAGGAACCACCAAGACTTACGACCATCAAAGGGTTTTTCAAGTTTTGAGGTATTCTTTTGTGTTTTTTAATTTATCTATGAGTTTTTTTTCTTTTCTTTTTTCTTTTTTAGATCTATAGATTTTATTTGTGGATCTATAGTTTTTTTTTTTTCTTTTTCTTTTTTTTTTTTTCTTTTTCCTTAAGATCTATGTACATTAACAAAATTTTGGTGCTATTTTTGTTAGTGTCGTCGTTTACCACATCGCCGTAGCCACCGCTTTTCGCCGAAAAAGTCGCCGCCACCGGAAGTGTTGTTCTTGACGAAACCCGCCACCAAATATTGAGGTATTTTTCGGTTGAGTAATTTTATAGATCTTTTTTTTTTTTTTTTGTTCTTTAAGGTTTTAGTTGATTGGCAATACCTGATATGGCTTTTAGATTTGGCAATTTTGTTGTGGCAGAGTGTCAAAGTATTTTAGGGAGAGATGTTGCCAAAGGACACGATTTTAAGTAAATGGCGTTGACGCCTCAACTTGAATATAAAAATTTCTATAAGTAGATTGCTATTGGTCATGTGGTTTCTCAAACTGCATCAACAAAAGCAAATATGATGTTTCTTGCATAAGAATCCAAAAATATGAATTGCTTTGTTTGTTATCTGTTGTTAGGAATTTTAGTAAATGATATTATACTAAAAGTTAACTATAGCTCTCGAAGCAGTGTATACATTATACAAAATCATCTTTTAGTGTTTCTATAATTGATTTGATAATTTTCATGGTTAATCTGAGTTTTATCTTTAATTTTTGTGGCTGTTGTTATGCTTTTAACAAGTATTATTTTGGCTACATCTTGATATGACTATTCCAATGCCTCATTATTTCATATGAGGAGGTGGTAGCTCATATATACTATTCGCTAATTAGCTTCTCCTTTTTTGTTCTTTTTTTTTGCTCGGGTCACTTTGGCTGCTGATAACGGTTTAAAACATATGTTTTCAGGGGGTTATTTTAGCCCTATATCGTTACATTTTACATATGTTAATGCTTAAAATCTTTCTTTTTCACATTTTAGGTCATTTGAAAGCAAAATGTTGGAATAAAGCATATTTGGATGAAAAAGAGCGAAAACATGAAGAAAACGACAAAATCAAGAAAACAAGGCAAATTCACAAGATCGGACGGCGTCCCAACCTCAAAGGCAATGCCGTCGCTTACAACGTGTTCCAAGTTTTCTCAAGCGATGTCTCAGGTCATACTTTGGTCCTAACAAGTGACGACGTTGTTGATGCAAATAATGTCTAAAACCGTTATTCCTATCTTTCGATATCTCTACGTTTTGATGATAACAAAATGTAAAAACACGTTACGTTAAAATTAACGTAAACAAGTTTTTTATCGAAATATCACGTTTCTACATACAGTAAAACCTCTATAAATTAATAGAGTTGGGACCGGATATTTTATTAATTTAACGAGATATTATTATATCGATAAATTAATAATTTATTAATTTAAAAGGTTTTACGTGTATGACCGTTAAATTTTCAAGTCTAATAAACTAAATTGAATTCTGATGTATACTCATTAGGGACGAAATAAACTTGAAAACAAGTTTCAAGTAACATTTTATGAATTAACATTCACACTTTATTAAAATAAAATTAACACTTTTGTTGCAATACGAGAGACAACATTTATTATACATCACTCTAGGTAAGAACAAACAAATTTACAATTTGACAAATGATAAAAAGTGAATTTGTGTTTCAAGCTTCACATTTTAATGTGACAAAACATTTTTCAAAAATACTTTTACAAATTATTTTGAATATTGAAGAAATGTTTTAATTGAAAAATAAGTTTAAAACTCCCAACGGCTATTCCCCCCCACCCCAAAATAATGACTCCTAAGTTCCCCAAATAAAATTTCACCACTAAAAACAAAAAGAGGAGCATTTTTTCCTGGGACGGTACCACTAAATTTAGTGGTACCATTTGGTATTTAGTACTACCGTCCACTATAACGGATGAAATTTTTGTCCCTATAAATACCAGCCCACTTCACAGTTTTTTATCATCTTTTTTCACAAAAAACTTTCTGAGTTTATGTAACATATTGGTTTTCATAAACACACACACAAAAAAATCAATGGGGCGTATAATATGAGTTTTAGAGAGAGAGAGTAAAGAGAGTTGAGAACTTTAGTGAGACAAAAAGAAAAATCATATTATGAAAGCTCCAACCCTTTGCCTTGCTAGGCAAAGGGTATTTATAGGTTCTTACAAGACACGCCTCCTACGGGCGTGGATCGGGCATCTGATGGGTAAAGACTGTCTCAGTCTCCACGGTGTTACTTAACTAACTACTTACTAACACTAAATGACCGAGACTACGAGCTTTCTAACGAATACATATACTTGAGGTGACCGACTCTTTAACTACTGTGATTTTCTAAATCCTAACAATCTCCCCTTAAGGGAGGTCACCTCAATTACATCAATTACATGCAGATATTACATTTTGGTGTTCTTGGATTCTTGATTAAGTTCTTTGCTCTGTAGCCCGTAGTCTTTGATTATTCATTTCTGCACGTTGTGATCATAATGTGGAGGTCTTTAATTGATCCATATGATGATGAGATTGAGTGAGCATTGAGATCATCAGCCATAGTAAATCTCTGACTTATCCTTTGTAATATCGCCATTATGTGAAGTTGTGACTTTTGGACTGTGACAACTGGCAATTTAAGGAGTCTATTTTAGGTAACCGCATTACGTTAAACTAAACCGAGCTTTTGCCTTTATCACTATTTTCATCGACCATGACTTGATTTGATATCGTTTATTGTTTTTTATGATTTATTTTATTATTGGATGAGTTATCGTGTGAGTTTTAACTCTTTTTGATAGGCACTATTCGATTCGGCACTATAAAAGCCTAAAACGAGAAATAACGTAACTTGAAACTTGACAAATAAATAGTAAAAACTCGTGGAAAAACTTAAATAAAGATAATAGAAAGTCGAATGAACGTCGTGGGACACTCGTAGGACAATATATGAGCTCGGGAATGGGTAAACGGGATAGTTTACGAAAAATAACGGCTTCGGACCCTCCCTTTTTGCTTGAGCCGGCCACCCCTCCCCTCCCTCTCATTTTTATTTTGGTCCCCAACTAAAAATATATAAACCCCCACTCCACCCTCATTCCACCCATTTGTTTCTCTCACTAAAACACACACACACATTCTCTCTCACCACTTTCTCTCTCTAAAAACCCTAACCCTAAACCACCACCACCGCCGCCCATATCCGGCCAAATTCCGGCCATATTTTGGCGAGTGACATCTCACCTCCACCACCATTTTGTAGATTTCTTTTCTCTTTCCATCCATATATAAATCTCTCACAAAAGCCTACATTAAAACCTCCAAATCTTAAAAATAAGATTCGTGATTCTAGGGTTTTCATTAAATCTTGTAGATCGGGTTGTAAAAAGGAAAATGAAACATGGGTCAAGCTTGTTTTGGCCATAAGAAGCCAAGTATGGGTCTCCTTAGGCTCGTACATGGTTCGAATATTAGGGTTTTGTTTAAACATGGGATTAAAACTAATTGTAGGATCGTGTATTTTATGTTGTTAGATGATTCGGGTGGTCTAGGATTGTGATTAAACAAATGAGCCATTTTAGAGAGAGGAAGAGAGAGAGGATGTTCTTGAAAGAGAGTTGTAATACAAAATGCAAGGTTAGATTCCAAGAAGCAACACCCTTCCCTTAGTGGGAAGGGTATTTATAGTTACAAACTAAACGCCCTCCTGACGGGCTGTGGATCAGGCATACAGTGGGTAAAGACCAGTCCTTCCTCCAAGGTGTTACACTAAACTAATCTACGCTACTAACTAACTAATTAACTACTAAATAACGTAAATAACGACAAGTCTACGAGCTAACATATGCTAGACTATAATTGGGGTGACCGACACTTTCTTATGGAATTTCCAATTCCTAACAATCTCCTCCTAAGGGAGGTCACCCCATGATTTATATTTTGAATCCTTGCATTCTTTCTTTGTCTTTAGTTCCAAGCTCGTAGACTTCAATTCTTCAAATTTCGTATTCTTTGTGCTTGAGTAGCGATTCTTCAAAGTCCGACTGCTTTGTACTTTAAGTGGAGGTCTTTGAACTGATCCACATCTTTGATGATCTTCGAGCTTTCATTAAGATCATCACCACAGTAAATCTCTGGATCACCCTTTGTTGTGTTTCCTTCATGTGATGTTGTGACTTTTGGACCGACATGCTCACACTTTCGGATCACGACATCTTTCCATCGAGTAGCGGAAGCTTTATCGGTTCATGATATTTGCGGCAGAAGCTAAGCATAGTATAGAAATATCTTAGCCGTGTTATGTAGATATGCACTAGTCATGATTTCTTCAATTAAGTGTGGATGCCGTGAGCATGCGGCTTTGGATTGACTTCTCAATTCGATCACCGCAATCATTCAAAATGTACCGCAAACAACAGTTAGCAATAAAACATAGGAAAGTGTCTTTGATCACTTTCGTTGAATTAAGGTACACGCCCACGGTTCCCGCTGATCGATAAGCACCGCCTATGATCGGTATAATTCAAGAATCTCCTTGACGTGGTTTCGCACTTGCTCTAGTTGTTCTCAAACCGAACGCCTCAAAGAAGACAACACAGAGTGAGTGAACTAGCGAATTGAGATTCACTAATTGATGAAAATTGATTTGAAAACAATCGCTATTGCTTGAAGAAAGAGTTTTGCAATACGACGAAGGTTTTATGAGAAATATCAATTTTCAATCAAAAATACTTTTGTATTTGAGAAAGAATACACATTCGATGTGCTAGAGAAAGAAGATATTTGCACATCGAACATTTTTTCCAAAAGTATTTTTCAATCGAAATACTTTTGTGTTTGAAAATGAATACTCATTCGATGTGCTAGAGAAAAGAAGATTTGCACATCGAACGGTTTTTCCAAAAGTATTCGTCAATTCCATTCCTGGACCAAGGTTGATTCAAGAGTGAATCGCCCATCGTTTCTATCCGGTTGTCACAAGCTTTGATCTTTCGAGAAGATCTCACATGTCGCCCACCAAGAGCTTGTTTGATGTTGGCTCTGAGGATTTCCATCTTCATCGTGAATACTTTACATATCACTCGGATGTTCGGAAAACCACAAGGATAATGTGAGGACTCTTAATAGATATATTTACTTTCCACATTGTGTGAAACAACAAGTCTTCATTAATTTTGTGTCCTAATGAGATTTTGTGGATGATCTCTTGGCTCTAGACTCAATTGTGCACATTTGGTTTCCTATGCCGAGACTAGGAGAGGGTCTCCTTCTTCAATATCAACAATCTCTAAGAGAAATTCGATAGATTATGTAGGTTCCCGTGAGAATGAAACATGCCTTTTAAGAGGAACTTGAGTAGCTTGGGAAGTTAGGTGCGGTGCATCCTTTGGGTCCATGACGCCTTGTCTTCAATACCGTGTTACCTTAGTAGAAACTAGTAGCATATGTATTGAACCCGTTTTTGCCCTAAGGTTAAATTAATGGAGGGCTATTTCTTTTCACCCTTTTCACATTTAATTCTTTTCATTCTTCAACCCTTTGCTTACCGAGACTTCATAACTAGAACCTTGTTGGGTTTATTCGAAGACTAGCTCTGTCTCATCCGCACTCTTCCCGTATTCTCATTTTTCTCCTTTTTCATCATACCTATGGACTCTACACTATCTAGTGGATTGTCCTGTGTAGATCCCTCCTTACTCGGCGGATCGTGGAACTAATACCTAACCTAACCGTCCTTATAACGCCATGCATAAAGTAAATTGGTCGGTCTTTTGGTATTGTTCTTTCCTTCATGAAACCAATTAAAATCATTTGGAAAATCAATCAAGGTACTTGTGATATAATATCAAAGCATTTTGTACCTTAATTGTTTTGATCATTTAGAAATGCTCCCCCTCAACATGTGCATATGATTTTGAAATATTTTAGCACATGGAGGCAAGAGTTCTTTGAAATAATTTCTTGATCACAATTTCCGTAGAAAAAGCTATTTGAATTTCTTTGATAAATTCTCCCCTCAATATGTGCATATGATATGTGAAATCATTTTATTCGATAGAGGAAAGAGTTCTTTTGAAGCACATCCACGATCACAAAAGCCATTAAAAACCATTAGAAAATCAATCAAGGTACTTTATGTTGAAACATAGAAATCTTTGTACCTTGAAAGTTTATTTTCTTTTGAAATGCTCCCCTCAATATGTGCTTGAGATTCGAAAGCGTTTAGCACATATGGGAGAGCGAGATGCACATTTGAATCAAAATGATCACCTATTATCAAATTTCATTATTAAATCACAAATTCTCCCCGATCAAAAATATCAAACCCTTTGAGATTTTGGATCCCAAGTGATTTAATAAGGTTTGGAAAACATGGGAGAAAATGTGGCCTTGTTTAAATACTCTTACGGTTTTGGTTAAATGCTCCTCCACAAACATGTGTATTATGTATTTGAAATCGTTTGGCACATGAAGGAAGTAGTGCTTTTGAAACAATTACCCTTTAAAACCAATTTGAGATTTAAATCACGATCTCTCCTCGATCAAAATTTCAAACCAATTAAGATTTTGGATCCCAATTGATTTAAATCATTTAGAAAATTTTAGGGAAAGACGTGGCAAGATTTAATTTTGAAAATGATGGATAAGGAATGCTTTTTGACATTAAAGATTGTTAGTGTACGGTATGATATTTTTAAGAGATCTTTAAGTAAAATAAAATAATTTCACAATCAAACAAGAATGAAAAAATTTCATTTTGAAAGATCTTTGAGTTTTAAAGAAAATCATACCATGACATAACATTAAATCTTTAGATCACCAATTATTTTGTACAAACCGAACTTTTATGAAGAAATATCGTTAGAAAATATTTCATTTTAAATCACTCTCCCCTCAATCGATGACCGTAGTCGATGATTGAGTGACTTAAGTTTTGATAAAATGAAGTCCGTTGATTTCCAAAATTAAGTCCAATTTATTTTCAAAACCAATATTTTCCATTTTCAAAACAATATTATTCAAAATTGTTTTTAAAAAATGGTATCATCACTATTGTCCCGCACAAAGATCGTTAGGTGGTTGAGTCGCTTTTGTTGTTGTTGTTTGAAGGTTGGAAGAAAACGTCACGATGCAATGAGACCTCCGAAGTTGCGTGTATCGTGCCAACTATCCATGGAGAGATCTAATTAAGCTCCGTTTCTTATTTTGTCGACCCAAGATATAGTTACCATTTCCTTTCGGCATCCAATCATCTTTTTATGTGGGATCTGGATAGGGAACATTCTTATATACCAATATACATGCATACGTTAGTGAACACACATACGATATATGGTGGTTGACATCACCCAAACAAGGAATCGACTAATAAAAGTCAATCCAACATATCAATCAGATCATACAAATGCATGGGAATTATGTGTTTATCAAACTCTAATCATCTAATCCTAACAATCATATCCTAGGCACCTAGTCCTTCAACGTAGGTTAACATGTTTTACATTTAAGTATATAGGATAATTAGATAAGCTCGTTAGATGATATAGATTTGAAAACATTCTCCCCTCAATCAATGACTTATTTTTCCAAAAGTTTAAAAGCGGAAGTCATTGATTGAGTTTTCAATTTTACGAAAACTCGAATCGATTGATTTAAAAGAAACTCATTTACCACCATTTTGTTAAAACAAATATTTTTCTCAAGAATTTTAGAAGGAAAAATATTTGAGTAGGAACAAATGATCCTTGACATACTTTCCTCATTATGTTTTAGGATAAGTGCACGAAATATTTGAAAATTGGTTTAGCGCAGCACTTTCCTTTCTTGAAGAGAGGGTTGCTATCTGAAATAATAGCAAACCATGGTTTAACCACGGGTTACAGTCTGAAGTAACTGTAAGCCATAGATTTGAGACATGTTTTGGAAAAAATATTTACACATTCTGCTCGAACCTCATCTATGGTCCCGTGGCATTGTTGAATGACGTTTCTAAGACCGTAGATGTTATCGATACAAGAAAACATGTCTTTGAAAAACAATATTTTGGTATTTTCAAATTTTATGATTTTATGGGTTTTGATGGTTTTATAATTTTCTATTTTCTTTTATTGGTTTTATATTTTGTATTTGGTTTTGATAAATATTTACAAAGATAGAGTAGATGATATAGTTTAAGAAGATGATGATACTGAGTACCGAGATAAGGATATCGAGCATCCCGTTGTAGAAGATAGAAGGCATCATCTCTTAAACTTTCACCACCAAAGCTTTCGAGGCTCTGAATTGAGAGAATTGAACCATCCGAAGTGAGACTTTGGCGGCTTCCCCCCAAATCGAAAATCCTTTTGTTGAGGAGATTCAAAGCTCTATTTCAAGCTTGCTTTAGCCAGGTGCATAAAGAAGCACACCATTATCATCGATCTTGCTGCTCCTTTTAAGAATGATCTTTGTTATTCTTCGTTCGGGGTTATATCATCAACAAGAACAACAACGTATCATCCCACGCTTGAATGACTCTTCTCAAATTCCTTTTCCACTGAAGTCTGAAGCGATCCATTCCAAAAAGTGTCAAGAGAACAATTCCCCCAAGTAGTTGAATTGATGCAGTCAGTCTCTTTGTATAATGATCAAGAACTCTCCCAAATACACATAATGAGGGGAATGAAAACACCTCCCCAATGTTCACATTTTTCTTCCCTAATGATCATGTATGGAGCTCAAGAACCAAGTACACCAATACCCAAGAGCTCTCCGAATACACATCATGAGGGAATGAAAACACCTCCTAATGTTCCCATTTTCTTCCACGATGATCGTGTATGAAGCTCAAGGACCCAAAGTACACATTCCCAAAGAGAGAATAACGATAACACGTCCCTCATGTTACACATTTATCTCCCGAATATGTCATACTTGTGTACCTCTTTATCCCCGAAACTAACTCTTCCATCTCTTCCCTAACATAGTCGAATTAGAACACTAGAAGCCACGAGTCAAACATCGAGTTTCTCTGCGGTCATGACATTTGTCTTCCGGAATATCTTCAATCACTTAGAAGAATTAAGTTCATCGTGTACTCGTTGTGCTTTTAGATTTGTGTCTCCTTCCCTCTTTGGTTTTGACACTTGAGAATCAGCAACACATTGTAAGCTCATGTACTAGAAATCTTTTGAGAAGATCGCTTGAAGTCTTTGTGAGAATCAACTTGTTGAAGTACAGTGTGCGCAAGTCTAATTGGGGATTAAATCTGACATTTCACTCTCCCCCAATTAGTGCTCTCCCCTAAACTGACAATCTTTATGATGAATGCCCGGAATGAGAAGAAGACTTTAGATCGTTAAATGCAATTCGTATTTAGTCTTCTAACATGCAAAGAAAAAATGTAGAATGATCAGACTCGACCTTCTTCAAGATTGTCCATGGGGAATAGATAGTTAACATCTTCATCTTACCAAAAAGCATCCCAATTAACTTACATCTTGCAAATCCCTTAACTAAAATCTCTCCCAATCACACAAGAACGTAAAGATGTTAATCAAGGAAATCAACAATCACCAAGCGAACACACAAAATGGTAACACCAAAATACCAATCACATCAAACAAGAACGAGAGATTATTCGAATCATCATGTTGATGTGTACGTGAAGCATTAATCGGAAGCACTTTGTTGTTAAACTAAGGATGACGCTTTAGAAGAAGCTCGGTTCTTACATGAGTTAGGAGCCGTATGACCATATATTCTCAGATATAACTCAACATGTAGAATTATCATACTTCTTCTCCCCCTCAAGAATTGTATACGGAGATGCCATTCTTGATTAAACAAGTGATTATCTTCATAATGTAGTTTATTCACACTTCTCCCCCTCGAAGGTTGCAAATGATGTCGCCATCGCCATTTTAATTGAGAAAGTGGAATGAGACTAGTACTGGTAGTTCGGTTCACTTGATAATTGTACGCGCATGGAAAAAGTATGAAGCATGTTGATGAGAATGGTCATAATAAGAAGATTTCTTCTTCGAAGATAATGCGCATCAAGCGCATACATTTCTTTTCCTTAGAGTACGAGGCTTGAATCGTTGTGTTCAAACGTCATAAGAAGATTTCTCTTCTTTCCAAGATAAAGCACACTGAAACGTACACTTTTCTTTTCTTTAGAGTACGAGGCTTGAACTATTGTGTTCAAACTTCATAATAAGATTTCTCTTCTTTGGATGATAAAGCGCACTGAAACGTACACTTTTCTTTTCTTTTAGAGAACGAGGCTTGAACTGATGTGTTCAAACGTCATAATCTCTCTCTTTTCAGCATCTCTTGGCAAAACTCGTAATCACCCCATTATCATTCAGTAGGCTCTTTGTCGTGACGGTGATGGAGAAAACCCAAGATAATGAATTTGACCACGAGGTAAACTAACCCAAACTCGTGACTTAAACTTGCACATATGTAACAAAGAGCGGTGCCGAGAATTCATCCTCCATTGAATCTCTAAGTACTCTATACTCTTCATCCAACCAACCATCAAGTATAAGACGACATCACCTCTTCAAAATGCACAATTGAATGTGACATCGAGCACTACAACGTAACTCCTTAAAGTGATAGTTATTTTGTGGTGATAAGAGCCCAATTCCCCAGTGGTAAAAGAAAAGGAAAAAGTCACCCAACAATAACTAGATTTCCAAGTCTTCGTTTACGATAATAACTCGAACAAGGATCATGAAGAATCTTCATCCAACCATCCCCGATACCTTCGTGATACTAAGTACACTTGCCCGTGATATTTCAGTTCAACCTCAAATAAATATGTTGGATCTTAATATTTATGTTGTTAGATGATTCGGGTGGTCTAGGATTGTGATTAAACAAGAAAGCCATTTTAGAGAGATGAAGAGAGTTGAGAGGAGGTTCCTTGAAAGAGAGTTGCTATATGAAATGAAAGGTTTATTCAAAGAAGCCACACTCCTTCCATGGATGGAAGGGGTATTTATAGTTACATAAAACACGACCTCCTATCGGCCTGTGGATCAGGTATACAGTGGGTAAAGACCCGTCCTTCCTCCACGGTATTACACTAGACTAAGCTACGCTACAAATTAACTAGTAAACTACTAAATAACGTAAATAACTATATGTCTACGAGCTAACTTATGCTAGATAATATTTGGGGTGACAGACTCTTCACTATGGAATTTTCTAATTCCTAACAGTCTCCCCCTAAGGGAGGTCACCCCATGTTTTACATTTCGAATCCTAGCATTCTATTCTTGACTTTGTTCTTGAGCTCATAGACTTCAATTCTTCAATTCCGCAATCTTTGTGCATAAGCGAGGCAACTTCAAAGTCCGTGATAGATTTGTACTTTTAGTGGAGGCCTTTAAGCGATCCACATCTTTGATGATCTTTCGAGCTTTTTTTAGATCATCACCACGAGAAATCTCGGATCACCCTTTATTGTGTTGCCATCATGTGAAGTTGTGACTTTCGGACCGACATGCTCACACTTTTGAATCATGACATCTTTCCATCGAGTAGCGGAAGCCTTCTCGGTTCATGATATTTGCGGCGAACAAGAAGCATAGTATAAAAATATCGTAACCGTGTTATGTAGATATGCACCACCATGATTTCTTCAATTTAAGTGTGGATGCTTTGTGAGCATGTGGCTTTGGATTGACTCCTCAATTACGATCACCGCAACCGTCCAAATGTACCGCAAACAACGGTTAGCAATAAAACACACAAAAGTGTCTTTGATCACTTTCACCGAATTGAGGTACACGGCCCACGGTTCACCGTTGATCGACAAGCATCGCTGTGATCGGTAGGATTCCTAAGAATCTCCTTGACAGGGTTTCACGTTATTCTAGCCGCTCTCAAACCGAATGTCTCAAAGAAGACAACACGGAGTGAGTGAACCACAAATTGAGATTCACCGATTGATGAAAATGATTTGAAAAACAATCGCGTATTGCTTGAAGAAAGAGTTTTGCAATGTCGACGAAGGTTTTATGAGAAAGATCACTTTTCAATCAAAATACTTTTGTATTAGAGAATGAGTACACATTCGACGTGCTAGCGAAAAGAAGAGATTCACACATCAAACGGTTTTCTAAAAGTATTTTTCAATCGAGATACTTTTGAATTTGAAATGAATACACATTCGACGTGCTAGAGAAAAGAAAGTTTGCACATCGAACGGTTTTTCCAAAAGTATTTGTCAATTCCATTCTGGACCAAGGTTGATTCAAGAATGAATCTCCCATCGTTTCTATCCGCTTGTCACAAGCTTGATCTTTTGCAAGATTTCACATGTCACCCACCAAGAGCTTGTTTGATGTTGGCTCTAGAAGGATTTCCATCTTCATTGTGAATATTTTACATATCACTTGGATGTTTTGGCAATACCACAAGGATAATGCGTGGGACTCTTAATATATACTTACTTTCCACATTGTGTGAAACAAAGAAGTCTTCATGAATTTAGTGTCCTAATGAGATATTGTGGATGATCTCTTGGCTCTAGACTCAATTGTGCATATTTGGTTCCCGTGTCGGGAGACTAGGGAGGGTCTCCTCTTCAATATCAACAATGTCTAAGAAAAAGTCGATAGATTATGTAGGTTCCCGTGAGAATGAAACAAGCCCTTTTAAGAGGAACTTGAGTAGCTTGGGAAGTTTAGTGCAGGTGTGTCCGGGTCCATGACGCCTTGTCTTCAATACCGGTGTTACCTTAGTAAACACTAGTAGCATATGTATTGAACCCGATTACGCCCTAAGGTTGAATTGTTGGAGGGCTATTTCTTTTCACCCTTTTCATATTCATTTATTTTCATTCTTCAACCCTTCATTGCTTACCGAGACTTCATAACTAGAACCTTGTTGAGTTTATTCGAACTAGCTCGCCTCATCCGCACTCTTCCCATTTCTCATTTTCTCCTTTTTCATCATACCTAAGGACACTACACTATCTAGTGGATTGTCCTCGGTAGATCCTCCGGCTCGGCGGATCGTGAGAACAAATACCTAACCTAACCATCCTTATAACTCCATGCATAAAGTAAAATGATCGGTCTTTTGGTACAGTTCATTCTTCCTTGAAAACAATTGAAAAATCATTTGGAAAATCAATCAAGGTACTTGTGATATAAAATCAAAACATTTTGTACCTTAATTGTTTTGATCAATTTAGAAATGCTCCCCCTCAACATGTGCATATGATGTTGAAATTGTTTGGCACATGGAGGCAAGAGTTCTTTGAAATTAATTTCTTTGAAATAATTTCTTGATCACAATTTCTTTAGAAAAAGCCTTTTGATTTTCTTTGGTAAATTCTCCCCTCAATATGTGCATAGGATATTTGAAATCATTTTATCACATAGAGGCAAGAGTTCATTTGAAGCACAATCACGATCACAAAACACTATTTAGAAACCATTTGCTCCCCTTCAATATGTGCTTCGAGATTCGAAAGCGTTTAGCACATATGAGAGAACAGCCTGCACATTTGAATCAAATCGATCATCAATTATCAGATTTCATTATTAAATCACAAATTCTCCCCTGATCAAAAATATCAAACCCTTTGAGATTTTGGATCCCAAGTGATTTAATAAGGTTTATAAAACATTGGAGAATATGTGGCCAGGTTTAAATACTCATCATGTTTTTGGATAAATCCTCCTCCTCAACATGTGCATCGTGTATTTGAAATCGTTTGGCACATGGAGGCAGGAGTGCCTTTGAAGGACTAAAACCAATTCCATTAAAACAGATTTGAGATTTAAATCACGATCTCTCACCCGATCAAAGATTTCAAACCATTTGAGATTAGTGATCCCAAAAGATTTAAATAATTTAGAAAATTTTGGGGAAAGTCGTGGCAAGATTTGATTTTGAAAAATGACAGATAAGGACCATTTTAAGACATTAAAGATTGTTAGTGTCAGGTATGATTGTTTTAAGAGGTCTTTTAGTAAAATAAAACAATTTCACAATCAAACAAGAATGTAAAAATTTCATTTTGATGATCTTTGAGTTTTAAAGAAAATCATACCATGACATAACATTAAATCTTTAGATCACCACTTTGTTTCGTACAAACCGGACCTTTTATGAAGAAATATCGATTGAAAATATTTTATTTTAAATCACTCTCCCCCTCAATCGATGACCGTAGTCGATGATTGAGTGACTTAAGTTTTGATAAGATGAAGTCCGGTGATTTTCAAAATTAAGTCCAATATATTTTCAAAACAATATTTTTCCATTTTCAAAACAATATTTTCAAAATTGTTTAAAATGGTATCCCGCACAAAGATACGTTAGGTGGTTGAGAAGCTTCCGTTGTTGTCAGATGTCACACCTCACGGAGGCGAAACAGAGGTGCAACATAATCAATATACATCGCAAAGAGATATAGTACAATACCATAATTTAAATTTAAAGAAATATTGTAACATTACAACAAGGTTCTAACCGACCTTGGCAATTGAAACATAAAGTTTGACTTCCAAAAGATAACATTTTACTACATGACGACCCGTATAACTTGTGACGACCCTTTATTTAAAATCTTCATAATATAAGCTAAACAACGATCACACGAAATGCATGAGAAAACGGGTCAACTATGAAAATAGTTGGTGAGTACATGTGTTTTATGTAAAATAAAATACCGATTTGAAGGTCTAACGGCAAATGTCCCGTCAACTCACTATGTTACAAATCCGCCCATACAAGACTTGTAACATATGAATTCACATACACTTCCATATTTTAAGTCAAGAGAATAATGCACATATGGTCACAATAACGCCTCAGATATAATAAAGTATGCGGCAAAGCCCCTAAAATAAATAATATGCGTTCGTGAGATGGGGACGAGAGGTTGGCCGACCTCTAATAGCGCTATCCATACTATCTACTTCCTACACAAGGAGGCCGTATTAACGGTGCGTATAATTGGAGTGCGAACGGCAAACCAATGGGGACTAACAATGCGAATGTACGAACAATACATCATAACAACTATTATATACTATCAATTAAGACTGCTCCGAACATGGGAGACTAGGCATTGCTCCGAACATGGGAGACTTTGGGTCAAGGACGTACGGTCCACCAGGTTCAAGCAAGTCATAAATTTATAATTAAGTCTAAGGGTTCAAAATATATCAAATAGTTCAAAGAAACCGATTTAAGTTTATATTCATGCATTTCACCCCAAATAAGTAAAACATTAAAAAGGGGGCTGTGAATACTCACAAGCATAAAAAGTTCAATAAGTTCATAAAACATTATTTAATTTAATTCAGATATAATTCATGCATTCCACCCCAAAACAATTAAATCATTTAAAAAGGGGGTCCGTGAATACTCACCTTGGCAATAAGCAGTCTAAAGCAGCAGTCAAAATGAATTATTGGATGGCACCCACACGCGACCTAGATTAGTTATGCCAATATTTAGTCCATAGTTCTAGTTTAAGACTCGAAGAATTTTAAATGAGTTTAAAAGTCTTTTTATGTTGTTGTTGCTTGTGTGGCAATGATTAATGTTTAATATAATTTTTGTAGATTTTTGGCTCTTGGAAGTGCATAAGTATATAATAGGAAAATATCAATGACGAACGAATCTTCGGTTTGACGGTAACTGAAAGACAATGTACAGAAAGTAATTAAAAATAAATATTAGACGTTGTCGAAATATGAAAACATTGTTGTTAAAAGTATATAACTAAGTGTATATTTATATATACAAAATATTAGTTAACGATATGAATAAAAGTATAATATTTTTAAGTAATGGTTCAATTTAAAGTATTTGTATTTAAAATAAGTTAGTGGATGGTAAATTATATCTTTTTAGTGTGTATGTTTGTTTAGATTATTATGTGTGTATGATGATAGTAACTTAAGGTTATAGTTTTAATGGTATGAAAAGGTTAAGTTTTGATTACCATTTATAATTTAGAATCTATTTATAAACAAGTTTAGTAGATTAGAGTATGTCGCGAAATCATGTCGAGATCGAGTAAGTCGAATAAGTCGGGAACAAACCGTGGAATAAGCCGAAGTCAAATAAGAAATTCCGTGACGCTAGTTGGGCTTGGTGTGGCTTCACCCACACACCATGCAAACGCAATAGCATGTTTAAAGTTGAGTGGGTTCAAGTGGGTCCGCCCACTGTCACTCTCGACACAAAACAGAACCAACACATGATCTTTTTAAATTTTCATAAATGCATCACTTGAACTAATGTGTTTAATATATGTTCTAATATGTTTTTCAAATATAAGATTTTGAGGAGTATTAAATAGTACCCAGTGTATTAGTGTTGCAGCAAACGCACCCCGATGAATTTTCAGTGGCTTGGACTCAAAAAAAAAGACATGACATCAAGTTTAATTTTGTTTAGTCTACCATAGCAAGAAAAAAAAGAAACACATAACCAAATTCCCCATTTACACCAAAACAATTTACTTGTACTAGTTTCCAAAGAAGTGAATAAAAAAAATAAATAAATAGATGTGCAAGCCCACTGTTGGATTGTAGGTCTCGACATATATCCAAAACAAAGTCGCAAACAAATTTACCCTTAAAAATTACCATTTCATTCCGTCGTGTTTGTGATTGCAAAAGAAAAACTTGACCAAGAGCTATGGTTCGACCGTAGTGGGTTTCAACATACATGGCCAAACAAAGTAGTTCAAATCAAATTTTATCTTCAAAGCCATTTTATTATCTTATAATTGTAGCCAAAGTGAGAAGCCAATGAAAACCATAAGTGCACCACTGTGGTTCGACCACAGTGGGCTTCAATTCGTAACCAAGGCCATCGCAACCCAACTTTTTAGCAAGGTGTAATCTCAACCAAATAAGCCAAATAGAGTAATAAGTAAGATTATTATTAAGCACTTCTTTCATGAGCCATTTTAAATTTTCTTTTGTTTTTCCCCTTTGTGTCTCGACAGAAAAACAACAACATAAGTGAAAATTTACCAATCAACACTTTTATTTCGACATACACGAAGAATAAATTGAAAGTGTACAAAATTAATTAACAACTTAAATTCAAATTTATCAAAGTATTAATCTTACACAATCAACAGTGGGTCGAGTAGTATGAACACCGGACACCAAATGCTCAAATTGAAGAGACTCAAGATGGATTGGAACAATTAACAACTTGGAAAAGCTTCCTTATGTACCCAAGAACAAAACCCGTCAATCAATTTCAAAAAGCCCTTTGATTTACCAAACCCTAATTTTTGTAAAAGTGGTGATGAGAAACTGTTTTGGAGCTTTTGCAATTCGACTAGAAATATAGGAGTATGTTGAGGAGGAGGTTGGTTATCTTTCTTCTCTTGGTCTTGACTTGAAGCCAAATTTGGCTAGCTTCCAAAATCTTAGGCGAATCTTGGACTTGCTCAAGATGGATTGAGGTGAAGATATGATTCTCTTGTGTGATTTTTCTTTGATTTCCCTTGGATTCGTACTTGATGTAGCAAGAGTATCAAAGTGAGGATTGTGAAGCAAAAACTTTCATGGATTTGGTATGAAAGAGGAGGATATGATGGATGAATATGTTGGGTTATCCCTTTAGGGAGATTCGACCTAGGAGGGTTGTGCGAGGCTAGAGGAGGAAGATGAAGATATGAAGATATGAAGATATGTTGGGTTTTGTCGTGAATGGGAAGAGAGACAAAGAAGAATCGATAAAATATTAGGTTTATTTATTATTATTAATATTATTAATTGTGTATTGTGTAACTTGTACTGTATAATTTATTCCGTACAGAATGACGTTTAATTATGTAGAATATTATTCGGTATCCGTATTTTATAAATTTTATATTTTCGGAGACGTTTTGACGAACGAAATATTATGGTATTATTATTACTTTGAAATTTGAAAGTAAATTTTACGTCAATTTTATTATGGTGTCGGTACGCGTGTGGTGCCGGGACATTGGAAAACGGGAGATAACTTCTCGTTTAAGAGTTATAATGGTCGGAAAATAAATAACTCGCGATTCGATATAAATAATAGTCGGAAAATGACGGATTGTCACAATCGTAGGGCTTGGAAGAAAACCATCTGCAGATGCAATGTGACTTCTTCTTAAGTTGCATTTGAATGCCAATCAAGTCAAATTAAGCTCGCTTCTTCAAACACTTAGAAGAAAACCATATGTCGATGTTTGTTAGGAATTAGAAAATTCCATAGTGAAGAGTCGGTCACCCCAAATGTTATCTAGCTTAATTTAGCTCGTAGACTTGTCGTTAGTCACGTTATTTAGTAGTTTATTTATTAGTTTGTAGCGTAATATAGTTTAGTGCAACACCGTGGAGGAAGGTCGGTCTTTACCCATCGTATCCACGATCCACGTGCCGATAGGAGGTCGTTGAGTGCAGTAGAGAAATACCCTTCCATCCATGGAAGGGTGGTGCTCTTTCATTAATCTAATATTCCATACTTTGAGTAACTCTCAGCAAGAACACCTCTCTCTCTACTTTCTCTCTCTAAAATGGAAAACATGTATTTTGATCATCCAAGACCACCGAATCATCAACACATAAATATGTCGATCCTACAATTGGTACGAGCCAAGGTTATGTTGTTCTTGATGATTCATACGGTGTTCGAGTGGTTTTGATGCATGTGGTACTAAATCATATGTGTGGTTTGTGATGTTTGGCTACGGTTTTGGTGTTGTTTATCTCGTATGGTATTTTTATGTGATTTGATATGGTTTCTATGGGTCGATAAAGTCGATTTGATATGGATACGATTTTAATTTTGTGGTTAAGCAGATTTGAATATGGGTTTTTATGGGTTGATAAAACTGTTTTATTAAAATGCTTTCTTGTCTTGAATAGTTTTATACTCGCAATGAGATCATTTGCAGTTTTACATGTACCGGTTATGTTGTGGTTTCTTAATCTGCTTCTGATGTTTTTGATGTTCTTGGTAGAGACTTGATCATGTTCTTGGTAGAGACTTGTCCTCACTTATGTCCAGATTCATTGTATGGTCAAAAAGTCAATGGCAACTTGTCTATTATTTCTGTAGCAACTTGGATATTCGCTGACTTTTTTGAAGGTCAATAGCGAGTTGGACAGTCAATAGCGACTTGGACCACTCGATGGCGACTTATTAAAACGAGTTTTGGTAGCGATTTGTGTGATAATTTTGACCTAGCGACTTATTATTCAATAAGTCATAGCGAGTTGGTTTTATAAAAGGTAGCGGTGCTACAATGCCTAGCGACTTGCTTTGTATAAAAGGTTAGCGACTTGTGAGTTTTGACTCACTAGCGACTTAGATCTATAATGCTAGCGACTTGGTTTGATAAATTGGGTGGCGACTTGGTTTGTATAAATGAGTAGCGACTTGGCTTATGACTCTGTAGGACATAGACGAAATGAAGAAGAAGATTGATCACTTGACCACGACCACAACAACCTAATACCAAAGACCTCATCACGACCTCGCTTTTATTCAACACCTCATCACCCATGGTTAAAGAAAACGTGATGAAATGGAACGAAAATCAAATCCGAAACTCAATACCAAATCACCACAATCATATCCAACCCCACCATCTCTATCACTATCCCATCTCCTCGCTCTCAAAACTCTAAAAGAAATTGCAAACTAATCTCGGATCGAGACAATTATTTATCTTTAAAAGATTTTCAATTGTCCCTTCATCATCGATCTAGAAATGTGAAGCTTTGCTTGTTTTACATATCCGAACCCAAAAGAAAAGAGTTATCCCAAGATTGTGATAATCTTTTCCTGCTTTCGTTGTCAAACAATTAAACAAAAGTATAAACTCACATGATCTCGCTTTATTTTCGTGATTCTCATAATGGAAACATCAATACTCTAAGTTCCTTTTCACGAAAATAATTTCTTCACAGATCTTAATTTACTCTACAAAGTTTTTGAAAAGGCTATTACGGAATGATCTCGACTTGTTCATCTTTGTGTTAGGTTCTTTAAACTCATAGATCTCAAGAGATCTATACACAAGTGAAATATTGCCTCATAGATCAAAATATTTTACATTTATATACGATATTAAATAAAAGGTTATAACATGTATGTTACCCTTTTCTTTGATTCGTATAGCTTTAATCATATATGAGGTTCTCGAGTTTACTTACCCTCTACTTCCATATGATCTTGATTCATTTCTCTTCATCACATACCATCCCCGCGGCGGTGACTCAAGCCATCCACGTGGTGAGATTCGTTAAATCGATTCTTAGTGAATATTGGGCGTCTACTTTTGTGTTGGGTTTGTATTGAAAGTATTTTGGTGTTTGATGTAGATTTTCCGAATTAAACAAAAGGCGGAATTATTTTGAGAAATGGATTAGGGTTTGATAATTATGAATGAGATAAGAGAAGTATTAGGGATTGTTGTGTAGTTTGTAGCGAGATAAGATGGAGGCTGATTTATAAAGTGATTAGGGTTGATGTATCTCGATTTTTGGGTTAAGAGTATGAATGATCGGGAGAGGCGTACAAACTCTTTGTGTGAGATTAGGGTTAGTTGTTGAGAGATATGATGTTTTATACCGTAAATTTAGGGTAGGGAATGAACCGGATCGATTTGGACTATCAAGGGCCGGACTTGGATGCAATATGGATGTTGGGCGAGTTTGGTGTGTTGTTTGTTGGGCTCGAGGATTGATACCATGGCTTATTATTTGTAGAAGTCTACTTGATTATATCTCAAATGGTTTGTATACTTTGGATTTATTAAAACCGAAGTTCTCATATATCTTTGTGCTTTATTAGACGCCACTTATCTTGATCATGGGTTGGATGTAAATGGTGGAACGTGTATCTTGCATTAATCTCTTGAGCGTATGGTAGACTTGGGCTTTGTGTTGAGTTGTTGCATGGGCTAGAGTGGATTTACTAGTTTTGATATGATGAAGATTTGTGTTATCTCTCATTCAAGAACCGGATGTCATGATATATCACGTTTCTATACTTGGATCATATGTTTTGTTTTGATTGTGGATTTGAGCGTTATAATGTGATTGACTCTTGAGCGATATATACTCTTTGGGCTTTGGTGTTAATATGAAAAAAAATGATCACAAAGTTGACATACTCAACGGCACTAACTTATCATAATGTGATTTTATTAGATTTGGAGTACATGCATTTTGTGATAAGATGTGAATGAGGTGTGTACCAAGGTATTGATTGGATGGTTGATGATGTTGGATTTTGAACCATTGATGAACATGTGCATGTTCTCCTAAATGATATTCACCAAAACCAAAGTTGTCATTACACATTCAAGTCGATATTGTTTACGGTTTTGTCTTGATTTTGTAAAATCCAGCGAAAGAACCTATTTCTCGGTTTAAATCATTAACTTGTAAAATCCGTGACAATGGAAACATCCCGGTATTAGTTAAGTGCATTTCGGATCTATCTTACGGTTTATTCTTGGCTTTGTAAAATTCCGCGAAGAATCTATTTTTGGTTTAAACCATAGAGTTGTAAAATCCGTAATGATGGAACCATCACGGAGAAATGGAAAGTGTATTTCGAGATCTTATCGATGTTGGTGCTACGGTTTACGCTTGAAGAAGGGATAAAAGGGTGTACTTCATGAATTAGGTGTGTGTTTGGGTTGTCTTCATGACAGTTTGGTTAATTATATGGTTTTACGGGTTACGTGCTTTTAACCATAGTCGGGATGAAACCATTATCAAAGTTCATTTAAATGTCAAAGAAGGCTAGATTTGAGCGATTAAGAAGATGTGACATCGGCGTTAATTCAAGATTATTTATTTGAGGTTGAAGTGAAACATCACGGGAGAGTGTACTTAGTATCTCGAAGGTATCGGGATGGATGGATGAAGATTCTTCAGATCCTTGTTCGAGCTTATTATCAAAAACAAAGACTTGGAAATCTAGTTATTGTTGGGTGTCTTTTACTTTTTTTTACCACTTGGGGAATTGGGCTCATACCACCACAAAATAACTATCACTTTAAGGAGTTACGTTGTAGTGCTCGATGTCACATTCAATTGTGGATTTTCAAGAGGTGGCATCGTCTTATACTCGATGGTTGGTTGGTTGAAGAGTATAGAGTAATTAGAGATTCAATGGAGCATGAATTCTCGACACCGCTCTTTGTTACATATGTGCAAGTTTAAGTCACGAGTTTGGGTTAGTTTACTTCAAGGTCAAATTCATCATATTGGGTTATCTCCATCACCGTCACGACAAAAGCCTCTTGAATGATAATGGGGTTGATTACATGTTTTGCTAAGAGATTGAAATGAGAGATTTATGACGTATGAACACATCGGTTCATGCCTCGTACTCCAAAGAAAAGAAAAGTGTACGTTTCAAGGCGCTTTATCTTCAAAAGAAGAGAAATCTTCTTATGACGCCCATTCACATCGATTCAGCCTCGTTCTCTAAAGAAAAGAAAAGTGTACGTGTCGATGCGCTTTATCTTAAGAAGAGAAATCTTCTTATTTATGACCATTCTCGTCAACATGCTTCATACTTTTTCCATGCGCTTAAGTCATCAAGTGAACCGGCTACCATTGATTGTTTTCTCATTCCACTTGCTCGATTATAATGAAGATGGCGACATCATGTGCTTATTTTGCGGGAGAAGTGTGAATAGAACATTCGGATGATTTTCACTTACTTAATCAAGAATGGCAACTCCGTATGCAATTCTTGAGGGGAGAAAAGTGTGAAATTACGCATGGTTAATTGTTATTTGAGAATTTAAATGGTCATACGGCTCTAAACTCATGTAAGAACCGAGCTTCTTCTTATCGGGTAATCTTCACATGGAGTTTCTTCTTAAGAGCCGTTTGTTGACATCTTCACAGTCGATATGAGTTTATTGACAAAGTGCTTCGGTTAATGCTTCACGCACATCAACATGATGATTCGAACAACCTTCGTTCTTGTTTGATGTGATTGTTTGCTTGGTATTACCATTTTGTGTGTTCGTTATGCCGATTCTTGATTTCCTTGATGAACATCTTTCGTTCTTGTTTGATTGGGAGGATTTTAGTTAAGGGATTTGCAAGATGTAAGTTGATTGGGATGCTTTTGGTGATGATCTTGTTTTGGTGAGTTGAAGATGTTAACTTTCTATTCCCAACCGGACAATCTTGAAGAAGGTCAAGTCTGATCGGTTCTACATTTTCGCTACATGTTAGAAGACTAAAGACGAGTTGCATTTAACAATCTAAAGACTTCTTCTTAATTCATGGCATTTATCAAACAGTTGTCGGTTTAGGGAGAGCACTAATTGGGGAGAGTGATATGTCGAATTTAATCCCAATTAGACTTGCTCATATTCTTCAAAAGTTGATTCTCACAAAGACTTCTAAGGTTCTTCTCAATGATTTCTTGTATTTGGGCTTTCAAAGTGTTCTTGATTCAAGTGTCAAAACCGGAAGGGGAAGGAGACACGTATCTAAACGCAAGTAAACTTGATGAACTTAATACTTCTAAGTAATTGAAGATATCCCGGGAAGACAAATGTTATTACCGCAGAGAAACTCAAAGTTTGACTCATGGCGAGCAAACTTGATGGACTTAATACTTCTAAGTGATTGAAGTTATCCCGGGAAAACAAATGTCATGACCGCAGAGAAACTCAAGCTTTTACTCATCAAAGCGTTTAGTGTTCTTATTTCAACTATGTGGGGTAAGAGATGTTAGAGAATGTTTCTGAAGATATAAGAGGTACATTGGTGTGTGATGATCTCGATGTTATCGCAATCATCGGGGAGAGAGAATTGTGTACATTGGGGATGCTCATTGTTTTACTTGAGGGCTTAACTGTGATTCGTAGATATAATCACTTATTCCTGTTGACATCCGCAGATTGTCACCCGCAGAGATAATCGGTGATTCGCCCGCTTCTTCAATGTTATCGGTTGTTCTCTCTTGGGGAATGTGTGTACTTGGTCCTTGAGCTTCATACACGATCATCGTGGAAGAAAGCCATTGTTTACCACAAACATTGGGAGGTGTTTTCCTTCCGGCATGATGTGTATTCGGAGAGTTCTTGGATATTGGTGTACTTGGTTCTTGAGCTTCATACACATTCATCGTGACGAAAGATGTGAACATTGGGAGTTGTTCTTCATTACCCTCATGATGTGTATTCGGAGAGTTCTTGAGCATTATACAAAGAGATCGATCGCATTAATTCAACTACTAGGGGAATTGTTCTCTTGACACCTTTTGGAATGGATCGCCTGACGTCGGTTGAAAAGGAAATTTGAGAAGATTGTTTTATGTGTGGGATGATACGATGTTGTTCTTCGTGTTGATGATATAACCTCGAACGAAGAATCACGGTGATTATTCTTGAAAGGAGCGGTGGGATTTATGATAATGGTGTGCTTCTCATGCACTGGCTAAGGAAAGCTTGAAATAGAGCTTGAATCGCTTTCGGCTAAAGGATTTTCGGTTTGGGGGAAGTCGCCAAAGTCTCACTTTCGATGGTTCAATTTCTTTCTTCGATTCAAGAGCCACGAAGCTTTGGTGGTGAATGTTTAAGAGTTGATGACTTCTATCTTCTGACGTCTTCGCTCGATATCTTTATCTCGGTACTCGTATCATCATCTTCTTAACTATATCATCTATTCTATCCTTGTATATATTTTTCGTAAAAGCAAAATACAAAATACAAAACCAAAGAAACCAAATAGAAAAATATAAAACCAACAAAAGAAAATAGAAAAATATAAAACCAACAAAAATCCATAAAAATCGAAAATTTAAAAATACCAAAAATATGTTTTCTCATGACATGTCTTCGGTATCGATAACATCTGCGGTCTTAGAAATGTCATTCAATAATGGCACGGGACCATAGATGAAGTTCGAGCAGAGGTGTAAATATTCTTTTCTATACATGTCTCAAACTATGGCTTACTGATCATTTCGATCAGTAACCCGCTTTCAAATAATGGCTTGCGCTTACTTGATCGTAACCCGTGCTTAAAACTATGGCTTGCTATTATTTCGTATAGCAACCCGCTTTTTAAATAAGGAAAGTGCTACGCTTAAACTATTTTCAAAATATTTCGCACTTATCCTAAAAACAAAACAAGGAAAGTATGTCGAAGGATCGTTGCTCCTACACAAATGTTTTTCCGTCTAAAATTCTTCAGAAAAATATTTGTTGTTTTCCAAAAAATGGTGGTAAAATGAGTTGCTATAAGAACAATCAATTTCAGAGTTTTTATTAAATCTGCAAACTCAATTCAATGACTTCAGCACTTTTAAACTTTTCACAATTTGAGTCATTGATTGAGGGGGATAATGTTTTCAAATCTATATCATCTAAAGGGCTTTCTTAATTATCCTAATATGCTTAATTAAAAATGATGTTAACCTATGTTGAAGGACTAGGTGCCTAGGATATGATTGCTAGGATTAGATGATTAGAGTTTGATGTACACATTATTCCCATACATTTATATGATCTGATTGATATGTTGCATTGACTTTTATCAGTCGATTGTTGTTTGGGTGTTGTCGACCACCATATATTTGTATGTGTTCACTAACATATGCGGTATATTGGTATAAAAGAAAGTTCGATCCGGATCCCACATTGAAGATGATTGGATGCCGAAGGAAAGGGTAACGATATCTTGGGTTGACAAATGAAGAAACGGAGCTTAATTGGACTTCAATGGAGAGTTGGCATATATGCAACGTAAAGGTCTCCTTGCATCGCATCGCCAGATGGTTTTCTTCTAAGTGATTGAAGAAACGGAGCTTAATTGGACCTCGGTTGGCATTCTAAATGCAACGTAAGAAGAAGTCTCACCGCATCGTGACGGTTTTCTTCCAACCATACATCAACAACAACATAAGCTTCTCAACCACTAACGTATCTTTGTGCGGGATACCATTTTAAACAATTTTGAATAAATTTGAATAAATTGTTTTGAAAATGGAATATATTGTTTTGAAAATATATTGGACTAAATTTTGAAAATCACCGGACTTCATTTTATCAAAACTTAAGTCACTCAATTATCGACTTGGTCATCGATTGAGGGGAGAGTGATTTAATTTAAAATATTTTCATACAATATATCTTCAAAAGTCCGTTTTGTACAACAAAAGTGGTGATCTAAAGATTTAATGTTATGTCATGGTATGATTTTTCTTTAGAATCAAGGTCTTTCAAAATGAAATATTTTCTGTTCTTGTTTGATTGTGAAATTGTTTTGTTTTACTTAAAAGATCTCTTAAAACTATCATACCGACACTAACAATCTTTAATGTCTTAAATGGTCCGTATCTGTCATCTTCAAAATTGAATCTTGCCACGCCTTTCCCCAATTTTTAAATGATTTAAATCGGTTGGGATCACAAATCTCAAATGGTTTGATATTTTGATCGGGTAGAGATCGTGATTTAAATCTCAAACTGCTTTAATGGAATGAGTTTTAGTCCTTCAAAGGCACTCCCGCCTCCATGTGCCAAACAATTTCTAAATCAAATGCACATGATGAGGAGGAGGATTTATCCAAAACATGATGAGTGTTTAAACAAGGCCACATATTCTCCCATGTTTTCTAAACCTAATTAAATCACTTGGGATCCAAAATCTCAAAGGATTTGATATTTTGATCGGGGAGAATTTGTGACTTAATTATGAAATTTGATAAAGTTGATCGTTTTGATTCGGTTAGCAGTCGCTCTCTCATATGTGCTAAATGCTTTCGAATCTCGAAGCACATATTGAGGGGAGCAAAACCATCGAGTACAAAAGTTTTTTAAAGAGATTATAAAGTACCTTGATTGTGTTTTCAAATGGTTTCTTAAATGGCTTTTGTGATCGTGGATGTGCTTCAAAGAACTCTTGCCTCTATGTGATAAAATATTTTCAAATATCCTATGCACATATTGAGGGGAGAATTTACCAAAGAAAATCAAATGGCTTTTCTATGAAAATTGTGATCAAAGAAAATATTTCAAAGTCCTCTTGCCTCCTTGTGCTAAACAATTTCTAAATCATACGCACATGTTGAGGGAGGTTTTCTAAATGATCAAAACTATTAAGGTACAAAATGCTTTGATCTCGTATCACAAGTACCTTGATTGTTTTCCAAATGATTTTCAATTGGTTTTAAGGAAGAATGAACTGTACCAAAAGACCGACCAATTTACTTTATGCATGGTGTTATAAGGATGGTTAGGTTAGGTATTAGTTCCCACGATCCGCCATAACCGGAGGGATCTACCGAGGACAATCCACTAGATAGTGTAGAGTCCTTAGGTATATTGAAAAAGGAGAAAAGTGAGATACGGGAAGAGTGCGGATCGAGATGAGCTAGTCTTGGAATAAACCCAACAAGGTTCTAGTTATGAAGTCTCGGTAAGCAATCAAGGGTTGAAGAATGAAAAAGAACCGAATGTGAAAAGGGTGAAAAGAAATAGCCTCCATCAATTCAACCTTAGGGCGTGAACTCGGTTCAATACATATGCTACTTGGTTGTTACTAAGGTAACGCCGTATTGAAGACAAGACGTCATGGACCCGATGGCGACCGCACTAAACTTCCCAAACCACTCAAGTTCCTCTTAAAAGGGCTTGTTTCATTTCTCACGGGAACCGACATTATCTATCGACTTTCTCTTGAGATTGTTGATATTGAAGAAGGAGACCCTCTCCCAGTCTCCGCAACGGAACCAAATATGCACGATTGAGTCTAGAGCCAAGAGATCATCCACAATATCTCGTTAGGACACTAAATTCTTGAAGACTTGCTTTTCCACACAATGTGGAAAGTAAGTACATATTAAGAGTCCTACGCATTATCCTTGTGGTATTGCCGTAACATCCGAGTGATATGAAAATATTCGCGATGAAGATGGAAATCCTTCTAGAGCCAACATCAAACAAGCTCTTGGTGGGTGACATGTGAGATCTTCTCAAAAGATCAAGCTTGTGACAACCGGATAGAAACGATGGGAGATTCATTCTTGAATCAACCTTGGTCCAGAATGGAATTGACGAATACTTTTGGAAAAACCGTTCGATGTGCAAACCTTATTTTCTCTAGCACGTCGAATGTGTATTCATTTCAAACACAAAAAGTATCTCTGATTGAATAAAATAATTTTAGAAAACCGCTCGATGTGCGAATCTCTTCTTTTCGCTAGCACGTCGATTGTGTACTATTTTCAAATACAAAAGTGTTTTGATTGAAAATTGATCTTTCTCATAAAACCTTCGTCAGATTGCAAAACTCTTTATTCTAAGCAATACGATTGTTTTCAAATCAATTTTCATCAATCGGTGAATCTCAATTATTTGGTTCACTCACTCCGTGTTGTCTTCTTTGAGACGTTCGGTTTGAGAACAAATAGAACATTGCGAAACCCCGTCAAGGAGATTCTTAGAATCCTACCGATCACAGCAAGATTTGTATTGATCAACGGGAACCGTGGGCCTTGTACCTCAATTCGGCGAAAGTGATCAAAGACACTTTCGTGTGTTTATTGCTAACTATTGTTTGCGGTACATTTGGACGGTTCGGTGATCGTAATAGAGGCATCAATCCAAAGCCGCATGCTCACAAAGATCCACACTTAATCAAGAAATCATGACGGTGCATATCTACATAACTCGGTTCGATATTTTATACTATGTTTCGCTCACGCAAATATCATGAACCGAAGAAGGCTTCCGCTACTCGATGGAAAGATGTCATGATTCAAAAGTGTGAGCATGTCGGTCCAAAAGTCACAACTTCACATGATGGCAACACAATAAAGGGTGATCCGAGATTTCTTGTGGTGATGATCTCAAAGAAAGCTCAAAGATCATCAAGATGTGGATCGCTTCAAAGACCTCCACTCAAAGTACAAAACTATGCGGACTTTGAAGAATCGCTACAAAAGCACAAAGATTGTGGAAATGAAGAATTCATGTCTACGAGCTCAAGAACAAAGTCAAGAATAGAATGCTAGGATTTGAAAGGTAAAACATGGGGTGACCTCCTTGGGGAGATTGTTAGGAATTAGAAAATTCCATAGTGAAGAGTCGGTCACCCCAAATGTTATCTAGCTTAATTTAGCTCGTAGACTTGTCGTTAGTCACGTTATTTAGTAGTTTATTTATTAGTTTGTAGCGTAATATAGTTTAGTGCAACACCGTGGAGGAAGGTCGGGTCTTTACCCATGTATCCCCGATCCACAGCCGATAGGAGGTCATTGAGTCTAACTATAAATACCCCTTCCATCCATGGAAGGGTGGTGCTTTTCATTAATCTAATATTCCATACTTTGAGTAACTCTCTAGCAAGAACACCCTCTCTCTCTACTTTCTCTCTCTAAATGGAAAACATGTATTTTGATCATCCAAGACCACCCGAATCATCAACACATAAATATACGATCCTACGATGCAATGAGACCTCTTACGTTGCATTTATGCCAACTCTCCATTGAAGTCCAATTAAGCTCCGTTTCTTCATTTGTCAACCCAAGAAATAGTTACCCTTTCCTTTGGTTCCCGTGGTTTGAGACTGTGGAGAGGTCTCCTCTTCAATATCAACAATGTCTAAGAGAAAGTCGATAGATTATGTAGGTTCCCGTGAGAATGAAACAAGCCCTTTAAGAGGAACTTGAGTAGCTTGGGAAGTTTAGTGCGCATGCATCATCGGGTCCATGACGTCTTGTCTTCAATACCAGTGTTACCTTAGTAAACACTAGTAGCATATGTATTGAACCGGATTACGCCTAAGGTTGAATTGTTGGAGGCTATTTCTTTTCACCCTTTCATATTCATTTCTTTTCATTCTTCAACCCTTCATTGCTTACCGAGACTTCATAACTAGAACCTTGTTGAGTTTATTCGAACTAGCTGCCTCGATCCGCACTCTTCCCATTTCTCATTTTTCTCCTTTTTTCATCATACCTAAGGACACTACACTATCTAGTGGATTGTCCCTGGGTAGATCCCTCCGGTTCTGGCGGATCGTGGGAACAAATACCTAACCTAACCATCCTTATAACTCCATGCATAAAGTAAAATGATCGGTCTTTTGGTACAGTTCATTCTTCCTTGCAAACAATTGAAAAATCATTTGGAAAATCAATCAAGGTACTTGTGATATAAAATCAAAACATTTTGTACCTTAATTGTTTTGATCAATTTAGAAATGCTCCCCCTCAACATGTGCATATGATATTGAAATTGTTTGGCACATGGAGGCAAGAGTTCTTTGAAATTAATTTCTTTGAAATAATTTCTTGATCACAATTTCTTTAGAAAAAGCCTTTTGATTTTTCTTTGGTAAATTCTCCCCCTCAATATGTGCATAGGATATTTGAAATCATTTTCTCACATAGAGGCAAGAGTTCATTTGAAGCACAATCACGATCACAAAACACTATTTAGAAACCATTTGCTCCCTTCAATATGTGCTTCGAGATTCGAAGCGTTTAGCACATATGAGAGAGAAACTGCACATTTGAATCAAATCAATCATCAATTATCGATTTCATTATTAAATCAAAATTCTCCCGATCAAAAATATCAAACCCTTTGAGATTTTGGATCCCAAGTGATTTAATAAGGTTTATAAAACATTGGAGAATATGTGGCGGGTTTAAATACTCATCATGTTTTTGATAAATCCTCCTCCTCAACATGTGCATCGTGTATTTGAAATCGTTTGGCACATGGAGGCGGAGTGCCTTTGAAGGACTAAAACCAATTCCATTAAAACAGATTTGAGATTTAAATCACGATCTCTCACCGATCAAAGATTTCAAACCATTTGAGATTAGTGATCCCAAAAGATTTAAATAATTTAGAAAATTTTGGGAAAGTCGTGGCAAGATTTGATTTTGAAAAATGATGATAAGGACCATTTTAAGACATTAAAGATTGTTAGTGTCGTATGATTGTTTTAAGAGATCTTTTAGTAAAATAAAACAATTTCACAATCAAACAAGAATGAAAAAATTTCATTTTGACATATCTTTGAGTTTTAAAGAAAATCATACCATGACATAACATTAAATCTTTAGATCACCACTTTGTTTTGTACAAACCGGACCTTTTATGAATAAATATCGATTGAAAATATTTTATTTTAAATCACTCTCCCCCTCAATCGATGACCGTAGTCGATGATTGAGTGACTTAAGTTTTGATAAGATGAAGTCCGGTGATTTTCAAAATTAAGTCCAATATATTTTCAAAACAATATTTTTCCATTTTCAAAACAATATTTTCAAAAATTGTTTAAAAATGGTATCCTGCACAAAGATACGTTAGGTGGTTGAGAAGCTTCCGTTGTTGTTTGTGGGCTTGGAAGAAAACCATCTGCAGATGCAATGCGACTTCTTCACATTGCATTTTGAATGCCAATCAAGTCAAATTAAGCTCCGCTTCTTCAAACACTTAGAAGAAAACCATATCTTGATGCAAAGAGACCTCTTACCTTGCATTTATGCCAACTCTCCATTGAAGTCCAATTAAGCTCGCTTTCTTCATTTGTCAACCCAAGAAATAGTTACCCTTTCCTTTCGCATCCAATCATCTTCATTAGTGGGATCCGGATCGGGAACATTCTTATATCCATGATATCGCATGACGTTAGTGAACACACATACAAATATATGGTGGTCGACATCACCCAAACAACAATCGACTAATAAAAGTCAATGCATCATATCAATCGATCATATAATCGTATGGGAATAATGTGTTCATCAAACTCTAATCATCTAATCCTAGCAATCATATCCTAGGCACCTAGTCCTTCAACATAGGTTAACATCATTTTTAATTAAGCATATTAGGATAATTAAGAAAGCCCGTTAGATGATGTAGATTTGAAAACATTATCCTCCTCAATCCATGACTCATTTTATGAAAAGTTTAAAACGCAATGAAGTCATTGATTGAGTTTTCAATTACAAAACTCGAATCGATTGTATTTAAAGCAACTCATTTACCACCATTTTGAAAACACCAAATATTTTTCAAGAATTTTAGACGGAAAAACATTTGTGTAGGAACAGCAGTCCTTCGACATACTTTCCTTTATAAGTTTTAGGATAAGTGCACGAAAATTGTGAAAATCGTTTAAGCATATTACTTTCCTTCCTTTTAAGAGTTGGTTGCTATATGAAATAATAGCAAACCATTGTTTAAGCACGGGTTACAGTCTGAAGTAACTGCAAGCCATTTTTTTTGAAGCCCGGGTTACAATCTGAAATAACTGTAAGCCATCATTTGAGACATGTTTAGAAAGAAATATTTACACCTCCTGCTCGAACTTCATCTAAAGTCCCGTGCCATTATTGAATGACATTTCTAAGACCGTAGATGTTATCGATACCAGAAGACATGTCTTAGAAAAACAATATTTTTGGACTTTTTCAAATTTTCTGATTTTTATGGCTTTTTGTTGGTTTTATAATTTTCTATTTTGATTTCTGATAAATATTTACAAAGATAGAATAGATGATATAGTTAAAGAAGATGATGATACGAGTACCGAGATAAGGATATCGAGCAACCCCGTTATAGAAGATAGAAGTCATCATCCCTTAAACATTCACCACCAAAGCTTCCAGGGCTCTTGAATCGAAGAAAGAAATTGAACCAACTGAAAGTGAGACTTGGCGCCTTCCCCAAACCGAAAATCTTTTAGCCGAAAGATTCAAGCTCTATTTCAAGCTTGCCTTAGCCGGTGCACAAAGAAGCACACCATTATCATAAATCCCGCGATCCTTTCAAGAATAATCACCGTGATTCTTCGCTCGAGGTTATATCATCAACAAGAACAACAACAGTATCATCCCACACATAAATAACTCTTCTCAAGTTTCATTACAATCAAGTCTCAAGCAATGCATCCCAACGAGTTGTCAAGAGAACACTTCCCCAAGTAGATGAATTGATGCGATCGGTCTCTTAGACTAGAGCTCACGAACCCGAATACACATACCCAAGACAAAGAAACTTATACCATCAAGTAGCAGTTAAGTCCAATAGCCAAAGAATAACCCCGATGTATACTTTTCTCTCCCAGAAGAAAGTGTATGAAGCTCAAGAACCCGGTACTGAATGCCCAAAGAGAGAATAACCGATAACATTGAAGAGGCGGGCGAATCACCGATTATCTCTCATGGAGGACTATCTCTGCGGATCTTCAACTCCGAATAAGTGATTATATCTACGAATCACCGATTAAGCCCTCAAGTAAAACAATGAGCATCCCCAATGTACACAATCTCTCTCCCCGATGATTGTGATAACATCAAAATCATCACACACTTGTGTACCTCTTTCATCTTCGAAACTAACTCTTCCATCTCTTCTCCCACATAGTTGGAATAAGAACACTAAACGCCTTGATGAGTAAAACCTTGAGTTTCTCTGCGGTCATGACATTTGTTTTCCCGGATAACTTCAATCACTTAGACGTATTAAGTCCATCAAGTTTACTCGCCATGAGTCAAACCTTGAGTTTCTCTGGTAATAACATTTGTCTTCCGGGATATCTTCAATTACTTAGAGTATTAAGTTCATCAAGTTTACTTGCGCTTGAATACGTGTCTCCTTCCCCTTGCTTTGTTTTGACACTTGAATCAAGAACTCTTTGAAAGCCTAAATACTAGAAATCTTTTGAGAAGAGCGCTTGAAGTCATTGTGAGAATCAACTTCTCAGCGGAATGTGAGCAAGTCTAATTGGGGATTAAATCGGACATTTCACTCTCCCCAATTAGTGCTCTCCTAAACCGACAATCTATTTGATAAATGCCCGATTAAGAAGAAGTATTTAGATCTTTAAATGCAACTCGTCTTTAGTCTTCTAACATGTAGCGTAAAATATAGAACATATTGTAGACTCTACCTTCTTCAAGATTGTCCATTGGGGAATAGATAGTTAACATCTTCAACTCACACCAAAAAGCATCCCACCAAAAGCATCCCAATTAACTTACATCTTGCAAATCCTTAACTAAAATCCTCCCAATCAAACAAGAATGAAAGATGTTCATCAAGGAAATCAAGAATCAGTCAAGAACGAACACACAAGATGGTAACACCAAACTACCAATCACATCAAACAAGAATAGAGATTGTTCGAATCATCATGTTTATGTATACTGAAGCATTAACCGAAGCACTTTGTCGATGAACTCATCAATCGGTGAAGATGTCAACCAACGACTCTTAAGAAGAAACTCCATGTAAAGATGACCCGATTAAGAAGAAGATCGGTTCTTACATGAGTTAGGAGCCGTATGACCATATATTCTCATATGAGAATCAACCATGCAGTATTATCATACTTCTTCTCCCCCTCAAGAATTGCATACGGAGATGCCATTCTTGATTAAACAAGTGAAAATCATCCAAGTGTAGTCTATTCACACTTTTCCCCTGCAACATTAGCACATGATGTCTCCATCTTCATTATAGTTGAGCAAGTGGAATAAGAAAACAATCAATAGCAGCCCGGTTCACTTGATGACCGAAAGCGCATGGAAAAGCATGAAGCATGTTGATGAGAATGGTCACAATAGAAGATTTCTCTTCTTCGTAAGATAAAGCGCACTTACACGCATACTTTTCTTTTCTTTAGAGAACGAGGCTTGAACTGTTGTGTTCATACGTCATAATCTCTCTTTTCATCCTCTTTTGGCAAACTTATAATCAACCCCATTATCATTCAAGAGGGCTATTTGTCGTGACGGTGATGGAGAAAACCCAATATGATGAATTTGACCATGAAGTAAACTACCCGAACTTGTGACTTAAACTTGCACATACGTAACAAAGAGTGGTGCCGAGACTTTATCCTCCATTGAATCTCTAAGTACTCTATATTCTTCATCCAACCAACCATCAAGTAATAGACGTACATCACCTCTTGAGAATCCACAATTTAATGTGACACTGAGCACTACAACGTAACTCCTTAAAGTGATAGTTATTTTGTGGTGGTATGAGCCCAATTCCCCAGTGGTAAAAGAAAAGGTAAAAGACACCCAACAATAACTAGATTTCCAAGTCTTCATTTTAATAATAAGCTCGAACAAGGATCATGAAGAATCTTCATCCAACCATCCCCGATACCTTCAGATACTAAGTACACTCGCCCGTGATATTTCACTTCAACCTCAAATAAACAATAGTGAATTATCTCCGTTGTCACATCTTCTTGGTTAAAAGCTCAAATCTAGCTTCCTTTGACATTTTAAGTGGACTATGATAATGGTTTCATCCCGACCATGGTTAAAAGCACATAACCCCGTAAAACCATGTAATAACCAAACTACCATGACGAGTATCCAAACACACAACCAATTCATGAAGTACACCCTTTTATCCATTCTTCGAAGTAGAAACCGTAGCACTAGCATCGAAAGGATCCCGACCTACACTTTCCTTTTTCCGGATGGTTCCATCATCACGGATTTTACAATTCTTTGGTTTAAACCGAGAAATAGTTTCTTCATGGGATTTTACAAAACCAAAAATAAACCGTAAGATAGAACCGTAAATGCTCATTACTTTAACCAGGATGTTTTCGTTGTCACGGGATTTTACAAGTCTATGATTTAAACCGAGAAATAGGTTCTTTCGCGGGATTTTACAAAATCAAGACAAAACCGTAAACAATGTCAGCTTGAATGAGTTATGACAACCTTGGTTTCGGTGAATATCTGTTTTAGGGGAACATGCAGCGGTTCATCAGTGGATCATTATCCAACATCAGCAACATCATCAACCATCCAATCAACACTTTGGTAAATACATCATTTACGCATTCTGTCGGCTATTGTTGTGACAACATGGCGAAGTAAACCCGATATGCCAAACTTGAGAATGAAGTAAACTTCCCCAGATTTGTTACTTAAACTTGTACTAATCCTTGTGAACAAGAAACGGTGTACCCAATGTACAAAACCTCGTGATATTCTCAATCGAGTGAGACATCAAGTGATAGCTACGTTGTGGGTTAAGTGTGAAAGAATCACAAAAGCAACTAAATAGCCAAGTCTTTATTACCCTCTATAAATGCCCAAACAAGTCATCTTCATGGAATGGTAGAAAGAAAGAAGACGAGATAAGTAAACGCCTCGGAAAAACCTCACATCAAATCCCAATGAGAAATATCGTATAAACAACCCAAGAGTCAACTTAGTTCAAACATCAAGTCAAGCCGAGAGATAATATTATTCGTGAAGGTGCATTCACCAAAGCACCAAACCTCATAACACACCAAATCACATATACTTCATATCTCATAAATCTCATTATCCAACGATCAATAAATCTCATTTAATCCAAGACTCAAAAAATCCAAATCTCACACAATCTCAAATCATCTAATCACCTAATACCACTTAAAATCGACCCAATTCAATTATCATGAAATAACCCGTCCATAACAACAATAATATTAGGCCTAACATCCGTCTTGCAATTTACTTAAGCTCATTTCATTCAGATAAGCCCATGAGACCCGATCAATAATCCATTAAACCACGCTCTAAGCATATCCATCCAAATATTACTTTCGATCAAAGAGATCAACTCCGATCCAATAAAAGTGCCCATCTCATTAGTTCCAACCTAGCCATATTTTAGAGTACACTTAATATTACTACGATTTTGCAACCAAGTATTACAACAGCAAGATTAACAAAACAAGTCTCGTCCACTCAAGTCGAATCATATGATACGCACCAGCGTGAATGCCTCCTGCCCAAGAAATAACACACGGCCTAAGTTCATTAATCTACAAGCGTAGCCCATGAAATAATCCGATCCAACATTTTCAATAACCCTAACATTCCGGATATAAGACTCCACTTAACACATCACACCCAAAGATTGTTAACACTTCAAACCCTAATTCCTCTCCCATCCTAAACGCAGCCACCAAGATCTAGTATACTAAAACAACACACAAAAAACGTCTCCCTTTTCTCCTTCTTGTCAATAACGCCCATATTAATCTCATATAATCAAGTGCATCACCACGGGGATGGATTGATGGTCCTTGATACGAAGTTCTATGATCCGCCATAGGGATGGCTTCAAGAACGTTTAGTTCATGGTTTCAAGGTAAGCATCAACATATTTTGCACGTTTTATCCAAGGTGAGACATGTTATGTTCCATAATATAACGAAACATGATAAACGATATAACATCCTTGTTATCATCTTTATCATAAGATTCGAACATTAAAAGGAGTATACTCCAAAAATGATCTATGAGGCATGCATTCCTATGTGTATAGATTGAATGAGATCTATGAGTTGAAAGAACCATTCACATATGGAACAAAGCTGAGATCAGACCTCCTTTAAGTTATTATGAGTCTTGAACAAAAAAGAGTGAGAAGGATAACTTAGCGATGGTTATCATATCATTTCCGATTCGGATACTATAAGAATATTTTGGATTGATGAAGTTAATTTATTTTTCATGTTTGTGGCTCTTGAGGCTTGATGATACCTTAAAACATGAGACAAATAAATGAGAGATCCTCTTTGAAAATAAATCATGGAATCACTCCTAAACAGTATTTCAAGTATTTATATTTCATATGTAATAGGTAGCTTTATTATGGCCTTTATGTTTGTTTTAGGTCCAGCTTATGTAGAAGGCCCATAAGCTAAGGCCCAAGCCCAATAAGGAATAGGGAAGGAGAGGGAGTGTTGCCCTAGCTCCTTGCCTATATAAACTCTTGTAAACCCTCATTTGAGGGTTGGTTGTTCAAGTTATTCTTTTCACATACTCTCTTTGCCTTAACCGTGTTTAGTATTACGTGTGTGTGCTTGTTTACTTGTTCATCCGCCTTCATCTATTCTCTTATAAGCTTGTGTTGTAAAACTAGTGACCTAACAGTGGTATCAATCGCCAAATAGTTGGGTGTACTCGTTTGTTTTTGAAGTTTTGGTTTTGAATCTTACGCGTAGAGATAACGCTATATTTGGTTATCTTAAAAACTCGCTTTTTACACTTTTAATCCAAGATTCTTGTACTTTCAATGTTTTGAGGTATTAAATACTTGTTTTGGCAAAAGTTTCAAACTTTACGGCGGATTTACGCTTTTAAGCTTGTTTTGTTCGTGGGTGTCGTTACTGCGCGTAACTGCTTAGTTTGTTTTGGTACATCAAAATTCACACTTTTGTGTTCTTTTGGTACTATTGAAGCTATTCCATAACAAAAACTAGTTTAGAAACACATTTGGGCGTAATCAAAGTTACGAGTAATCCTACGTATCAAAACCCTAATATTACGCGTAAGATTGTTCCTTGGTTTGATCTTCAATTTTACGGTTTAATCCGTGTTTTCTTACTTGGATAAGTCCGAAAATACGTCGACTTTGGATATCTTTTGCACCGTGAAGTGTAAAAGATCACTTGGGATAAAACCCAATCTTACGCTTAGCATAAAAGCTTACGCCAGAGAAAATCTTACGCTTAAGATTCATCTACAGCGTGAGACCTAGTCATACGCATAACGTAATCCCACGCCTAACTTTCTACGCCTAACTTCATCGCTTACGATAATTTTAGTAGTTTTTTACGCTTCGCGTAAGCTAAATCCTACGCGAATTATTCTTGTGCGTAACTTTTGGTGTTTTTACGCATAAGTGCTACTTGGTTCTTGTCTTTTCTACGCCTAAGGACACTTCATCAACAAAGGTTCATTCGACTACAAAGATCCATTTTACCACACAAGTTTATCATCATGTCTCAACCACCATACTCTAACTATTTCCCTCACACTTATAATCATCAACAACAACAACAATTAACTCCACAACATCAACAATGGAATCAACAACAAGCCATTTATCAACAACAATTTAATCAAGAACATACTCCACAACTTGGGGCAATTCCACAACCACAAATGGTTCAACCACCACCAAGTCTTCAAACTCTACTCTACACAAACGATTTCAATCAACATCCATCACGAAGCACTATGAAGGAACCCACTTGGTTTGCAAAGATGTGTGAAGCTTTAAGCGACCAACAATCAATTCATGAAGGCGATCACTTGATAGACCTCCAATGCTCACTCCAGAAACTATGATCAATGGGTGATAAGGTTCTTTAGGTTCCGTGATCCGAAGAAGCCACATGGAAAGTTCTTAAAGAAGGTTATCTTGAAGGTCCATTTGAGATGCCTACCGTCATTGTACCCGAGATCCAACTGCTCCACCAAGAGATGAACAAACCAACATTGCTATCTGCAGCGATTTAAATCCTACGTAACTTCTACACTATGAAGTCGATGAACTTGCAATGGAATACATCCTCTTAGGATTACCGAACCCAATCCTTCGTAGTGTTGATGCTCAAAAGACCGCATAAAAATGTGGGATCATATTCGCCTTCTTATGGAAGGATCAGATTTAATCGGGAGGATTTGGAATCCAAAATTTACTTGGCTTATGAATACTTCATGATTGAACCCGAGAGACACTAGAGTCCTATCATCATCGTTTTGGATATCATCAATGATTTGGATAAACACAACATCATCATGCCAAGAATTGCGGTGAATACTAAGTTCTCGAGTAGTCTTGGTCCAGAATGGGAGAAGTATGTCATTTTTCTCCGACAAGCGAAGAATATGCATCATTCTACTTATGGATTGTTGTACGATTACTTGAAGCCTCATGAAAAGGAAGTTGATCGGAAAGGATTTTCCGTGCTCAAATTGCTAAACAAATACAACCTGGACAATCAACAACTTGCCTTATATGCTCAATAATTATCCTCTCAACCAAAGAACTCAACCAACTCGCTTCAAACACACCTTCACAATACAACCTCAACAAAATCAATTGGTTCCATACAAAGAATAATGCTCAAGCACATGTCGTTGAAGCGATCGAGGAAACAGATATGTTCAAGCATTGCAACAAGGATTTGTGATGATTGCTAATGCTTTTGGCGTTACACAACAAATCCAACAATCGATTCGCTCCTCATCTAACACACGGACTCAAGTCGTTGTGAACAATGGACGTGTTGAAGTTCAAAATCGTGATTATGGTCGCGAGATGGGCGGTGGTCAAGGGTTTAATGTCGTGGTAGGAATAACAACGAGCTCAAGTGGTGGAACAAGGAAATGCTCGAAATCGGTTAAATGGTCTTGATGCTACAACCGCAATGAGAAGGGACACTGGCTAATGCATGCCCAAAGCCAAGGACTAGGGGCGAGCTTATTTCAAAGAGGCCTTACTTTTGGCTCTTAAGGATGAAGTCGTGGATCTCATCACAAACAAAGAATGAGCTTTATGGCGATGCGCACTCGATGATGATATGGAGGACTTGCAGCTAATGCAATCATTATGTTGATGGCTAATATGCATGAGCGCACATGAGTGATACAGCTCAGTGAGATGACAATCGATGGCTTGTCTCAGTGCCGAACAAACCATCATCATATCTCGAACTAATATCTCCACCAATATCCGAATTCGCACGGATCGGGCTCGCTCAAAATGAGTCTTCTACATCTTCTTTTGATGATTTTCAAGTTAATCCACGTAGTTACATTTGACGATCAAGATGACCTTATGGTCTCCTTTGATAATCAAATTGACTCCGTGGTCGCATTTGAGGATCTAACGAATGCTCATGATGAGACTCACGTTGAACAAGATGATCTGTTGCCTCATCCGATTTTGCTCGGTTAATTCAAGACCATAAAATCAAAATGGAGGAATGTTATGCATTAAATCAATCCTTAAAAAGTAAAAATGCATCGCTAACCAAGGATTTTGAATGTTTACAAATGCAACTCAACTTTTCAAAACTCAAGAAAATCAGTGAAAAAGGTTTTGAAGCCGCTTTGCAAAATCTCATCAAAACGAAAAATATTTAGAGAGACACATCGTGATCTAGCCGCTCAAGAATGCTTTGTTGTCCGAATTAGAACAATCAAACATGAACATAAAAGCAAATTAACGCCTCACCTTGGAAAATCAAAATGCTAAGGCCGAGTTGTTAAATTGTCAAAACATTCTCATATACAAAAAGCATTCAACTAATCGGTAGATGACCTTCTTGCGTAAATTCTCGGTTTGCAAAACAAACTTAAAGAGTTTAAAATCATTGTTTACAAACATGGTGAATCAAGAATGATATTGAAAAGTTTACCTTAAAACCAAATCCAAATGGATATGGAAAAATCTAGGCGATTATAAACCAAAGCTTTCACTAAAAACATTCAAACTAACTCAAGTTTCCAAAGCAAAATACAAAATTGATAATATCACATGAGTGTTGTTGAATATCATCGTCAAGAGGAATTAGATGCGTAAGACGAGTCGATCAAAATTAAAAATGTTGTTTACAACAAACCTTTTAATTATAAAAACGATGTCACTTTCACACACCAACGGATTCTTCTAACACACCAAGGGTTATCATCAAACACCAGTCTTCTATTGTTAATCCCAAAATGTTTTGCACAAACTTATGGTCCTTTACCTTCCATTAGTGAAGTAAACTCAAACTCGAAAATCAAAAATCCTTCGATATTTTGACATTTTCATGGTCGACCTCAAAATTTTACAACATGAGATAGAATATCGTTCTAAAATCAAAGTTGAACATTTTCAATCGCCTAGCGCGAGAACAAAGAGACATCTTTCGTAAAAATCTTTACCTAATGTTAAAAACTTGAAAAGTTGTGCAATTGCTCGGAAAAGGATTTCATAAGAACTGGGTAATGAAAACGCTGTTTTAGAAAATGTAACATCTATTACTAACACAAAACGCAAAAGAAACCTTGAGAAAAGATGTTGATCGACTCTTGAAGATGTTATCTGGCCGATATCCATAATGTTGTGCTATTATATTCATGCCATATGCATCCGATCATATCTCTGCGATATTGTTGAAACTGTTGTTATCAAGCTGAGAACACCGATAATGTGCTTCGATCGAGTCTTTAAAAGCGTAAAATAAACGATTACACACGGAATTTACAATGCAAAACGTCGTTTTCAATGGTGTGAAAAGATATTCACAACCATCAACTCGCTTTCAAAAGAAAATCGCTCAATTGAGTGCAAAATCTTCCGATCCTAAAATTGAGCAACTGGATGATCAAACGTGTCTTTGAAAAGTCAAATCTCAAAATATGAACAAGAAATTTTAAAAGTTAAACAGAATATGGTGTCATATTTGATTTACTCAAAAAGACTCGAGATGAAGCATCTAATGAACTTGATCACTATCTTGCTCACACTAGTGAAGTCATGAATTTTGGCCGAAATATTCGCTCAAAATCAAGATCCGATTCACACCATCTCTAAGTTACGGAAATGTTAGGAAAGTATGAACAACTCCCGCCATCGTGATTAAGAGATTAGCACCAATCACACTTAGTAATCGTGAACCTAGAATTCCCACGCCAAATCACAAGTTGCTAATGTGTTTCCATCACTTGAAGCAGAATAGTTGCATCTTTTCCAAACGTCCGCACTTCACAAATTCAGAGCACTCAATCAAGAATAGGAAGTTCGACCCAAGAAAGATCAATAAGGAATGCTAAAGTAGAAGAACACCCTAGGACTCGAATAAAAATCATGTTGCTTCCACTATAGATGTTACGTCTGCAAATGTAATAGAAATAGTGATGCGACGAATGCTAAACCGCTGAGTATTTTTGATATTCAAATTGATGCACCTTGTGTTATTTGTCAAAAGAGTATGAATTCGAATGTCATGACAAATGTGTTGCTAAAGCTATAATCTCTCGATTACGGAATCCTAAGAATTGGAATACCTCTAGCCCACTAATCATTCTAAGTCCGTGGCTTGGTAAGCCACCATCTTTAGATTCTAAGGCAACCATTGCTATCACAAGAGCTCCCGCCACCTCCTAGGAATGTAGTACCACCTAGTGCTTTCACTAAGACTAAAGCAAAGAGTAGTTATAGATGGCGAAATGGATATATAACACACTAGGATTTAAATGGATGCCTAAAATTATTAATGTGTGTATGTCTATATATTTCGCTTGAACCTCAACATTTCGGGTTCCACATCTACTTCTATTCCATCCGTGTCGCCGTGTAATGCAGTGATACGTGATCATTCTCTGATTGTTGATTGCGGATGTTCCCGACACATGACAGCAACCTTAAATCGTTATCAAACTTTATTGCAAAGTTCATTGGCACCGCCGATTCGGGAACGATCACTGGCAACCATCATGGGCTACTTGAGATTATGTTAATGGGAACATCGAAATCAGTAGGGTTTACTATGTGGAAGGCCCTCGATCACAACTGCTTTCAAGAGGTCAATTTTGTGATGGAGATTTGGAGGTTGCTTTCGGAGAAAACTTGTTTCATTCGTGATCTACAAGGAAACGACCTTATGTCCGGCTCGCGTAATTCTAGTCTCTACACTATCTCTATGCAAGACATGGTTGCTTCCTCTCCCATCCGCTACTTTCTAAGGCAACATCAACAAAATCCTCGCTATGGCACCGCTGCCTCTCACATCTAAACTTTCAAACCATCACCAACCTTGCTCGACACAAACTAGTTGAAGGACTCCCACGATTCCTGTATTCAAAAGATCACCTTTGCTCACCGTGAACAAGGGAAAAGCACTCGTGCTTATTTTCCTTCAAAGGTGGAACACGACTCAAAGATGCTTCATCTTCTTCACATGGATTTGTGGCCCGGCGCGCTGCAAACGATCAATGGCAAACGCTACATCTTAGTAATTGTTGATGACTACTCACGATGGACTTGGGTCTATTTTCTTCGTAGCAAAGACCAAGCTCCACAAATGATCATCACCTTTCACAAAGATAGAGGTTCACCGCAACACCGCCGTAATCATCGTAATGCAGACAAAGGAACCGAATTTGTTAACAAAACCCTTCGTGAATTTTATGAGAAAGTGGAATTCAACATCAAACATCTATTGCACGGACACCGAACAAAACGGAGTTGTTGAAAGACGAACCGAACGTTAGTGAAGCTGCAGAACAATGTTAATCAATGCTAAACTTCCAGATTACTTATGGGCGTGTCGATTCATCGCATGCTATACTCAAAACCGTTCTATGATCACTAAACGCCACAACAAAAC